>OY720675.1:78609963-79209963 GCA_963170755.1 Amphimallon solstitiale
AATGATGTTAATACGGTCCTTTTTTATCCTAGAAAACTCCTGTTCTGGATGGCATTCTCGATCTAACTGTCCTACTGGATACTTGGTTTGGAAATATGTTTAATTTCTTCGGAAAGATGACATCAACGGAATTTTAACCAATAACTGCAATTTCTCACCGGACAACAGCCTTCCCAACTTGCACGATGCTAACGCAATTCACCCTGGAACAGCTAATGGAACTCCTGTATCTCACAATAAATATTTATATTTGGTATTCTTCCAATGGATTATTACAGCTGAAATAAAGCACTGTTTCCTGGATTTGTGGACACTGGATTTTCAACGATTCTATTGTAAACTTCTGGATATACAATATTCTTTTAACAAACTCTTCAATTATTAAATATTATCCTTCAAAATGGTAAGTAATCTTTCAATATTCCAATTAACAAGCTTAAATTTCTTTAAAAATTTTACCAATCACGTTTATATCACTTCACTATTTTCTTACATGTATGATTATTTAATTCATACACTTTTCAATTAATTCTGGTTTATTTTACCATTAATATTCATAAATATTTAAATTTCTTTTACAAACGCATACGCGTCTCTTAAGAATTCATAAAATTCTCTCTGTTCCATCTGTTTTTTCAATAATTCTCCTTGGTGATCTTTAACAATTTTTTAATTCAGCCAATAGATATCTTCTACATACTTTTTTCAAACAATATAGTTTTTAAATCTGTTTGACCATTTTCTATACTATTTTAACTTTATAAATTTCATTATTTTAATTCTTTTAAATTTTAATTAAGCTTTCCTATACCTTTAGTACTTAAAAATATGCATTCTTAGAAATTTTATAAACCAAATGTCACTTTTGACACTTAACTCTCTCATCCGGTTGTATGATATTTAAAATGTACTTTTCACTCAATTTTAATTATTTATCTTTCAATATTCAATTTTTAAGCATCTTTCACCTCTTTAACGTCATTTAAACTAGTTTTTACAAAATAACAATAATTCTTATAATACCATAATAACATTTAAATTTCTTTACAGATTATGATAAAACCTAATGAAAAATGAAATTAGTCAACATGTGAATATACCAGTCGGTCCATCAAGTAATGTATCATACCAAACAATATCATTGTACAATAACTTAATAAATTCTCACATCAATTTCAACTACTTTTGTCCATATTATTATCATCTAAGTTCTTCAATAATTAACTAAATTTTCATATAGATAAATTCTACAATAACATTATTAGAGTCAACAGTTGAACTCTAACAATACATATTACTTTCTTATACGTAGTATAAGAAAGTATTGTGATGATGAAAATTTTCAACCTCGAGATTTTTGCAGATGTCCACGTTTTGAGGTCCCCTGATACCGAAAAAATTGTTTTTAAAAAATGTCCGCGTGTCTGCCTGTCTGTCTGTCTGTCTGTGACCACGATAGCGGTCGAACTCCTGGAGATATCAATTCCAAAATTTGGTATTTACATGTATAATCTCCTTCTTGAGATCTGATTAGTTTTTCAGTAAAATCGGTAGACCGAAAGTAGCACTTTACTTCAGTGAAAAAATCGAATTTTGCCAATATTTCGTCAACTACTAAGTTTAAACAAATTTATAAAGAATTTATATGTACTTAGAACTAAAATTGAGAATAATTTTCTTTATAAAGTTTATCGAAATTCCTGCCGGAAGTAGGTCTTTTACTCTTATCTAAAATCAGGTTTTTGCAAATATTTCGCAAGTCATGCTTTTTAGACAAGTACGTTATGAGTTTAATAGTATTTAAAACATAATTTTCAATATTTTTGTATAAAAAAAAATTTAAAAATTCAGACCGGAAGTACCAGTTTTACTCTTAGCGAATAGCAATTTTTTGCAAATATGTCGTAAGTTATGCATTCTATATATATTTATCAAGAGTACAAAAGTATTTAGAACTGGATTTGCTCTTAGCTTTGATAATATCTTGCAAAGTATGCATTCTATAGAGATTTATTAAGAGAATAGAAGAACTTAGAATAAGATTTTGAATAATTTTTGTATAAAAAAAATGCCTAAAATTCTATAATTTGAAACGCTCATACGTATAAGAAAGTCGTGTGGTGGCCACACCTCATTGAAGAAGCGTTATCCCGACATGACCGAAAGACAGTTTACGGTTTATGTTACGGACTGGCTAAGATTTAGTAGACAAAGGTTGGATATGGAAAAGAATTTATAATGTGTATTATAACTTTAAGAGGGGCGTTTACCTAGCGAAAATTAAGGCATCGCCGTTTCGCGTTTTTTAAACTCATTTTGTAATTTTAGAAAATCAAATTTGGGTTAGTGATGCAAAAGGCATCAATTTATAATGTCAAGGTGAGTTTTTGTACACAGAGAAAACTTTATAATACAGGCTATTAGAAATATAATAGTAGGTATTAAATTTTGTATTACGTATAGTGACAGCAAAAAAATGTAATACACAGTATTACACAAATTTAATATCAATCTGTTAATACAGATTATTATAACGTATACTACTATTAATTATTCGTCTTCTTTTTTACTTGAAATATTTTTGATTTAAATTAACAGGAAGTAAGATAATTAGCACAGCCTGTATAGTTGTCTCGATTGGTTCGGCCTATATACAAAAAATTACTTCACAATATTAAAAAATTACCCGATTTTCTTTAATTACGCCGTTGTCATCTGCAGATTGATTTATTCGCCATGGTGTTAACATCAGAAAAGTTGTGTATGTATATACAAAATAAAGGAATATTGAGTGGTCATCCACAAAACAAAACAATTTTGGAAATTACAGGTGCACCACATCATATTTCGATTGTTATATCCAAACTTCCAACAACACAAAGAGAGCTGCGTTCGAACCGTCACTGTTTGTGGGAAGGTTAGTGTTTAACGAAATTTTTGAGATTTTATTTTTCTGTAGCTATTCGTTTTCATTGTATGGATTATTGTCTTTTTCAATATATTTTAAATTTAAAAGCACTTAAATTTTTATACAGGCCAAAACCTTATTGTTTAGTAAATGTTACGAGTATACACACTGTATTATATTTGTATTATAAAGGCAATTAACTGGATTAATAAGTATTAATAAAACTTATTATACACGGTATTTTATTTTTTCTATAATCTAGATACAATCTAGATTATAGAAAAAATAAAATACAGTAAAATACAGTGTGTATACTCGTAACATTTACTAAACAATAAGGTTTTAACATTTACTAAACAATAAGGTTTTGTATTAGACAGTTTTCTCTGTGTACTAATTTATTTTCTTAAGAAAGTTATATATACCTATAATATTCGAATGTATAATAATATAACAGTTATGGGCAAGCGAAAATTGGCTTATTATAAAACATCAACAACATCAACAGTTCCGTAAGTACTCATTCTTTATACATTATGTTTAACATCTATAGTATTTTTTTATCTATGATAGAATGTGTGAATAAAACCGAAGCGCTGTGACAGAACCGAATATCGTCTACCTCTACCTACTCAGACCCCCTTGCGTCTACCCGTCCCGCGAGTAATATAAGTTGCATAAGTTTCTATTTATTGGTAAACGCCGCTCTTAAGGGTAGATTTTGTTATTATCAGACGTGTTTATTTATTTTTATTTTTGAAGGAGAATTCCAATTTATTTTGTTTTTTCTATATTTGTTTTATCATTTTTCAAATGTCAATTATTTTTGTTTTTTAAATATATTATTATTATTATTATTATTATTATTATTATTATTATTAGTGCTATTATTACTAACGACGTCTAGGTAACATCACAGAAATGTTTCAATCGTAACGTTATAATAACCTTAATTGAAATACTCATGTTTTTTCGACAACGTTATTTTAACGTTACTAAAATAACGTTATAAATAATGAAGTTAGTTAGCCGGACATAATGCGGTTGCATTAACATTAATTGAACGTGCTTGATGCTATAGAAAGCAACGTTACCAGCTTACTTTGTGCTATAAAAGTGATGTTATTGTAACAAACTTTTGCTTAGTGGGTAAAGCCC
Source organism: Amphimallon solstitiale (assembly GCA_963170755.1). NCBI lineage: Eukaryota > Metazoa > Arthropoda > Insecta > Coleoptera > Scarabaeidae > Amphimallon > Amphimallon solstitiale. Next base: position 78,614,030 of record OY720675.1, read on the forward strand.
TTTTGGTAGAAGCTGATTCTTTTAATTAGTTGCAAGCTATAGCTAGTTCTTCCATGAAAAAAATCGTAGAGTACTTTATTAAAAATAACTTTCTAGTAAATTATGATAACGCAAATGTAATCCTCTTCAAATCTGTCCTGCTTACTTACTCAACGCACGTAGAGTGCAACAACTGTCAGTTTCTGCTACAACATCCGCCTAATGAAAGACCTTGGGATGATGGCGATACCAACTTAACATCAATCAGTCACGCAGAGGCTACATCAAAAATAATAACCTTTTAATAGTTTTTGATATTTATAGTTATGAAGTACTCAATATTCGTCTTTAAAAACAGAACAATAATTAATAAAAATACTACACGTGTCTCAGAGATTACTACTACTATCTAATACACATACTTACTCTGAGTGAGAGTTGTTTAGCATATACAGGATTACATTTTTTTAACAAATTGCTAAAGAATACATTGTCGATATACAAAAATAAACTTTATCTTATTATATGCAATATAACTACATATCAAAGATATAAAAATTAACAACATAGCCCACTCTAAATACTTTTCATGGAACTCTTGGCAGTGCGCAGTGGTTGTAATACGAACTATGACTCTTACGTCACAAAACCGCGCGAAAATACAAATCTAAAATTAAGCATATATTAGTATAATATATATTCTTGAGTGCAACAGAACAATAATTCTTTATATTTGTGCACTACTTACACTTACGTATTCATTCAAATAAGTAAAGAAACCTTTCGGTGAAGAGCTATCAGTAGGTACACGTGATCACAGAGTACTTGACTACTACCATAGTTCCTCACAACTTACAACAAGTCTAAATAATTAATGAAACTCAATGCAAACAACACAACGCAACAATTTGATTATGAATTATCAATGACGCATATAATTTTAGGTTAGGATTTTCACAAATAACGCGCTTTTATGTTTCGTTATGACGATTCGATTTCGGTAAACTTCGTATATCATATACTAGCGCTAAGTGTTTGTAATAGGAACTAAAATAAAATTCAAAATTGGTAAAGCCCGGGACCAGGCCCTGCTACATATAGTGTATGGAAGTCTTGCTCAGTTAAAAATTACTTACAATTATTGTTTACTTTGACGTTTGGTTTTTTCTTTGTGTGATTGTATGGCAATAAAGTATATTATGATTATACACCGAATGTGACAGGTTTAAATTATGACGGAGTAAAGAAATAATGTAAATAACACGCAGTTACTGAATAGCACTATTCATATGGTGAACTGCAACATCTGTTTTTGACGCGAAAATAACAACAAAAAAAGTCCAAGTTTCTCCTAAATTTCTTTCTTCATCGGCGTAGGTAGAAGAGTGACGAGTTTTTAAAATTTATTATATTTACCTTATATTTTGTAAGATAAATAAAGTTATATGTATACAATAATATTACACAGGGTGTCCTCTAATTAATTTACAATTATACACATTTCAAATGCAAAAAACTCAATTTTTTCAAATGAAACACCCTGTATATTTTCGCCTTTTCTGAAGCAGAAAAACATTGTCTTTCGATCCACTATTACATTCCCTATACCTATCTCTAGAGGTTTTTGAGTTATTGGGGAGATCAGCCTGAAGGCCCGATATTTTGCCAAATAAAACTGAAAAAATAATAGATTAAGTATAGGAGGAGTGGATTAATAGTCATTTGTAAGCATGTTATGGGCATGGAAAAAAAGTCTTCTAGTTCAAAACCAAAAATTTATTAATTGCGAAAACATTTTTGATCTCACGGTATAAGTCAAACTAAGAAAACAAAAACAAATCTAAAATCAAATCACAGCAAGTGCTCAATATGTCCACCGCCTACTTCAATGCATTTATTTAACCTTGTTTGGAGCTGGTCAGTCGTTGCACGTTCAATCATTTGAACTTCAATTTGGTCAAATGCTCTTCGCACCCTATCCTCTAGTTCTTGCCTGGAGTTAACTGGTGTTGCATAGACCTCTTTTTTTATGTAACTCCATAAAAAAAAGTCAACTGGAGTTAAATCCGGAGATCTAGCAGGCCAAAGACATGGTCCATTTGGACCAATCCACCTATCCTCAAATAGCTGGGTCAACTCTTGATATACAGCATGAGTAGAGTGAGCTGGAGCTCCATCCAGTTGAAACCAATAATAGTTTTGGTGTGGCATGTCATTGACTATGTTTGCCACCACTTCCCTAATGATTCGCAAATATCTTTCGGACGTTAGCCTTTCATCATAAATATGATAAAATACCCTTCCCCACCATATTATGGCGAATACATTAAAACTAAATTGATATTGAAAATGGCTTACTCGTGAAAAGTGGGGATTTTCATCTGCCCAAAAATGACAATTTTTATTATTTACAACGCCTTGCCTGGTAAACTTGGATTCATCCGACCATAAAATCTTTCGTAACATGCCCGGATCTTCCTGTTTACGAATAGTTAGCCACTCACAAAAATCAATTCTTCTCTGAGCGTCTCCATTTCTCAGTTCGTGGACTTTCCTTTGTGCATATGGGTGTCATTTGTTCTTTGCTAGCACGCGTTGAATTAACGTCATACTAATATCTAAATCCACCTTTGCTTTACGTATCGAAGCATGGGGATGAGCTGTGAAATATCCCAGAATATTAATTTCGTTGTTTTCTTCACCTGTTACTGGCTTAGTACAATTTCTTTTTGTGTTCATATTCCAATGTCGCAAAAAATGTGTTTCAATTTTTGCAAATTTGAATCGATTCATCGGAGGCAAATTAGGGTATCTCTGACTGAACACACGGCAAGTTCTACTTATTATGCGATTACATTCTCCGTGTATGTAAAATAAATTAAGGATACTTTCATTTGGATAATTATTATTATAGCCTTCCATTATGCACTAATCAAATCATTCAGTAAAGTACAAAAAATATCCAAGCATCAAATTAATAACACTGACAGCGAATGAAATTTTGACAACTAAACATTTTGTTACTTCCAAGGCATTCTTGAAATTGTGTGTGATAAATGGCGAGATATCGGTCCTTCAGGCTGATCTCCCCAATAACTCAAAAACCTCTAGAGATAGGTATAGGGAATGTAATAGTGGATCGAAAGACAATGTTTTTCTGCTTCAGAAAAGGCGAAAATATACAGGGTGTTTCATTTGAAAAAATTGAGTTTTTTGCATTTGAAATGTGTATAATTGTAAATTAATTAGAGGACACCCTGTGTAATATTATTGCAAAACCTGGTGATATTCGAATAGGACAATACTTTGACTATCTCAGGAACAAATTTCAATTGTTTATCTTTTTTCATGTCTCAGATAAAGAACTTTTAAAATTTACGTTCAAGTGCCCTAAAAATGGAAAACAGTTGAATAACTCCGAAACGGTTGACTTTGACATAATCCAACCCGGTATCTCTGTTCTTCTATTTAAATAAGCAATTCAAATCTCGAATAAAATACAGGGTGTAACATTTAAAATAACAAAGATGGCGCCTACTTCCGGTGTAACCGGAAGTTGCACGAGTTTAAAAATATTTTAACTTGAAAGATTGCGGTCAATTATGTGAGAAGGCAAAACTTCTGGAAAAAATTCGCGTTGTAAGCACAAAAACTTCTAATGTGCTAGTTACATGAAACACGGTGTATGTATACCTATTCATACTTATGTTAGTTTCGGTTTTGACTGTTAATTATGTACTTCGTAATTTTTGTAATAGTTCCTGTTTAATACCGTTTCATTGAATCTACTTCTCCCAATTATATCGACGTAAGTGTGCATTGGATTTCGTTAAGTTTCAATAACATACGCATACATTTTTAGTTATGATTTATTCAGATCTAGGACACTGTTTATGTTACTATGATATGGAAGAACGTCGAGAATGGCATCGTGAAACAATGGCGAGTTGGATTACTGTTTGTATGTCCATTGTCAGTGATTCCGATATTTATTGCAAAGTTTGTAAAAAATCGTTACCGAATGCTCAAAAAGTGCACGTACAACGTCACTTAGTATCGCTAAAACATATACAGAAATTGGGCCCGTTGAAAGCTGACAATTTTAACGAAGAACTCAGTGAAGCTTTAATGGTGGCTAATATCGCATTAAATAACTTGACAATCCCAGTTTCAAAACATTTCTTCAAAAATATACTGGTCGAAATGTTCCTGATGAATCCACCTTACGCAAATATTATATTTCTAAGTGCTTCGGACGCTGTGTGGTAAATGTTGTAGCTGGTGTACTACATCCAACTATTCCATCTAAAGTTATAAATACAGTTGATGCCGAAACGAATGCTAAAACCATTTACGAGAATTTGCACAAATAGCTACATTCGGACGACAGGTACAGGAAAAAAATACTTTTATTTGTGAGTGACAGTGCCGCATATATGTTAGGAACAGGCAGACTATTAAAGAAAACATATTCTTATTTGCTGCATATTGTGTAGCACGTAGCACATGCTCTCCACAGAATCTGTGAATATATCAGAGACAGGTATCCGGAAGTTGATAGACTTGTATCCGCTTTTAAAAAAGTTTTCAGAAAAGCACCATCGAGAGTAACTCTTTACAGGGAAATCTTCCATCTTTGTCACTGCTTCCGTCGCCAGTAATAACTAGATAGGGAACATGGTTGGAAGCTACTACATTTTATGCAGAGAATTTCGATAGTTTACAAAATATCGTTACATGTTTAAATGACGATGCTCGAAGTATTTCTAATCACATATTTTGAAAATCGAAATCTCAAATTAAAAGATGGATTAACCACATTAGATATGGCTATTAATAATTTCAAAAGTATTCCAAGTGACTTCGTATGTGGCCTTCGGCAAAAGTTAGACGCAGTGTTTCATAGAAATACAGATTTAATAACATTGCGGCAATTGTGTATGGGGAAAATGACACAAAATCTAACTGCTAAATACGCTGAAATAAAAGAATATTTCCAGTACGCACCTATAACCAGTTGTGATGTAGAAAGGGCGTTTTCTCTCTACAAGGATGTACTTCATTCAAAGAGAACAAATCTTACAGAAGAGAACCTTGAGAAAGTATTGCTAGTAAATATTAATACTCCGTTACTCAACTTGAACTATAAAATGAAATAATAATAATAAGGTATTTTGTATTTTATAGATCACCACCCACTTGTTATCCAATTATATAAATAAAATTAAAACCTCTTTGAAAATACAACATTTAAATAGTGCGCCCATGGGCGATGAGTCATCAACCTTTCGTGTCCGGTCTGTAATTATCATTATTTAATGGGTCTATTTCTTGTTCATAAAATAAAACACTACATTTTTCTATCATCAATTATTTATCTCTATAATATTAGCATATAGATATATGTAACAGTAAAAAGTAGAAGACCTTATAAATGTACATGTTTTGTACCACTTTTTTTTTTTATTCTAATCAAGTACCATTTATGCAAATACCTTGCAAAAGACACATGTCGCACATATTTATTAAGGTAAAAGTATTTAAAACTTAATTTAGAACAACATTTATATAAAAAATTGCTTAAAATATTCTAACACACGTCCTTTTTTTGATTAGCATTGAATGTAAAATACAGAAGTAGTAACTAATTCTTACCTAATCGTGTCCAAACATTTGAATAAAAATGAAGGGATTAGTCGCTACCGTGAAGTATTATTATGCACCTATAAGTGCTATTTATGTAGGTGTCTCTCACCAATCGCTAAGGCGTGAGGATTATGACAGCAAATCCAATGTTATTGATTTGATTGATATGAATTTTAATATCAATCCCACATCTTTCTTGAACACATTATTGTACTTTTCACCTACAATATTAACGTTGAAGTTTTACATTTCCTTTTAATAAAATATTTAACGGATTAAAGATAGCGCTTGTTACAGTCAATTAATAACGTAAACAGATTGTATGTGGCTGGTACCGTCCAAACCGGAATCAAATAACACACCCTGATATTTAGCGTTAGTTATCTTCCTGTCAAGACTAAGTCCAGTAAGTAACTAACTAAAGCCGCTGTGCCAATTTTCGAGAAAAACCATACTTGGCATTATTAACACCTTGTTTCCTATACCCAATTTGTTAATAACTGTAAGGTTCTTTTGTAATTAATCAGAATTGGACACATTGTTAATTCCCGAAAATATTCCCAAATCATCTGCGTATACAAGAACCTTGCAATCTAATCTATTTAATTAAATAATAAAGGGGTGATCATGAAAATGTTAAAACTGTAACCCTTGCACCTTACTCGATCTATCCACAAGGTAAGCGATGCTAAGAGAACGATATAATCTGGTTTGATCAATGCATCGTGTCGAATATTTTGGCGAAGTCAATATATAGGACATCTACTTGTTGCCGTTGGTTCATTATCATACTAAAGTACTGAGTAATTTACGCGAAATTAAAAAGTGTAGATTTTCCTGTCATGAAGGAATGTTGTAGTGCGAAGATGTATAGCACCTGTAATAAAGCAGGTGTTCAAATACTTTGGAGCAGTTTAGTCAAATGATAATAGGCTTAAAATATCGTTTGTATCTTTTTTAAAGACAAAGTTAAACTTTCTAATCTTTCATAATTTAGGAAATGTCAAGTACGTAGAGACAAATTAAAAATTGCACACAAAGGTGACATAATAATAAGGCATATCTCCGAATAAAAAAGTTAGGTATCACATAGGGCCCAGTGATTTTACTTAAATTCAGAATTTGTCGGGAAATATACTAAAGAAGTACAGCTTGTTTATCTCAAGAAAACTATTGAAAGACTATTTTATATTAAATAAATTGGGGATGGAAATAAGGAATTTTATTGTTCCCCTAAATAAAAATACATATTTAATTTCAGAAAATTTAGGGTTTTTAGAAAAAAATACATTCTAAAATAGAGATTATACAGCAAGAGCGCGCGAGGTATGATCACCCGATGGTATACGTAAACTCGCATCTAAACGTGGTCCGATAATACATATTAGAGTTACGGTACAACATACTAGCATTGCCTGCTCATATTCGAACTCATAGTGATCTAATTATTTTTTCGCAGATTGACAAAAAGAACAAATTAAATTTTCTCTTTAAGTGATGACAATTGCTTAGATAACTAAGTCGATAATAACGCGAAGATTGTAATACTTATAACGTAATTATGATTATCCTTATGAAATTAAATAATAATGTAGTTGTGTAAAAAGTTATAGCAGTACAACTGGGTTTTAGAATGAAATAAAAACAACCCTCCTGAAACATCTGCAGAATAAACTAAGATGTCTAGAGAAAAAAAATGAGGTGTGGCCACCACACGACTTTCTTATACGTATGAGCGTTTCAAACTATACAATCTTAAGAATTTTTACATACAAAACTTATTCAAAATCCTATTCTAAGTACTTTTATTCTCTTAATAAATCGCTATAGAATGCATACTTTGCAAGATATTCGAAAAAAAGTGCTACTCGCTAAGAGTAAAAGTGCTACTTCCGGTCCGAATTTTGAAATTTCATGTATACAAAAAATATTGCAAATATAACTCTAAATACTTTTGTACTCTTAATAAATATATATAGAATGCATAATTTACGACATATTTGCCAAAAATCGCTATTCGGTAAGAGTAAAAGTATTACTTCCGGTCCGAATTTTGAAATCTTTTTTATACAAAAGATATTGAAAACTATGTTTTAAATACTTTTATACACGTAACGTACCTGTCTAAAAAGCTTGACTTGCGAAATATTCGCAAAAAACCGATTTTCGATAAGAGTAAAAGACCTACTTCCGGTAGGAATTTCGAAAAACTTTTTAAATAAAATTGTTCTCAATTTTAATTTTAAGTACATATGAATTCTTTATAAATTTGTATAAACTTAGTATTTGACGAAATATTGGCAAAATTCAATTTTTTCACTGAAGTAAACTGCTACTTCCGGTCTACCGATTTTACTGAAAAACTAATCAGATCTCAAGAGGGAGTTTATACACGTAAATACAAAATTTGGAATTGATAGCTACAGCGGTTTGACCGCTATCGTGGTCACACACAGACACACAGACAGACAGACAGACAGACAGACAGACAGACAGACAGACAGACACACAGACATTTTTTAAAAACCACTTTTTTGGTATCAGGGGACCTCAAAACGTGGACATCTGCAAAAATCTCGAGGTCGAAAATTTTCATCATCACAATACTTCCTTATACTACGTATAAGAAAGTAATAAATAAATAGAAATTTCATGGTAAAAAAAAACTATAAATAAGTATAACAGAAATACCATAAAATAACACAAAAACCTACGTACATTCCTCTTTGCAGCCAGTACGCAACTGATCTAAATATCTATATCTGGCGAACACAGCTGGCGGAGATCAATTTTCCGAATATACGTCCGAAGAATATCGACTGGTATCGGGTGATCATACCCCGCGCGCTCAAGCTGTATATCAATACCCATACAAAATTTTTATGTGGTGGGTGGGGTAGAAGAAATAATTTTGCGTCGTATTATTTAATTATGGAATCCGTATTATTTTATTTCCAATGCCCCTCGATTTTAAATGTGTTTGTGATCAGCAAATAATTATGGATTTAATGTTGATAGTAAATTGAAGGATTGGGGTTTAAAATCTTTGCTAAACATATTCCAAAGTGTGTAAGTACTTATCTATTACTATGTTTTCTGTATATATAGAGTTTAAGTTAGATTTACAAATAAGAGTTGCATTAACATAACCCATTATTATTTAAGAATTTTCCTGACAAGTGTTTAAAGTGTTTCGCAAACTTTTTGTTTGATTAGAGTAGGTACATCGCCTCCAAAGCAAAACTTTCAAATGACTCCAATGGTGAGTATAATGATAACGCTTTTCAACAAATGATACATTCTTAAAATCCTCCTATTGTTTCTGTTTTAGATCAAACTGAAGACTTGTTAAAATTCGTAAAATACTTTGACGAACCAGAAAATGAAACAGCAATAGATTAAAATAATAGCATGTAATAAGAAACAATTCACCAATTTCTAAACCATTGGGTAATATTGACACATTTTAATTTACCCACATTTTTTATAGCCGGCTTAAAAACCCTAAATACAAGCAAGAAGAAAAAAATGGTATCTAATAAGGATAAATGAGATTTGCAGATAATATTTGATTTGCTCGATTTTAGCAGCCACTTCTAAATTTTACAGTAGTTTTAGTAAAGAGAAAATATGGGAAGTGAAATGTTCCAGAATTATAATAAATAAGTAATAATATTTTTCTAATACGTTTGTAGTTTTAATATGACTAAAATAATCAAACAAGCCAAGATTTAAATATTAAAATAAGCGAAAAGTTGTGGGTAGTTAAATGTGAAAAATATATATTAAATAAAAAAGCAGATAACGTCATGATAAATTATTAGTAAGAAACTTTGAAATATTCGAGTAGATTTTTATAAATGAACTAAAAGAGATGTTTTGGCTTTCAACCAAATCTAATAGATGAATCAGAAATTAAATCAGTTTTGTTTGAGGGGACCGGACGGCAGCAAGTCTGGGGAGAATCTGAAAGAGTTATAAACCAGTCCAGATATAACAGACGGTAAATGTGTCACGGTGTAGGTGGTAATTCAGTAATAAAAGCAATTCGGCGGTGATTAATGGAGGTTTGAATTGTGCTAATTACATCATCTTCTTAGACAAACATTAATTACTGGTTCCTTACACGAAGGTAACAGACTATATATTTTGCTGCTGAAATCGTAGTAAATCTAAAATGAAGAAATGCAAACATACACAATTATTTTCCATAACATTGGTAGCAGTTGTAAGATTTAGAACGTACATTCAGATTTACATTTGAATATACAGACAATATTAGGTTCCTATATATATATATACATACGTTGAATGTATATATGAAATATTTCCTTAGGAATTTTCTGGCAGATTATACAGTTTACATGCCAATAGATTAGATAGGTACTGTATTTAGTAGAATTATATTTTACATGATTAATGTTATGTTTTTTATAGCGGAAAATAGAAAACTGCTATAAATACATTTAAAAGTCATTGATCTTTGTAAGATATAGACTAAGTACCAAGTATTAACAAAATCAACGACAACAACAACATCAATTTTTGAGGAAGCAGTAATACGTAAATATACCTATACACATATGCTAATGGAGAAACGAAATAGCACATTATAGAAATTGAAAAGACAAACAAAGAACAATTGATATACAGGAACTGAATATAAAAACTTTTAATTGCGGGAAGATATTGTTAAAAAAGATTTTTTTGTGGGAATAGGAAACTGTTTCCAAAGATTGGCTTCTTGCCAGTGTAATATTGCTACTGGAGATAAATAATAGCATATAAACATACAACTATAACAATAAATCACTTAAACTTGTGGAAAAAGAGTAAGATGAAATGCATGCTCTCCATATATTGTAAAACTCGGTTTATAGGGCGCACTGGAGAAAAGCGATATATTTTAATTAATGTTGCACGATACATTTAGGAGTTCGCCAGAAACAGGCAGATTAAACCATTGTATTTAGTTATTGCAAAGTTGGTGAAAGTGAGAAAAGCGCGAGATGATTAGAGATAATTTCTTCTTTCGTAAAAACTTTTTAATCAATAGATACCCTATTAATTACTAGAACGTTCCGCGATGGTGTATTTCCTCATATCTTGAAAGTATCAACGGTATTGCCATTACCCTAAAAAGGATTATCAATTAGAAGTCAAGAATTATAGACCTATATATATCGTTAAAGTCTATGTTTTCAAAAATTTTTAAATATGCCATGTTGTCGAGATTCCTCAAGTATTTGGAAAAAACACATTATAACGGATCAACAACATGCATTTAGAAGGAACTATTCCACAGTCATGGCTGTTCACTCGTTCCTGATCAGGGTTATGGATATACCGGATCGTGGTGAATGATCTGGTTGTCTTTTATGATTTGAGCCAAGCCTTCGATTTTGTAAATCGTCGCACTCTCCTCAGTAAATTGGAGTCCTATGGTATTTGTGGCAGAGTGGCTTGTTGCGTTTCCTATTACTTATCGAAAGGAACTCAATTTGTTAAAATTTAATTACAGACATAATTGAATATAGTATTAAATACGATATTAAATTATTTTTTTAATAATTCATAATAAGTTTATTCTGATATCAACCAGCATTATAGAAGAATTACTTATACTCTTAACTGCAACTATAATATCTGTGTCATCATCTAATAACTTATTATTATTTGATAATATCGAAAAATCTTAAATATAAATAAAAGCATTTATTTAATACTAATAATAAAAAACCACGTTTAAGTCATTTATTATGGAAGTAGATATTTAGCCTTCTGCAAGGTATATTCAATAAATAATTGATAAAATTATAACAAAAATGTCCTTTTCTGCTTTGAGTTTTTAGTCATATTATATTGTAATATACGATGTAGGCGCCATAAATTCAAGGCCTGATATACTAAGAAAAAAAGCTTGGAACAATATATGAATTTTATTTTTCAATGTAATCTCCCCTAACTTCTATACATTTATTACAACGATTAATTAATAATTCGATACCCTTGTAAAAATAAAAAGTTTTTCCGTCAAAATGTTCTATAACAGCTGTTTGCAACTCACTGTCGTTCATAAAACTACGTCCACTAAAGTCTTTTTTTAAATTAGAAAACCAAAAAAAATCACAAGTAGCCATATCCGGACTATATGGTGGATGTTCCAATTCTTGTAAGCCACATTAGCGGGTGGCAGATTGTGAAATGCCGGGCACTATGGACGGGAGCAGTGTCGTGCAATAATCGCACATCTTTTGTCAATTTTCCACGACGTTTTGCACGAATACTGTCCTTTAATTTATGCAATAAGCTCTTTTAAGTCAATTAGCAAAATACCATCACAATCCCAGAATATTGTGGCCATCACTTTTTTCGTTGATTGAACGACTTTCGTCTTTCTGGGACAAGATTCATCAGGTCGCCGCCATTCCATGGACTCCCTTTTCGATAGAGGATCGTAAAACAGAACCATTGTTTCATCCCCAGTGACAATGGACTCCAAAATCAGTTTTTGGTCGTCTCCACACATGTTTAAAAACGGCTGCGCACGTTCGACTCGACGTTCACGTTGGAAAGCAGAGAGAAGCCGCGGTACCCATCTAGCAATAATTTTATTCATACCCAAATGGTCATGGAGAATTCGGCGAACACTTTGTTTTGGAAATGTTTGTTATGCTAATTCCTTCACTTTCAAACGGCGATCTTCTAGCACTAAATGTTCAATAATTGAAATTTGTTGAGGCGTTATCACTTCAGTTGGTCGACCCGACCGATCAGGAACTTCCAGGGATTCTTGCCCCAAACGGAAACGTTTTGTCCACTTTTTTACAGTTGAATACAAAGGAGATGAATCACCGTAAACGCCGTCTAAACATTGTTTAATGTGAAAGGTTGTATGCCCTTCTTTTGTTAAAAATTTAATGTCCGCGCGGTACTCAATTTTCGTTACTTCAGACATTTTCGTTCGCTAGTCACGTTGGTTGGCTGGTTACTAAAAACTACTAGGCTTCGAACCGTTATATTTATAGTGTACACCTCGCGTATGTGCATGCATGACGTGACGGAGTTTGAAAACGTTTGAACCTGTATAAGCCGACTTGAAAATTGTTGACCTAGGTATGCCTATCTTTATACGTGCGCGTGCATGCATACATCTGTAGCTGTACTCACGTTGTTTTTTTGCTAAATATTAAATGAATAAATAAACTAAACTCTTGGATAGCATTCTTTTAAACGTGGTTGCTCAAGAAGCTAGTAGGTGGGACTAATTACTAATTAATTCTTACTTACTAATTACTAAGTATTTCTAATATGGTAATCAAAGAATGATGATAACTACGGTAAAGATTGATGAGTAATGTTAATTTAGACACATTATGCCTACCTCGTATAAAACCAGAAGTTAAGTGTACAGTGCATATAGAATTATATTAAGAGGGGCGTTTACCTATTGAAAATTAAAGCATCGCCGTTTCGCGTTTTTTAAACTCATTTTGTAAATTTAGAATCTCAAATTTGGGTTAGTGATGCAAAAGGCATAAATTTATAATGTCAAGGTCAGTTTTTGTACTAATTTAATTTCTTAAAAAAGTTATGGTTTCAAAAATAACCACAAAAATGCATTAATTTGATTAATGTCTACTAACTAAGGCTGGTACACAAAAAAAAACGACCTCTACACATTTGATGTACGATATAAAGAAAAAATCAAATTTATGTTATTATTTTTAAAAATAAAAACATTAAACAGTAAACATTGTCACACACATTTTACACGAGGTTTTTCCAAGCTAATCGCGTCGTCTATCCCCACTTTACGGTATCTCTACCGGTCGTAGCAAAGACGAAAATCTATCGGAATCGGTCTGCAGACTTAAATGCGAGTGATAGTTTGTAATTAAACTGTCATATATACCTATAATATTCGAGTATATAACAGTTATGGGCAAGCGAAAGTTGGCTTATTATAAAACATCAACAACATCAACAGTTCCGTAAGTACTCATTCTTTATACATTATGTTTCCCATCTATAGTATTCCTTTATCTATGACAGAATCTGTGAATAAAACCGAAGCGCTATGACAGAACCGAATATCGTCTACCTCCACCTACTCACACCCCCTTGCGTCTACTCGTCCCGCGAGTAATATAAGTTGCATAAGTTTCTATTTGTTGGTAAACGCCACTCTTAAATTGACAATAAAGTCAAACCAAAAATGGTGTATTTCAATTACTGATGGATTTATTTATGTATTTTACTTTTTGCTCTTTATAACTGTCTATTTATGTGGCTTTACTTAAAACAAAATGTTTACATTTATTTCGTGATAACGACTTTGTTGCTGTATGATAGAATTTGTTTTTTTCAAAGATTATCTGCCCTATCTAAATGTAAAACGGAATTTAGATACTTCCAACCTAAGAAGCGCCAAAGATTTCTATAAACCTTCGCATTATACAAATTATATATTTGACGGTCACAAAAAATGTGATATGAAAGTTGTTGACATACATTTGTATAACATTTGTTTAGATATTAATTAATAATTATGTATTAATAAATGGATAATATTAATGATTAGTTTTACAGAAAAAAACGTCCTTCCATTTCTATTTCTGTACATTCTATTTATGTTGTGTGTCATATATTTAAATTAATAAAAAAAAAATACAAATACAAAATAAACAGAGAAACGTTTATGGAAGATAAAGAAAAATAAATGTGTTTGAATAAAATCTGAAATAAAATTATTGATATCCAGGTATCTAAATACTATATTTTAAATGAAATAACATAAAATAATAATGGGGTGTGGCCCCCACACGACTTTCATATAAGTTCGAGTGTTTCAAATTATAAAATTTAAAGAATTTTTTATGCAAAACTTATTCAAAATCCTATTCTATGTACTTCTGTTTTCTTAATAAATCTCCATAGAATGCATACTTTGCAAGATATTCGAAAAAAGTGCTAGTCGCTAGAAGTGTTACTCTCGATCCGAATTTTGATATTTTATGTATGCAAAACATATTTCAAATTCCGTTCTAATACTTGGGTATACTTGATAAATATATATAGAATGAATAATTTACGACATTTTTGCCAAAAATCGCTATTTGATAAGCGTAAAAGTGTTATCTCCGGCAACCTGCCTAGAAAGCATGGCTTGCGAGATATTTACAAAAAACTGATTTTTGATAAGAGTAAAAGACTTACTTGCGGTAGCAATTTCGAAAAACTGTTTTGTTCAAATTTAATTTTGAGTACATTTGAATTCTTTATAAATTTGTTTAAACTTAGTAGTTGACGAATTATTGGCAAAATTCGATTTTGTCACTGAAGTCAACTATTACTTCCGGTCTACCGATTTTACTGAAAATCTAATCAGATCCCAAGAAGGAGATTATACTCGTAAATACAAAATTTGGAATTGATGGCTATAGCCGTTTAACCGCTATCGTGGTCAGAGAGAGAGAGATTTTTTTTAAACCACTTTTTCTGTATCAGGGGACTACAAAACGTGGACATCTGCATAAATCTCGAAGTCGAAAATTTTCATCATCACAACACAATACATCTTTATAATACGTATAAGAAAGTAAGAAATAAAATTTATTGATTCCTTGTTTTATGTTTGCAAAAGTATTTCAGTACTGTTATTAGTAATGAAATTGCATTTAAAAAATATTATCTAATCTATTAAATAAAACATAACTATATATTATATTTTACTTTTCCGGAGTAGATAGATAGATAGATAATCGTTCTTTATTGTATTAAATAATACAAAATATCAGTTTATATAAAATGTGTATATAAGCATACATAGTCAAATTAACAAATAAGTAACAAATAAGGACTTCTAGTTACACCAACCCATCACGCAAATACTCCTCGACTGAATAGTATTCGTTTTGTATAAGGGCACTTTTAACTCCTGGAATAATAAAACCTACACACTTTAATTTACAAAACAAAACGAACTTCATTTTTGTAAGGAAAATAGTGACAGCAGTTTCTGTTTGTATTACTAGTCAGTATTTGTATTAAGTATAAATTGCGGAAAATCAAAATATCTTGAAAACTAGAAACTTTTAAAATATATATATTTAAAGAGTGCGCGATTTTCTTAAACCTATGTACACTCTGAAATTAGGTAAGCATATCATTCAAAGGTCGTTCCACACTCTGAAATTAGGTAAGCATATCATTCAAAGGTCGTTCCAAATTAACTTTAGAACTCACTGTAATCGTGATAAGAGATATTCGCAAACAACTGCTCTTTGATAAGTATAAATTTTTACTTTTGATCAGAGTTATGACGTTGTTCTAATAAAACTAAGTTTTAAATACTCTTATGCTCTCACTAAATGTGAGCAGAATTCCTAATTTGCAAAATATTTATCAAATAGGTACTTCTTTTCGTCTTTGTCTATATCGAAGATGTATCCGATAGGTACAAGTAAGTTAATTTTATGTGTTATAAAAAATATATTATCCATTATTTTGATAACGTAAAGCTCTTTAAAATAAAAAAAATATTTATTTTGTTTCAGCATTCGGACATTTAGAACTCTAAGCCTTATGCAATTATTATATTACAAATTGCATAAAAACAAAAAATTGTATTTGTCTTGGATTAACAAAAAATACATACGGCTTTCATAATAATAATATATTTTATTCATTGGACATACTATACCCTGTCTCAGAATAAGAAGGAGTGATTCAAATATCCCGCCTAAACATGAAACACATAGCTTAAAATTTAGGAGACAATTTGATATGACATCATGACAATTGATGTTAGAAGAATTGTATTAATTCTAACCAAGGATTTAGCTGTTTTGTGTTTCATTTACTACTTTCGTTAAAATATATGGATGTGGCGCTTTTCATTCTACCAGTCGAAGCAGCAATACGAGTGCACGGCAATTGGAAACAGGAGAGTAAAGTTATAAACACAAGTAGGTGCATACAGCTATAATTTGATGAATACAAATCTGTTCATTCTGGCATAGACTTTGTTCTAAGCGTTTTGAGGAGGATTGCCGTTATAAATATATAATTACTGCACATTTTAGTGAATGTGCTATATCAACATGAAAATTGTGAATCAAGTCTATTTATTATTAAATATTTGTATCAGAGAGCAAGAATGAATCAAACATTTTATCTTTTATCAAAATGTCCTTAAGAACTTGCAGAAAAGGTTTTGCTTATTAGTTTCTATTTTAAATATCAACAAAGAACTTATACAGATAAATCATTCGTATTACTGCTACAAACCTTGAGGAGGTAAATTCAAGCAACTAGTCTTGGAAATGGGAATCTTACATACAACAGTAATAAATAGAAAAATTTACATCGGTTGAAGTTGTTTACACGAACTGCAAAGATAATTACATATACCTACACATTACTAATTATTATTCCCTAATAAAATTTATTTATTATGAAAATATATAAAGTATAACAAATATTTATTTCTAATATATATTGGAAATTAGCAATAATTTATCGTTCACATCATGTTAAAAAGATTAAAAATTTACATGGTCGGCACAATTTTTCCAAATACTTATTGTAACATTTTTAATGTCAAAAGTTCTCATATAAGTGATATTCTGAAAGGGGATTTTTTGAAAGCAACTTCATCTTATGTATCAATTCAGATCCTATATGAAATATTCCTAATTGCCTATCTTTATCGGTATGACTATTTAATCCTACAAGTTTTCATCAAAGCTTGTCGTGCACTCATTATACTTGTGGCAATCCAAACTTTTTCCCATATTCTCCACCAGATATTTTCACCTTTTTCTATTAGTACAGGTTTCTTTACGTTTGACATATCTGAAATATAACATGTATATGAACATGTGGTAATATAATTAGTATTCAATTAATACTTACTTGAAATTAATGAGTCAATTCTAGAATATGTGTGAATTGTCCAGTTCATTTATGGTATGAACTCATCTGTAGTTATTTTTGCAATGATATTAATTGTTGAATGTTTGATTTTTGCACTGACGTACAATATTTTTGACAGATTCATCAAATTCAAAGTTTCACATGCATGATCACTTGTTCCTTAGGTCTTAAGCCGTCTGATCAACGCATGCTCATGTTGTACGTAAAAGTACGGATTTTATTTAATAACACAATAAAGTATAATAAACCAAAGTAAAAATGTAAGAGACTAGATTATGGCTTGGCTATAAACATAAAATGACGTTTTGTAAAACTTATTTTCCCATATTAAACTTGCCTACGCAAGAACCAATGAAATACTTTAAAAATATACGCCATTTTGGCGCGATATTTGAATCACTCCTTCTTATTCTGAGACAAGGTATAGTTTATATGAAAGGACGCAAAGCAAATATTATAAACTGCACATATACGAGTAAATAATGTCTGCATAAAGAATGCATAGATTAAATACATATTAAAATTCAAAATCACATACAGAGATGCTTCAAAATCCTTGTTTCCTCCAAGAAATATTCGATTTTATACAATACTTTATTACCTACAATGGTTGTAAAGATCCATGATCTGGTAAAGCGCATTCATTTGTATTTTAGTCAAATATGTTGGTGGGGGCACAGATACTAATAATAATATTTGAAATTTAAATTGTGAAAAAGTTTGTAATGCTAATGAAAATTATGTTTTCAAACAGAAAAATACTTCTATGGGATAGAAGGCATATCCGATAGCCTTTCTTTAGTATTAAATGTTAAAGTGCGACATTTAATTTTTATTATATAAAAAAAAAAACGCTTTTAAGAAGAATTGTGTAAAGCGTTGTGTGGAATAATTGACTATTCAAATTATGTAAACTCAAATAAATATAAGTTAGTTGTAGCTATAGACACATGCCATATTTAAAAGGCAAATATGTCTTCGCACAAAAAATTACAAAAAAGCTTCCGAAATAGAAGGCATCTCCGATACCTATTCTTTATTACAAAATATGAAAATTAAACACTTTTAATCATAAAAAAGAAACGCTTTCAAAGAGAATCGTTGTGTGGAATTGTTGACGAATCAAAATATGCCTATTGAATTGGAAAGCTTCAAGAATAGCTGTTAAATATTCTTGACAGATACTAAACTATGGTGGCTCTTGTAAAATAATAATTAAAGCAAAAAATGGAAATGAAAAAAGCGTTCTAGTTAATTTGGTCGTGCGTTGTAATGTCAATTTACATTTTTCGCGAACATTTTTGTATATTTATATAATTACAAGCAAGTATTGATTTAGTCATGAAAAGATCACCTTTTACAGATAAGAAACGTATTGTAATCTCAATTTAATATTTTTGCGAGCATTTTTGTATATTTTACTTTCTTATACCTACATAGTATAGAAGCATTGTGATGAGGAGCATTTTTGACCTTGAGGTTTTTTCAAAATGTCTGCTTTTTGAACAATCTCAATCAGCCTCTCTCTCTCTCTCTCTCTCTCTCTCCCTCCCACCCCCTCTCTCTTTTTCCCCTCCCCCTCTCTCTCAGTGGGTAGGTGTGTGTTTGTGACAACGATATCGGCCAAATGATTACAGCTATCAATACTAAATCTTATATTTTCGAGCAAAATCTCCCTCTTGAAGTCTGATCATATTTTCAGTGAAATAGGTACACCGAAAGTAGTAATTTACTTCAGTTAAAAGAAGAAATTTTTTCAATATTTCGTCAACTACTAAGTTCAAACAAAGTTTTCAGGCAGAGACATGTACCTACTCAAAAGTGAATTTGAGAAAAATTTTATAAAAAAGTTTTTCGAATTCCTATCGGAAGCAGGTCATCTATTTTTATTGAAAAATATTTTCTTTTACATATATCTCACAAATGATGCTTTCTAAACAGAATTATTAAAAATATGAAAGTAATTAACACCTAATTTGAAATAACCTTTGCATAAAGAAATTTAAAATTCGTATAGGAAGTAGCACTTTCACGCTTATCCACTATAACATGTTTTTGCAAATCTCTTGTAAATTATGCTTTCTATATAGGTTTATCAAAAGAACAAAAGTATATAAAGGTTGATTTTAACAATTTCTGTATAACAAAATTCAAAATTCGAAACGGTAGTAACACTTTTACTTTTATCGAATAGCAGTTTCTTGAAAAGATCTCGTAAATTATGCATTTTGTACAAATTTATTAAAACTACTAAAAAGTATTTAAGTTGGATTTTTTGTAATTATAAATAATCATTGAATTAGTTGAATTTTAACCAATCCACATTTAATACTGTAATGAAACAAGCCCACAAAAAAAAAAGAAGCAGACATCCGGGCGACTATAAAAACGTACCAGTAAACAAGGTCATAAATCATCCACATGTGTATAATGTGTGGGCGACGGAGGGTCTGTCGTATGTTCTACAAACATCGAGAGAAAGATGGAGTTTTCGCGAATGTTTCCAGACTCTTGTGTGCCGATATAAAAAGCGGCCGGTGCCGAGAAAGAATTCATTCATTCAGTAGTATTCGGACAATACAAAATAAATATAGTGGTGCAGTGTTATATAAATAGAAGTGATAGAAATAAATACGAGTGTTTATTTGTAGTAGTTTTAAGTGCGTTACTGTTAAAAATATTTTTATATTGTGATTAGTTTTAAGAGTGAAAATATACAGACAGTTTTAAAACATTTGCACAAGTTGTTTATTTCGAACCCGAAAACGCAACAATACATTTAAAATACTATTCAACTCGACACAAATAAGGAAATTACTAAAACTAATATAGCTTTCCAATATAACGTTATGTACTTCATCAATGTATAGCTAGCAACAAATGTTTAACATTTTATCACAATTTATTTGCCAATAAAATGTTTTACTGAGAGAATTCATGAAAGTTGCACGGATGTTCTGAAAACGTTCAGAAGCCGTAGAAAGAGTTTGTATGAAAGATACAGGCAAAACGCCTACACGATGGAGTAGAAGTGCATCGGTTATATAAGAATAATATCACGCATTGAGAGACTTACCTATTAGTATTCATTTTTGGAAAAAAAATGTATTATTTTCGAGTAGGTCATTTACAAGAAGTATATTTAATTTTTAATATGGTCCTACGTTTCATTTGACAGCTATGTACAGTTGTCTAAAGAAGACGTGTTTCGTGAAAATTGTAAAATGGATTAAATCGCCATTCGTGGTGCAATTCGCTTCGTCTACTTTAAAGAAGTAAACACACAACTTTTTGATAACCACGATTTGCCGATGCATTGCTCGCTTTACACGTGGTCACATGAGTCTCGACGAGGAAGAACGTTCTGAACCATCAAAACTCCTTAATATTACAGAAATGGCTGAAAAATATCATGATGTGGTGATACGTGTTAGAAAAGAGATAGTGGAGGAAATTGTGGGCATATCTACTTAATGTGAATACCACATTTTACACGTAAAATTATGCAAGACGATGCTTTCTGCGAGATGGGTGCCGCCTTCACTGAATGCAGATCAGAAACGGGAAAGGGCACCAATTTCCAACGACAACTTGAATTTCTCTAACATCCAATCCAGTAGATTTTTCGCGTTATTTTATTACGGTCGACAAACCTTTATTTCTATATGCCGGTATCAAAACGGCAATCTCAGCAGTTCTTCGCCACAGAAGGCCAATACATTTGTTTCGACTGGAAATGTAATGGCAACAATATTTTAGAACTTGGAAAACCAAGCATTAAACAGGACATAGTATGTTATTCTTATTGATAAAATGAAAATTGCTTCTATCAAAAAAAAAACGCACAATGGAAAGAAAGTGCTATTCCATCATTTATACGTCGTCACACACCAATCGCCTTGTTCGAGAGAATTTTGAGAAATTATGATTCAAGGCTGTTTACCGGATAGCTCCTTCAGAATTCCGCTTATCCCAAAATTCAAACTGTTTCTCACTAGAAGAAAAGGCAAGACGAACAAGGAAGTTATTGCAGATGTAAAATAGTAGTTTGACCACCTTGGAGACAGTGTTATATGAAAGTATTTTTATTATATGTATGTATATTTGTACACTAGGGTTATTGACGCTAATGGTTTAATTACGTTTCGATCTATTATTGCCTAGCGTCAATAAAGGCAGCATTTGCTAAGGATGAAATGTTTATGAAATCTTGTAATTTAAATACCTTCGGACTTAAACAAAAGAAAATCAATACTCCTGACTCGTAGATTTTCTTTCATCACAGATTTTATTCAGATTTATTCACATGAAATGGAAGTTAACCCCATACTTGTAAGTGTTCTCTTAGATATTCATTACTAACCCAGTCATCTACGCTCTGTTTAATTATTCTATATTAAAAATACATGTATCTATGTCGGTATTATATTAACAACCTGAAGCAAAATACGGATCTATATTTATGTTTCTGGAGCAATAATTAAGAAAATAGAGTATTTCAATGGTTTTTAAAAGAATATTTTCTACTTCTGATGGATCTTCAAATTAAAAATATATAAATCATATACAAATATATATATATATATATATATATACATCTCACTATCTTTAGAGCGTCCGTTCATAAAACGACCATAGAGCGTCCGCTACCTAACCAACACCATAGCGAGAACACTAATAGTGCATTATGTGGATATACTTTGAACATCTCGGCGTATATTTGATTCCGCATTGTAGTAACATGAGCTTCCATCCACACCACTATCAATAGGGCGTCCTTTCATTCTACAGATGTTAGAGCGTCCGAAAGAAAATATACGATAACCATTCCCTCGATCTTAGAGCGTCCTTTTGTATTTTGAGTTTCATTTAATAGATAATAGAGCGTCTGGTAATGTTGCCAGATTTCACCCGCTATTAAATTAACGTGCATGTACGTGTTTGTTTACTTTGTCTATAAATATATGTGTTACAAGAAACTCGTTTTCCATAAAAATTGTTTGATCGTTTAGTAGCTTTAAAATATAAATAGAAAAAGAGATAACTTGAAATTTAAAACTGCTGCATTTCTCATGCGTTTTTGGATTGATTTGTTAACTGTATACAAGGGGTGACACAAAATGGACAATTTAATAAAGTAGAGGATTTTTAAATGTAAAAGAAAATAATTTGACCTCATCTAACTTATTTAATTAAACCTGTAAGCGAGTCAAAAAACTGTACCTGCAACCGCTTTCGGACTATAACTGAAGATTCAAAAATATCAAATATCAAAAATATTGTCGCATCTTCTTTTATTATTGTAAACATTAAGATTAAAGATGCATTTTCTACATATTTTAAAGAATAACTAACTGATACTATTGCATTTTCTCTCTCTCAAAACATAACGCAAACTAGTACGTGTCAGAGTAAAAAGTAAGAAGTAATTTCGTTAATTATTTCCTTTTGAAAAATTCTAGAAGCAGGTACATTTTTATTTTCAAGTCTACGTTTTTCCATGTTGTATATGGAAATAAATACATTAATTTTATTTTCTTTATGTTATTGAATTTTTCTTATTGATAAATTCTGAACTGTATCCGATATTTTGATTCCTTATTTAGTTCTTGGTTTGATAGCTTATATAAAGATATAATTAAGAATACTAAGAATAAATATACTAAAAATTACAATTGCAACATTATTCTTATTGGAAGAAATAGCAATATGACAATAGTTGCCATGGCAGCTCTTATTTTTTTCTCACCACTCGTCTAGATTAAGTAACACATACAATTAATAAGTGCTGCTATTACTATTTTTTTGCTAATAATGTGAATATAATAAATCTGTATTTGATGTTATTTTTTATGTAAGCAGTCAAAATAGTTATACTATCATACAGGTAACTAAATGAGGCAGCAAATATAAAATACAGCTTATTGTTATCACTAAAAATATGCCAATGACATTATTTCAGCGCATGCAGTGTACCAGGCTAAGTTAACGCAACAAAATACATTACATACTATTTGAGGTACATGACTGACTTCTTTCACTATTAAAAAGTAGTATTCCAAATTTCATTTATCAAAGTGCAGTTGTCCCAAAATACGGGCATCCAAGTATCACTACTTTGGGTACTCACGACTGAGTTACTCATTGATTATAAGTCTCGTTTCTTTCCACTAAGTAAGATCTTAGAAATGCCGTCCATAGTGTCGAAGATGCTGACGAGAAAAATCGAAAATTAGTAAAAATCTAATTAGTATCATAATTATTCTTTTCTATCTCGATGCTATAAAGTTTACTTTGCGACACCCGTTTTGGTTGCATAAAGTATTACTTTATCGCACGCTAATTTAATTTTTTTGAGGTTGGTAACAAAAAAAATGGAACCAAGTCATATTTAAATGTCAAATATAAGCCCTTAATGTAAGAAACATGTGCAACAGAAGGTGTACAAAGAATAAAAAACACACATGCTAACATTTAATTTACTAATTAACAATATAAATTGTTAAGCAGAATTGGATGATAAGTTTTCCGATGCTAGTATTGAAATTTACTTCCCATGTTGAACAGTACAACTGTTATAAAAGTTTATCATAACACTACAAGATTCGTGTGCAGTAATGGATATTCCAGACAGATTTTGGGAACACACTACGTTTTGTCTGAATTCCTGTTGCTTCGCATTGACTGACACGTACGGTAATATTCGCTATATTATTTTCTTTACACCAACTTAAAAGTGCTGGTATTGTTTTTGATAAATATGTTGAGACTTTGTTGTCAAAATATTTTGTAAATTGTCTTCTGCTATTTTGCGAATCTCTGAGGGCGTGCAAATATTTATTTCCTCCTTTTTGTTGATAAATTGAAATAATTTATTGCATAAATCAGTCTAAATTTTAAACAAAATTACATATAATACCGCCGATATCAAATATT
This sequence comes from Amphimallon solstitiale, assembly GCA_963170755.1. Taxonomy (NCBI): domain Eukaryota; kingdom Metazoa; phylum Arthropoda; class Insecta; order Coleoptera; family Scarabaeidae; genus Amphimallon; species Amphimallon solstitiale. The sequence goes on from OY720675.1 coordinate 78,638,531, forward strand.
TAAAATGTTCTACTTAAAAATCAGAGTAACCAACTTCAAAAAAACAAAATTTCTAAAATGTTCAATCAAAACATGTCTCTCATTTTAAGCTTTTTTGAACTTTTAATAACGCGTGCGCAAAAATCATGTCTTATCAAACTTGTATTTTAATATACTATTATCCTTATTATACCTACTACGCGGCAATGATGCGGCACGCAGCCTAAGGAATAGAGGCGGTGCCTGGGCAAAGCTTTCATTAAAGATGTTAACTTTAACGAACACTGAAACTTTGCCAAATTTGATCTGGAGGTTTATCAGTTTACACAGAATTTTCTGTGGTTATCAGGACAATGCAAGGCAAAACAAATTGCAGGCAAGCAATTTGGTGCAGTTTCTATATTTGATATATTTTTTAAATATAATATAACACACATGTCTGCGCGAACTCGACCTGTTTTTTTTAGAGGTATGTTGGTGGGATCACATTTAAAGGGATCCAGAGCCACTTCAAAAAATGCAAAATTAGAATTGGATATTTTACTTTCAAAACATAGTAATAATGATGATATCACGATTTCTGCGCACAATTTCGAATTACATTATTTATTTTAGTCCAGTTCTGCAACGAACTGACTACCGATCATTACTTATAGCTGTACAGGTTATATAGATGTAGACAGTAGGTCTATTTGTTTTTATCTCTATATGTTTTATTGTAAAAAGCAGTTTTTTAAAGAACTACCATTAAATAATCCATTATTAATTACATCCAACTTATATTTTAACACTTTTAGTTTTAATCTTTATTTTGAAGGACTCTTGTTTTTTTGGTTAAATTTTCTGTTTTATAAAAAAAAAAACGTACAACCTCTTTCTTTTGGATTGTTGCGACTTTTCGTGTAATGGAGATCTTTCTGCTAGGTTTTCATTTTGAAAGGAAAGTTCTATATCATTATTTTTGTCATTATTAATATTTTCATTATATTCACATATTTATATCATTATTGTCTATACATCACAGCTTTAGCGCCCTCTAGCGGAAAAAAAACGGTTACGTATTCCACAATGTGACACAGCATTTCAAAGCTAATTTTATTAGCAATTTAATGCACAATTGAAAAAAAATTAAATAATCGAAAAACCTTGCAGAGCTCTAATATTAGAAACTACGAACTTATTAGTTTACAAAAGACGCTGACAGTCTGTACTTGAGAATGATGACAAATAAATGTGAAAAATATTACGTATTTAGTTGCTAATAAAATTAGCTTTGAAATGATGTGTCACATTGTGGAATACGTAACCGTTTTTCTTTCCCGCTAGAGAGCGCTAAAATCAAAAATAGTGCAACCAACAATCACATTTCTGAATTCTCCGTACAATTACCTTTTCAATGATGTATCGTATATACTACTTTCCCTATTTAAATTGTAACGGTGAGAGTGATGGAGGGGAGGGGAATGACGTATGACAGTTGAAGATATGATGGAAGGGTGTCCCCCTTGGATCAAAAATCGACATGTTTTTGCGTTTTCTCCTTCGAGATATTCAATCTGTTTCGTTTTCGGTGAGGCACCCTGTATAAAGTTGAACAATATTCATAAAGCGCATTGTAGATTCAGGAAAATTCTGAATCTAAAACCTACCGATAACAAAAGGTAGAAGAGGACTCTATAAGGGTGCGGCAAAAGTCAGTTAACAGATTTGCAAAGGGAAATGACAACAGGCAACAGGCAGTTTGAGTTACAGTCTGTCTTAGAACTGTATATCACCTTCATAAATGTACTTTTGTACCGCGTATACACCCTAAAGCGTTTTTTTTTTAAATCGAGTTCGCGCGGAAAGAGTCAAATTCCTCTTCAATCGCGTCTTCCCTCTTTCTCACACTTTAAATCTATGAGTATTGGATAATTTTTCGCAATCACCTTTCCTTCAAAAAAATACGGCCGACTAGACCACCTGCTTGAATTCTATACCACACTGTTATGTCATGAATATTGAATTCTTCTGCGATAGTTACTTGAGGGCTTTCAGATGCCGAGTAAACGCAATTGTCAAGGTTATCCCGGCCATTTTATTTGAACTGTGTCTTATCGCACTGGAAAACGGATCGGAAAAGATAATTCAGTGTAGACACGACAAGAGTCGCTAATACATAGTATTTCAACAGCGTTAAGGGGGCTTACGCAGAGGTGCCGACTAACTGCTGTGAGGTAGGACGTAAGGGGGTGGCGCCATATGCGCTAAGGCAAATTCTGGACTTTAGAAGGTTTCGTTCAAACAATAGTACTGCTTTCATTTACGAAATATCAGAACGAATTACTTTTTAAAATAATGTTTCTGAAAGTGTTATGATGACATTTTGCCAACTTTGAGAGTGAAATGTAGGAATATATAATTTGAATTATAAGAAAGTACTCCCAACGAAACCTTAATTATTCCTTTGTCTTACATATATACCTTTATACGTAAAACGTATATGTATATATGCATGTGTGGCACTTAATGTATGTGTGTATCTCAAACACATGCATATATACATATACGTTTTACGTATAAAGGTATATATGTAAGTCACAGTAATTATTTACTGCTTGATGTTAGTTTTAACATCCATGTGTTCACACTTTTCATTTTCGTTATTCCTTTGTATTCGATTGAATGCAAAAACATAATAAGAAAAACAAAAATTTCTGCTGTTTGTTTTATTTTAACGAATTCATTACAACGGCGGAATTTATATTAGCGCATATGGCGCCACCCCCTTACGTCCTACCTCACGGCAGTTAGTCGGCACCTCTGCGTAAGTCCCCTTAACTGACTTTTGCTGCACAGACCATATTTAATAAAACATTTAATTTAGAACATCAGTGTGGGTCGATATTAATGCTGTCAGCAAGAACAATATAACTGAAATATACATAAGATTACTATTTTGCCCTGAATTTGAGTATCGGATAGTTTATTTTTTAAAAATCATAAACTGACTACTGAAAAATTACACCCGTTACTCAACAAATACGGCATTGATTAAAATGAAATTAAAGATTAATTTATTCATGCGTTTCAACATACGACATTGTTTGCACAAAACACACGCAATCAATAAATATATACATCAATCCTAATAAGAATAACCACAAATATGTATAAGTACATTATCACAACTTAACAGATTAGACAAACATACATGTAACATCCTATTTCAATTTGTCTGTCGCATTATTTTTATTTAAATTCTTAATAAACTCCTGTAGCTATTAAAACAGATATTTTTAAATTACCACTGTAAATCTGGGTCTACCAAGGTTTTATTGCTAAAAGTCTGAATTAGTTTATGTCTCTGATAACCTAAAATGAAGATTTGTAATTGGATCATGTCTTGTATTGTATAATTGATGGTGACAGGAGTCTAAATTTTTCGGCAATAAAGTAAGGATTCGTATACATAATGATTGATACAAATTAAATTTTTAATATATTTGATAATGATCAACATAAAGTATTACGTTTCATAAAATTAATTATACCTATCTACAGCATGGTATGGCATATGCAATGCATCTAAATTGACAGATGTAGATATGTTAAGCATCTTAACATATATATTGCTGTACACCGACGACTTACAAGAGCACTAACCTGTGTCTCCCAAGTTAATTTCCTATCCAAATTAAAGCATATTTATATTTTACACAGTCCTTGTTCTTTAGCTCAACGTATTTAAATAAAAGCCAGTGTTTTGGCTTTAACCTGTGTCTCCCAAGTTAATTTCCTATCCAAATTAAAGCATATTTATATTTTACACAGTCCTTGTTCTTTAGCTCAACGTATTTAAATAAAAGCCAGTGTTTTGGCTTTATTTGATAGTAAAGCTACATTACTGAAGTATGATTCAGTCTCCACCAATGAATCCTCAAACATGTCAGCTAAAATTTGTATTTTTTTGTTATTTCACAGAATTGTCGCATTGTCAGCTCATTAATTATTTTAAAATTACTAATATTATATTATATGTTAATACAAATATTTAAATTGTATTTTAAAAGAAAAAGCTAGTACTTACTATATATTTTATGTGACTTGGCAAACACATTTGATTTACCGTATCAGTTTTTGTGTTAGGTAAATTAGATCGACGTGGTACCATGTTATTGCTTTCTTAAATTTTAATATCAATATTAATCTAGTATATTGCCAAATTAATTCAGATTTCTTTCTTGGTTCTCTCTATGTTATTTCTATCTGGGAATAATTAAGAATCTGGCTCTTACAGAATCCTATATCTACACTTGTATAATGTTATTTGTAATCTAATTACAAGCACAACCTTTGTAATGAATTAGAAAAGTCCACTAAATACCTTAATACACGTTCTGAGTTCAGGGTTTGCCTAAACTCCTTTTACTATCAAAATACTTTTATATAACGGCCTTTTCCGATGATTTTGTCTAACCAAAACGATGGTTCATCTTTTCATGTTTATAATGAATGAACTCCGCCTGGGGTAAGTGCTGGGTGGATTGAGTAGCTCAGTAACTGCCTCTGCCGGTCCCAAGCCCGGACAAAGGAGGAGGGTTTGCGGGCAAGGTTAGCAACCTACCCACAGTAAAAACCTATTAACGCTCACAGAACCAATATACAGCCTCGGAATGGGACGGATTGCCTGATAACGAACATGGCGAGGAAACGGAAAATGAAAACGAGATTATGGAAAAAGTCAAACTGTCTGAGAGTGGCAACATGGAACGTGAGATCATGGAACAATAAAGAACAGGAAATACTGATGGAACTTGCTAGACACAAAATAGATATATGTGCAATCTCCGAAACCAAGAAGAAAGGCAAAGGCACATTGCAATATGAAGAATATGTGATGTTCTACAGCGGAGTGGAAAGAGGAAAGAGAGCCAAGGAAGGAGTCGCACTAGTAATACACAATAACTACAAAAATAGCATAGAGGAATGGAGATATGTCTCAGAACGCATTATAGCGGCAAAGCTACAAACGGAAGCAGGAAAAGTCAACGTAATATCAATCTATGCCCCGGAAAATAACAAACCCACACATGAGAAGGAAACGTTCTTTGAAGACCTTCAAACAACAATAGACAGAATTGACAAAGAAGAAAAAATTATAATAATGGGAGATTTTAATGGAAGAGTTGGCAGGGAAATCGTCCCAGGTATAATGCAAAGATTCAATGAGGAAATAAAAAACGAGAACGGGGAGCAACTTATCATGTTCTGCGCAAACAACGAAATGAGGATAAACAATACCTTTTTCAATCACAAACCCCAACACAAATACACATGGGAAAACACCAGAGGTCTAAGGAGCAGCATTGATTACATCATCACGAATAGAAATATCCACCCTTCTCAGGTGTTAGATGTTAGAAGTTTGACATCACCTGAAATAGGAAGCGATCACAGAATGGTAATGGGGAAAATAAGAATGAAAATGAAAAAACAGAAGAAGGTGCAACCGAAATACGCTACCATATTTAACATAGAATCATTACATAACGAAAGTACTAAAAAACTGTATGAAGAAAGATTAGCAATAAAGTGTGATCAAAATAAAATATCACATGACGATGATGTGGATGAAAGCTGGAAAAAACTTGAGAAAAACATAAAGAGTGCTGCGCAAGAAGCAATAGGGACACGTGAAACGATAACAAATAGAAGCGAATGTAAAGTTAAAAGCACCCCCTGGTTTTGCGATGAAGTCAGAGCCCTAGCAGAGGAAAAGAAGAGAGATTACCTTATGCACCGCAGTAGGCAAACAGAGCAATCACAGGAAGAATACAAGGAGGTAAGAAATAGAGTCAACTCGGAAATTAAAATAATAAAGCAGCAGTATTGGGAAAAATTTTCAAAAGAGCTAGAATATGACTTCTTCGGATTGCAAAGACAAGTATGGAAAACAATCAGAAATCAAAAAAGAGAAACTAGAGAATTTATAGAGTCAAGCAAAATAAGCACTCAACAATGGACAAGTTATTTCGCCCAATTATTCCAAGACGAACACGAGGAGGAAAATGGAGAAGTAGAGGGAGAGATGGAACTAGAAGATGGCAACCGAGCGACACTGCACATAAGCCCGACGGAACTCAAGGAATCATTAATAAAGCTACGAAATAGAAAATCCACAGGCCTAGACGGCATTAACAACGAGCTGCTTAAATATGGTGGAGAGCCGATAAGAAACGAACTGCACAATTTGCTAAATAAAATTTTAAGAGAGAAGAAAATACCAAAGGAATGGAAAACGGCCATCCTGGTACCAATATTTAAGAAGGGTGACAAGAAAGAACCGAACAATTATAGAGGCATAACTCTACTTAATACTACACTTAAACTAACTACAAAAATAATCACAGACAAGCTAAGCAGTCTAACGGAACACCAAGAAGAACAACAGGGCTTTAGGAAAGGAAGATCTTGCATGGATGCCATATTCGTGGTACGTCAGGTTGTTGAAAAGTCATTGGAATTTAACAGACCAGCATTTATGTGTCTGGTAGATCTACAAAAGGCTTTTGACCGAATACGCTTATCGGATATGACAGAAATACTCGCTAGGAGAAAGATTCCAACTTCTTTAATACAACTGATAAAAGACATCTATACAGGCGGCTGCATAAGAGTGAAATGTAATGGAGAAACATCACAAGCGATACCGGTTGGAAAGGGAATACGACAGGGGGACTCGTTGAGCCCCATGCTGTTCAATTTTATGATGGACGAAATAATAGAATCTGTGAAAAACATGAGAGGATATAGGATGGGAAGAAATAACATTACTATTTTATGCTATGCAGACGATGCTATATTGATAGCAGAGAATGAGGACAATTTACAGAGACTGTTACTTCAATTCAATAACACATGCAAAAAATATAACATGAAAATCTCCACAGAAAAGACTAAAGTATTGACGATTGCAAAAGCCCCAATTAGATGCAAGTTAGTCGTAGACAACGTCATAATAGAACAGGTGATGCAGGTGAAATACTTGGGCACAGTAATAACAAGCTCGGGTGACATAGACAAAGAAACAAATGAACAAGTTGCGAAAACGAATAGACTCGCTGGATGCATGAGCGACGTAATCTGGAACAACAAGTACCTGAGAATTGATACAAAAACAAGAATATACAAGAGTGCATTGAGGCCCATACTGACCTATGGGGCCGAAGTGAGGTCACAAACGGCTAAAACCAGAAGGCAAATGCAAACGACGGAGATGAAGGTCCTGCGAAGAATAGCGAGAAAAACCAGATGGGACAGAGTTAGAAATGAAAATATAAGAGAGACATGTCAGGTAACGGAGATTGATATATGGACAAGAGAGCGAAGACAAAACTGGGAGGAACACGTGTCTAGAATGAGCAACGAGAGATTACTAAAAATAGCAAGAGACAGCAGACCACTTGGAAGAAGAAGGACAGGAAGACCGAGGAAAAGATGGAGAGACAGTTTATAGGGATTGGTTACATAACAGGAGAAATCCTAATAGAAAGAAGAAGAAGAAGAAGAAGAAGAAGAAGAAGAAGATAATGAATGAAAATCAACAAACATTTCCATTTCTTGTTTTATTTTTTTCACTTACTAATTAAATTTGTCCCAGTCTAGAGTTTGTTAGTTAAGAAGGCTAGAATACTAGAATCCTTCCCTTTAACCAATCAGAAAATGGTTAGTGGGAAGGATAGAAAATGAAGAAATTTTTTTAAGCAAAATCATCTGGTCAGATGAAACTGAATTTACAAATTCTGGAATGTTCAACAGAAATACGGAGCTCTATTAGGCAGTACAAAATTCCCGACAAAACATAGCAAGAAGACCACAACATCGTTTTGGGGTACACGTTTGGATGGGTATTTTTGTATGAAGAACATTTAAATGGAGAAAGATATTTAAACCTTTTACGTACATACATACGTATCTGACTATCTTGACAACAATATCTGATTAAATTAATTTCAACATTTATGGTGGCAATAAGACGGCCCACCAGCACACCATGCAGCAGTTGTTAGGAATTACTTGAATCAAGAGTTTCCATACCATTGGATTGGAAATAGAAGAGTTGTTGAATGGTCCTGTTTGAAGTCCGCTAGATAATTTTTTTGGGGATATGTTAAAAATAATATTTATAAAGTAGACAACACAAAAAATATTGAATTACGAGACAGGCTTCAGAAAGCCTTCGATGCAATTCCTAGAAGAACCATACAAAGGGCAGTTCAAAATGCCAGAAGGCGTGCCCAAATGTGCATTAATGAAGATGGCCAGATAATTAAACATTTACTGTAATTGCTTATTGTTTACTTTTCTATGCAGTTTTATTAATATTTCTGTTATTATTATTTCTTCTTTACTAATGAAGTATAAAAATTATTTAAATACATATAATGATTTATCATTTTTAATTTAGTGTTTGTTAACTCTGCAAAAACACGCCTTTAATTTACCATTTGTAAAATATCCTGTCGATTTTCATTTAAATTCCTCTTGACATGAACATTACGCGGCTGAGTAAACGATCCATTTTCGACCAAATTTCTATCAAGATCTAGAAAAATGGTACGTTGTGGCTGTTGTCGTTCTGGATACAACTGTAAATATCTTCTACTCGCTACTGTTGAATTTCGGTTCAAAGAATAAAAAAATACTCAACATATCTTGTTCCTTTTTGTTGGTGTGTGACTCTTTCTGATGGTGTCTAAATGCAATATGGCGCCTATAAAAAATTAGATAGTTGATGATGGCCAGAAAGAAACGAAACGGTATATAAAAATTTCCATTGGATAGATTCTGTTTAAAAGTCTCCATAAGAATGTTTTAATATTTTCTCTACAAGGCCAAATATAGATAAAAGAACAAAATGAGGTTGTCGCGCTCTCTTTTCTAAAAGCGAACGTCATTTGTCACAGATCCATTTTCTTTATGGATTCATATCAAACACAAATTTTAAGAACTTCGCCAAATTTAAACCTATACTCTATATCCAATAATAAGCGAGATCCTCATAGTGAGAGCAAAAATGAATCAGCCTGTAATGGCAGCGAATGCTTTAAGTAATTTACTGATCGGCCATTTCCGTTTAGCTGATTATATTAGCAATGTTATAATTACATGTAAAAACTACTATATGATTATAAAAGGATATATATTTTATAAATTAAATATTTAGACACGACTCTGACGGTAGAACAAATGAAGGAAAGCGCTGCAAATTGTCGATTTAATAAGACAAGCATTTCTAAATCGTAATGCGTAGATCAATTAAGTCCAGCCCTTTTATTAATACTAAACAATAATGATAGAATATGTCGTAATTTTTCCATTATACGTTTTAGATTACTTATATATCTGATCATTAATAAATAATAAATATATATCTTTGTCAAATTATTCTAAATGTAATGCAAATGCATAAGTATATGTTTTCCTATATATTTGATGGAATTAATTGTTTGTATACAACAAGATTTATTAATATAAGTGGTCAATATTGGTGATAAATAATTAATTAAGTGAAAATGAGGTTGTATCTGTTCACATAATTTAATTTTTATTATTAATCATAATTATCAACAATTATTATAAAACGAATAGAAGAAAATCACTTGAAAACAAATAGCATCAGGATGATAACTGGCAAATTTCCCAAATGTTTCTTTATGTCTTTTTCTCAGTTTCTGTATATACATTGTAACTATTTATGATCGGATTTGTGTAGTTGAAGCAGCTTCAAGTATTATTTTGACAAAAAATATTGTACAATCCATTTCAATGAAATTACATATAGAATGATTTAATGCAATTCCAGTTTACATTTCATGATAGCTTCTAAAGACTAGCCAGCTTGTGCGAATAATATGAATGCATTTGTTTGCTAAATAATTCCTGTTATGTAATCAAAAAGGAACTTTAAACGAAATATTTCTCTATTAGGAATATCTGATCATATACTGACTACATAATTCCAAAGAAAAAGCACTTTGGCGCCAATATTCATCTATTACCCGTATTCGCTGTTCAATCAATCAAATTCCGCCATGCAACTCATAGTGATGATTTCGTGGCGGGTCTCTTTTGTAACTGCTTCCGTACTTTAACAATGTGTTACAATTTTCTATTGAAAAGGGTTCTGGCTGTAAAGTAAAATATGGTAAGATATAAGCCTATTGTCTCTTTTATAATATATAGAAATACTTAGAATGTTTTGTTATATAGTGAAAATACTATTGCACCAAGTTTCAGCTTTTAAATTCGTCTGGAATAAATATATGATGAGTTCTGAGTAATCGAGGCCGGTGGTCAATTTGTAATTGGGTTGGATATAAACGATTACACTTAAAATTTTCAAAATATGTATTAGATATAAATGTGCAATAATAATAATATAGTTCATATCTTAACATCGTCCAACAGTTGTACTTTTATAATAATTCAAAAATTTTCTTTGGGATATAGAGGGCAAAAAGGGAATAACAAATACAATTACACCATCTTTATTTTTTCCAACGTTTTGGCAACTATTATTGCCTTTTTCAAGGTTTATTGAAACCTAGTACAACAACTAGAATGGGGCACCTATTTCGAGTGTTATTGTCCAACTTGTAATGGAGGAATTGGAACAGAAGTTATATCAATATTAAATTTCAAACCTACATTTTATAAACGATATGTGGACGATTGCATAACTGCAGTCCCCGTGGATAAAATAAATTATATGTTACATTGTTTTAATGACTATCATATCAGAAGTGGATGGAATTATACATTTTTTAGATATGAATTTAATTCGCAGAATAATATAATAAAAACAAAGTTTTATCAGAACCTACAGCAGTAGGCAGATATGTGAATTTCAATTCCTGGCAACCTATTGCACATAAGAGAAATGTTGTTATTGCTCTTGTGGATAGAGATATTAAACTTACAAGTATTAAATTTAGGTGTGATATTTTATTAAAAATAGAAACTATATTACAAAAAAACAACCCAACTAATTTCATACAAAAAATTATAAAACAGTAAATAAAATATATAACCAAGAGCAATATATCGCAAACAACTCAATACAACTGACAAAGTGTTTGGCACCATTTAATATTAAATTGGCACATAGGAACAAAAATAGTCTGAAGCATTTATTCGCAAAGACTAAAAATGAGGTGCCAACTAAACAAAAGACCCATGTTGTATATAAAATCCCATGTTTAGACTGTGATAAACTGTATACCGTAGTCGTCAAATTTTAATTTCGGTTTATACTTCTATCCCATGCAGAAGATGACCTTATAATATGCAGCGATGCCTGCTTGCTAACAGTGGTGGGAGAGCAACGCAGTGTCGGGGGACCCTCACGCCTTACATTTCATAGGAAACGTTTGTCGAGTGTACTGTCTTGGCAGCCTCGCTTATGTTTATCTTTAGTTTATTTCGTCGCGCTCTTTTCCTCTTTCTACTTTCGTATCAGAAATTAAAATATGTCGACTACGGTATAGGGCAAACTAAACAGATCTCCTAACCGAAAACAAATAATTTAGCGGTTTGTAATGAAAAATTAAAAATAACTCCAAAATTATTGGGTTTGGGTATAGGACATTTTTAACAAAAATTAAGCGCAATTAACGCATCATTCCAAAAATTTAATATTATACGGGGTTTCCATTTGAAAAAATTCAGTAAACGCTCTTTGACAATAGCCAAATTGACTGCATCGTAACAAACACCCTGTATAATTAAATTAATGTTTGATTATTTTGTAGGTTCAACAGATCCCTTGGCTGCATACTAACTAAATAATTTTGTCTTGATAATCGCAATACTACCGCATAGAATTATTATGGTAAACATTGTCGCGACAATTTTTTTATAATTTCCGTTAATAACTCAACAATGCGTCATCCAACACCGAAACCCCAGATATCGATGAAAACACAATTTAAAGTAGATAAGGAAAAACAAAAGCCTGTATATCTTTTGTTTTTCCTTATCTACTTTAAATTGTGTTTTCATCGATATCTGGGGTTTCGGTTTTGGATGACGCATTGTTGAGTGTTTCCTTTAAAAAAAAAATTCGAATGTGTGCCATTTTAACGCGTCACAGCGTAAATTCAAATTATTTTCAAAATGTGTTTTCTGGTACTGTGGCACTTTTTATAAAATAAATTTCTTCAGTACTATTTAATAACGCCTATATTGGACTTTGACGCACTAATGAGCAACCCGTTATATGAACTAATATAAATTGGTTGTCTAGAGATATTGAATCTCTTATCTGGCTTTATTTATTATAAATATTATAAGGGGAGTGCAATATAAAGTACAATGTTACAAAGATTTGTGTAGCTTTGGCACAAGGCAATTTATTAAGCCGTCAGATGCTGAAATATTAATAAATTGAAATTATATTTCAGTTTCTAGACCAAAATAAAGGTTATCTGTACTACTATGACGTTTCCATAAACGTGCGTAAAAAATATGGCTTTTTGAATGCATGCCGCCCGTGTCTATACGGTAATTTTGTAATGTGAGAAGAGAGAGAAACCACATACAATAGAGATCATAACAATAAGAAATATAGGGTCAGATGAGATCGCGGCATTCGAAGTGCACCAGAGGAAGATTGAATAATACCAGCATTGTTGAAAGTAGAAAACAGAACACTATTTAAATGTTTAAAGACTCTATCTAATAAACGTTTAGCAAAATGCACAATATCGACACGATGGAGCAATGGAGTGGTAGTTCAATTTCAGAAAAACCGAGAGAAGATTTATTTAAACAAATACAGATTACTACATATCATGTATAAAACATTTAGCAAAATACTAACAAAAGTATAGAGAAGGAGTATCTTTGTTTAAGAATCATAAACTCTCATTACAGAAGAAGAATAAGAATAAGAAGAATAAAATAGTGGAGTGGTCTTATTTATCATGAGAGTAATTGTCTGGGGGGCTGTCAGAAAAAGCCCGATATCAACGACTGTCTATATAGGATTAAGTACTCATAAGGTGCACGCACACTGAGGCGAGGCAAAGCGAAGCGAAGAGAGCATTTTTTACGCCTATAGAAATGTATGTAAGCTTCGCTTCGGCACGCGACGCCTCAGTGTGCGGACACCCATTTGATTACGTGCATTTTTATCAGGCGTAATAAATGCGCTTTTCTTCGCTTCGCTCCGCCTCGCCTCAGTGTGCGTGCACCTAAAAGCATTCTATTTCGCTGAGGCCAGGCACATGGTTTTTCAACAACTGGAATGCTCTGACATGTCGCCTCGTTTATACCGAGTATTTGGCAAGAATCGCGATGAATATCCTGGATCTTCTACCATGTGACTTTTTGTCTCTGTATGAACAATAGCATATTCTTATAGCATACGATGACAAAAGCATTCAGATATCAAAAGAAATTATCGGCATTATTTTGAAAGATTGTGAAAAGAAAAGCCCCATTGCAAAACTATTGTAGTTACCTCTTTGTCAATTTTTGTGTAAAACTGATTAAGAAAATAACTAATCCAAATTAAGTGAATGTGATAATAAAAATTTAATTACAAAATGTGTAAGTGTGCAATATAGCTTAGATGATACGTGCCACTTCATTAGTATTAATTAAATTAACATATATCTAGTGTATTTAGCATAATATTTATTACTTTAATATTTACATAACAAGTTTGCTCTTAATTGTTAAAAATTAGAGCATTTAGTGAATACATTAGAATGTAGCACATAAATACATACTAATTGTAATTAATGTTAATAATAAATGAGCGAATACATACACAAGTATTATTTGAGCATTAATTGTAATTCTGCAATCCATTTTCATTTATTTATGTATACGAGTACATTGTCCCAATAATTATTTTACGTCATTAGCTGATGTATACAGGGTCATTCTAAGTATTTGCGAGAAGTTTTATGTGCTGATACCTAGGGTTATTATGATCATAAAAGTTCATATGAATATATGTCTTAAACGGCATAGTTTTAAAGTTATAGGATGTTAAATAGGATAGTAAATTTAAAATTTTGTTATAGTGTAACTAACAAGATTTAATGTCACACCTGTTTCTGCGAAAACATTCGTTTTGAAAGAAAATAATTTATTTGTAATTTCAATATTATTGTGTCAAAGTTTTGTCAAGGTATTCTCAAAGTTTTCTAATAGAAATTACACAAATGCTGAGTTGTGCGATATTCACTTTCTTTACGGTCTTGCTAATGGTAATTCATGTTTTTGTGAAGAACGATACCGAACTGTGTCAACCCGCATCATTTGATATTTGTCCGTCTTTAGCAACGCCTTAGTGAAATGAGAAATTTTAAAAAACATACGGCTTATAGAAGGCAACTACGTACATTTAGAACTCCACAAGTGGAAGAAATGGTGCTAAATGAAATTGAGTAACATCCTACTACAAACAGAAAAATTGCCTCTGCCTTAAACATAAGTCAGCTCACAGTTTGGAGGATATTGAACAAAGAACTGTTGTATCCATAATACATACAACGAATACAGGCACTTTTGCCAATAGATTTCCCGCAAAGATTGGCTTTTTGTCAATGGACACAACAAAAAATCAGTCTAAATACTCAGTTCTTAGCTCAAGTATTTTACACCGACGAGGTTAATTTCTCCAGACATTCTATTATTAATTTTCATAATAATCAGACATGGGCAGAAGAAAACCCACACAAAACTTTGGAAATCCGTCATCAACATCAATTCTTTGTTAATGTGTGAACCGGAATTGTTGGAGATCACTTGATAGATCCATATTTTTTGCCAATGAGGTTAAATGGAGAAGTATACCACCGCTTTTTTGAAGAGAAGCTTCCACTACTGTTGGAAGAAGTCCCGTTGCAATTGAGATTGCAAATGCTTTTTATGCACGATGGTGCCTCAGCAAAATTCAGTTGTAATTGCTCGTGTTTTTGGATGGTACGTATCTAAATCAGTGGATAGGGCAAAGAGGTCCATAACCATGGCCTCCGCGATCTCCAAACTTACATTCCCTAGATTTTGTTTCTCTTGGGTCACCTTAAATCTCTAGTTTATACGACTCCCATTGAAAATGCTGAAGAACTAATGAATCGTATTGTTACAGCACCCCCGGTATTCTTGAACGCACTCACCAATCAGTGCAAGGGAGGATTGAAGCTTGCATTGCGGTTAAAGGCGATTATTCAAACAATTTATATATATACAGGGTGTCCAGAAACTCTCCTGACAAACGAAGACCGGAGATTCCTCAGATAATTTTAAGACAATTTAACCCAATTCACCCTAGTCCGAAAATGCTTCCTAAGGGAGATAGAGCTCTTTGAAGGTGGCGCCTTGTAATTAGTTTTTTTTTAATATCTCCCGAACGCTTCTATTTAGAAAAAACTGGTATGCTTATTTATCCTCCAGAGATGAATCGATTCCATCAATTGCGAATTTCTAGTACCGGTCATAGGCGTCCGTTTTGGGTAGGTAAACGGTTATTTTAACGCATAACTTTTTTGTCTTTAACTTTTAAGCATTTGTGACACTAGATTATTAAATTTTCAGGTATTCTAGTACTAAGAGGTACTCTTACTTTAAGTCGGTATGATACACCGTTTTCTAGAAAAATCGATTTGAAAATTTTTCGTTCTTTCGTCATTTCAACTTCGCAAACTGACAACAATTTGACAATTAAAAACGTAGGTTTTATTTCTATTGGCAGTTCAGAGCGAACTAGTGCAAAAAATAATAAATTGAATTTTAATGACGAAAAAACGAAAAATGTTCAAATCGATTTTTGTAGAAAACGGTGTATCCTACCGACTTAAAGTAAGAGTACCTTTTAGTACTAGAATACCTGAAAATTTAATAATCTAGTGTCACAAATGCTTAAAAGTTAAAGAAAAAAAGTTATGCGTTAGAATAGCCGTTTACCTACCCAAAACGGACGCCTATGACCTTAGGAAGCATTTTCGGACTAGGGTGAATTGGGTTAAATTGTCTTAAAATTATCTGAGGAATCTCCGATCTTCGTTTGTCAGGAGAGTTTCTGGACACCCTGTATATATAATATTTCATGAAGTTGGTTTCTTGGTGTAGCGGCCCTTTCATGATTAAATATTTTTTATATAATTAAGCAACCTACATTGACGTTATATTTTTTGACCAAACTTGGTAGAAACGTATAACTAGTCAAAGGCAATAATTCATTAAAATTTCAAAGAAAAAAAACAAAAGACTAACACAATTTAACATAATTTTTATTAATAATGTGTTGAACCGCCCCTATTAGTGTCACACTCCCTCACTCTTCGTGGCATTGATTCGACTAGGTGGTCGATATCCGCTTGGGGTATGGTGTCCCAAGCAACCTGTAATTCATGCCGGAGAGCTATTAGTGTCTGCGGGGGATTGGCTAAATTCATAAGTTTTCGTCCCATAATGTCCCACACATGTTCTATTGGCGAGAGGTCGGGGGATTTGGGTGGCCATGGCAAGATATTGACATGAGCCTCTTCCAAGCGATTTATAGAAATTCTCGCTACGTGGGGGGGGGGGGCATTATCCTGCTGGAAAAGTGGGTCTTCGAGCGTTTGAAGATATGGTAGAATATGGGGTTCTACCACCTCATCAATGTAACGCTGGGCGTTCATGGTGGTTTGGATGAACACCAATTGAGACCTACTCCCATATGCTATAGCACCCCATACCATAACACCCACTGCTCGATGCACATGCCTTTCAACGGAAAACTGAATATCACGACGTTCCCCACGTCTTCGTCTGACCCTCATACGGCCATCATGCATCCCTAGACAAAATCTAGATTCATCACTGAATACCACCCTGTGCCACTCCACGTTCCAGTGCAGTCGCAATCTACACCACTCCAAACGTTGCTGTCGGTGTTGAGCCGTAAGTGGTAACATAAGATGTGGACGATAAGATTGTAAGCCGAAACCCCTAATTCGACGATAAACGGTTCGAAGGGTTACAGGACGACCAATATTACCTAACCACACGTCAGCAATTGATCTGGTACTGGAAAACCTGTCTCTTAGTGCCATTAAGCGAAGGCGGCGGTCCTGTATCTCATTAGTTCTTCTTCGGCCTCCGGTTCCTCTTTGGCGTCTTTCCCGACCTTCCCTAGTCCATGATTGATAACAGCGCATAATGGTGGATTGGTTCCGGTTAAGGCGATTTGCAATTTCCCTGTATGAAAAACCACCTTCTCGCAAACCAACAATTCGACCTCTGTCGAATTCGCTTAATTGGCGATAATTTCCACGTTACCGCACTCTAGGCATAATAAAACTCTTTAAACACGTTAAACAAAGGTATAATAAGACAAAACCGTTGAAATTAATTTCAAACAAACAATTAATACACCACACATTAATGTCAGCGAAAACTGAATGGAGTGTCAGATGTGTCATGACCACTTGATCTATCGCAACAAAATTTTAATCAATTATTGCTTTTGACTAGTTATACGTTTCTACCAAGTTTGGTCAAAAAATTCGCACCCATTCTTGGTGTTGCACTTTCCATGTCATGCAGCATATACATACGCACGAATTTCTTGAAAAACGGCTTATTTGAAATTGAAAATTACTTGATTTTTATATTAATTACTGAAAAGAGTAATACCATTATCGAAGACTAACCGTTAGTCTCGCCACCGCTCATCAGTCCGACAATGGCATCTGTTCGCTGTAATTTTTCGAATTTATCTATTTATACAAACTGAAAGAATCTATGCAAGCGTGAGAGATTAATTTCCTAATCATCTCTTTGAGACAGAAGAAATATAATTTACAAGTTTAACCTTCTACCGATTCGAAACACTTATTGTGAACGAAGCGCCGGTAACAATGAAGAATCCTCATTTCATTCGGGATAACTATATTAATTTTAATATGTGGGTAATACATATTAAACACATATATATCATGTTCTTAGTCGTATTTGTTAATACACATGAATCGTGCATACATATATACATACGTACGGATTTCTTGAAAAACGGCTTATTTGAAATTGAAAATTACTTACTTTTTATATTAATTAATGAACATAGAGAAAAGAGTAATACCATTATCGAAGACTAACTGTTAGTTTCGCCACCGCGAATTCACAGAAGATACGTCCATGCACGATATTATATTTCACTTTTTTATTAAGAAACTATTGCTTTTACGGAAAAATCACAACGGTTAAAAAAGTTTAGCACTAAATCATTCTTTTTAACGGATATTTTTAATTCAAGAAATTTTATTTTGTTAAAAAGGTCTGGTAAAGAAAGGAATAGATGTTACATGTCTTACCCCTCTAAAAGATCACAACAAAATTAAAAAAATATTCATAGGTAGCCTTTTTATTGCTAGAACACGCCCCTGAAATGCCATTTCTTTAACTCTTCAACATCAGTTTTAAGAAGAAGAAAAAACAATTTTTTTATCTCATTTTTGGAAGCGCGTACTTTTCATGGACAAGCCCAAGAGCTTTTGTTTACATGAAACACTCCCTTTAATTTTTGACAAGGAATCACCCTCTGAAAACTTTCGCACTTATTTGGAAACTTCCTCTATATAATAATTAGAAAATCATGAGTTTATATAAAAATTACAAGAAATCAAAATTTATAAATAGGCTATAGGTAAATCAAAGTTGCGTAGGTGTTAAGAGGAAAAGAAACTAAATGGTTACTGTGTGCCATCAAGTTGTTTAATTAAGCATATTCCTTAATTATAGATTATAGAAGTGATGACGTATTTCTTATTACTAGAACCTAAATAATTTAAAATACGTATACAAGAAAAATTAAATTAAAGTTCGTTCATTTTTAACAGAATTTAATATTTGTGTCTGAATAGTAAACGAAGATAGCAAATGAACCTATTGTTCAACATTAGGGCAATTCAATTTAGACTTCTCGAAAAGTAAATCATTTCAAAAATAACATTCTTATAGCATTTATATGTTATATTTTAAGTATAGTATGAATTTTTCTATATATCTGCATCGAGAAAATAGAATTCTTATTATTTTATATGAAAATCGTTTACGCTTCAATTCCTAGGAACATAAAATCACATTTTTTAGTTATGTAAGTAATGTTACCGAGCTTGATATAACTGTTATCATTGAATTTTATAGGTTAGTTTGACAAGCACGATTTACATTGGCAATATCGAAGTATACGCGTTTTATGTGCAGCGCAATGTCCTTTCCGGGATTCTCAAAGTTCAGTTATTTAAAAAAGCTTTCATGCCTCTTAAAATTATAAACCTTTTTTATGTGCAGAAGATTTTCTTGAAGTTTGCATAATTGTTGAATTCCGCGTTTCCTCTTCTACCCCTTGTCCAGCTTTTATAAAAGTTGGTCTTATTTATTTGAAAACACATTAGACCTGACAAGCTTCACTATTCAAAAGTATTATTGGTGCTTCACCGAGAGAACTAAACTGTAAAAAAAATTGATCAACAATTCATAATCTTCCGTCTTTTTTTAATATTTAATAATGACAAATAATTTAACTCAAATATTAATATCATTTAACTAAAAGAGGGCAATATTTTGGATGTCGAAATAATAAGTACTCAAAAATCTAACAAATTAGTAGCAATACAATGAAGGTAGAAAAATCCTTTTACTTAAATTGACTAATTTTTTTCAAAAAGTTAGTATATTATTGGTAAAATAGTAAGACGTTTGTCTAAGAGGCGTATTTCTTTTTGCAATTTGGTATCTTCGACATTTTGCCAATGAGTTTTTGTGATATCGAAATATCACTACACAAATAACAGCTAGTCATGCTCCATTTATTAATGAGAAATGTAGGGGTTAAATAACTACGTATTTTTCTTTATTATATCTTCCGCAGAAACTTGTAGTAAAACAGAAAAGAGTGTTAAATGTAGTGTTTTTGGCTAAGGTGTAACCTTAGAAGATATGCTCTTCAGCAAATCACCAGTGGGATAGCACTCTACTGAAGACGGCAACCTAGTTGCCGAAACACGCATATACATTTTTTTATATCTTTTTAATAGTTGTGGTAAGGAACTTTTACTTTTGCATTTTGTTTCAACTTTCTTTTATTTTATGTATTTTTTTTTGTTTAGTTGGATTTATTATAGAGCTTCAGTTTCATAATATTACTATTCATTGTACAACACTTGTTCTATTTAATCGATAATTCTTTACTTAAATCATCTAGGGACAGCACATAATTTTCGTCAACTAGTGAATCATTATTTAAGTTATGAAAATGTACTACATCATTAGTTATTATTTTCATAACGATTATCACAATTTATGATGGTTTGGTTGTTAAAGGAACTAGCATCTTCATAATTACTAGGCACTATCAATTTAGTAGTAAGAAGATTAATTTACTATACAACAATACTAGAAGTTAAATGATTAATATCATACACAGTAGAATGTTCAAAATGCCCCATTTGTGCGGGGAAGGCCATGACTGATATAATGTTTCCCTTTAAAATTCTGTTATGTGTAAAGCCAAACAAATTCAAAGAAAATGATATCTTATAACAATGATTTAAAAAAGCAGATACTGCACTTTAAGTCGCCCCTATTTAGTGCCGATCTATGATGGTAGGTATCAGTATTATTTAACCATAATAATTTTTTTCTTAAAATAGTAAGATAAGTAGCCTGAATAGTAAAGCAGGTTACAACTTGATAGAATTCATTACGCACATATAAATCAATGTGTAATTTTTTATAAATATTTTTGTCGACAAATTTTACTTTTAATTGAAAGTTACCGGTCGCTAAGAATTGAAAATTACAAAGACGCAAATTTCGATGACGTGTCTTCATTAATCGCTACCCCAATTCTCCATTGGCTGTTGTTTATAGCCGTGAAGCGTTGTCTTTCCTTCAATGTCAATTCAGCATGTCCGGTAAATTATTAATCTCAAATCCCTTATTAAATGTTACATTTAATTACTAATTATAAATTAAATAGCATTTGTAAACTATATTTGGTATTTTCTTAAATGATAAACTGCCATTCTAGTTCATACTTACTACTTCTTCCTAATTAAATTTAAAATAAATATTTTATAAAATTGTACGAGAATACATCTGGCCTCTTTATTGTACACACTAGTGTAAAACGAGATACTACTCTTATAAAGTACAGTGTGAAAATTTAATAAAAAAAATGAGGTGTGACCACCACACGACTTTCTTATACGTATGAGCGTTTCAAACTATACAATTTTAAGAATTTTTTTATACAAAAATTATTCATAATCCTATTCTAAGTACTTTCATTCTCTTAATAAATCGCTATAAAATGCATACTTTGCAAGATATTCGAAAAAAAGTGCTACTCGCTAAGACTAAAAGTGCTACTTCCGGTCCGAATTTTGTAATTTCAAGTATACAAAAAATATTGCAAATTCAACTCTAAATACTTTTGTACTCTTAATAAATATATATAGAATGCATAATTTACGATATATTTGCAAAAAATCGCTATTCGGTAAGAGTAAAAGTGGTACTTCCGGTCCGAATTTTGAAATTTTTTTTATACAAAAGATATTCAGAATTTTCATTTAAATACTTTTATACTCGTAATGTACCTGCCTAGAAAGCATGACATGCGAGATATTCGCAAGAAACTGATTTTCGATAAGAGTAAAAGACCTACTTCCGGTAGGAATTTCAAAAAACTTATTTGAGACAATTTATCTCAAATTTAATTTTGAGTATATTTTAATTCTTTATAAATTTATTTAAACTTAGTAATTGACGAGATATTTGCAAAATTCGATTTTTTCACTGAAGTAAACTACTACCTACTTCCGATCTACCGATTTTACTGAAAGCTAATCAGATCTCAAGAGGGAGATTATATACGCAAATACAAAATTTGGAATAGATATCTACAGCGGTTTGACCGCTATCGTAGTCACACACATACAGACAGACACAGACACACACAGAGACATTTTTTAAAAACAACTATTTTGGTATCAGGGGACTTCAAAACGTGGACATCTGCAAAAATCTCGAGGTCGAAAATTTTCATCATCACAATACTTCCTTATACTACGTATAAGAAAGTAATAATAACTTTCTGAACTATTTTGGAAAATTATAATTCTCTCATATCTTTCTTACAAATATTATTTATACACATACTAATAATAATTAAATTGCACCTCGTAGCTTTTCTTACTTTTAAGTTTATTTAACGTTACGAAAAAAGAAAAGGAGGTTGAGTTACCAGACTCATTGACGTTTCTCCAAATATATATACTTACTCTGGATGTTGCCTACTGCAAATCCAATTGCGTGTTCTACAATCATGTAGAATAGGAAAACTTCTCTCTCACTTTTCCTTATTGAAAATATAAAAATACGACTCCTTTTAGATGAGGGGTAAAACTTCTTTCTTAAAGAAAGGAGCTCCTTTCCGATAAATTTAAAGTATTTTGTTGTAGGATAGGTAATTTAGGCCAACTAAGCAATAATGTTTATTATACATAAATATTTATTCTTTTAATTACATGCAAAATGTATTGTTTTATTATACTTACACCTACACAATTAAATAAAGTAAATGTATATTAACTTAAAATAGTCCTATTTTAATAAAACCCGTGTAAGTAAAATAAACATATTGTATACATACAATACATTGTTTTTCTATTCCGGTGCTATAAAGTTCACTTTACGACACCCGTTTTGGTTGCATAAAGTATTACTTTATCGCACGCTAATTTTATTTTTTTGAAGTTGGTAACCAAAAAAATGGAACCAAATCGTATTTAAATGTCAAAATATAAGCCTTTAAAGTAACAAAAATGTGCAATAAAATTGTACAAAGAATAAAAAGCACACATGCTAACATTTCACTTACTATTTACCAATATAAATTGTTAAGCAGAGTTGGATGATAAGTTTTCGGATGCTACTATTGACATTTACTTACCATGCTGAATAGTACAACTGTTATAAAAGTTTGTTTTGATAAATATGTAGAGAGTTTGTGGACGAAAGATTTTGTAAATTGTCTTCTGCTATTTTGCGAATCTCTGGGGGCGTACAGTTATTTATTTCGTCCTTTTTGTTGATAATTTGAAATAATTTATTGTATAAATCAGTCTGAATTTTAAACACAATTACATATAGCACCACCGATATTCAAATATTAGAACGTTCTACTTAAAAATCAGAGTAACCAACTTCAAAAAAGCAAAATTTCTAAAATATTCGAACAAAACACTTATTTTAAGCTTTTTTGAACTTTTAATAACCGAAATAGAAAAAATAGTATAAAATACACGTTTCATAAGACATTTTGCGCACTTGTTCTTTAGAAAACTCGCCTAGCGGCTCGTTTTCTAAACTTGAACGCGTGCGCAAAAATCGTGTCTTATGAAACTTGTATTTTAATATACTATTTTCTATTCCGGTGCTATAAAGTTCACTTTACGACACCCGTTTTGGTTGCATAAAGTATTACTTTATCGCACGCTAATTTTATTTTTTTGAAGTTGGTGACAAAAAAAAAATGGAACCAAATCGTATTTAAATGTCAAAATATAAGCCTTTAAAGTAACAAAAATGTGCAACAAAATTGTACAAAGAATAAAAAGCACACATGCTAACATTTCACTTACTAATTAGCAATATAAATTGTTAAGCAGTTGGATGATAAGTTTTCGGATGCTACTATTGACATTTACTTACCATGTTGAATAGTACAACTGTTATACAAGTTTGTTTTGATAAATATGTAGAGAGTTTGTGGACGAAAGATTTTGTAAATTGTCTTCTGCTATTTTGCGAATCTCTGGGGGCGTACAGTTATTTATTTCGTCCTTTTTGTTGATAATTTGAAATAATTAATTGTATAAATCAGTCTGAATTTTAAACACAATTACATATAGCACCACCGATATTCAAATATTAGAACGTTCTACTTAAAAATCAGAGTAACCAACTTCAAAAAAGCAAAATTTCTAAAATATTCGAACAAAACACTTATTTTAAGCTTTTTTGAACTTTTAATAACCGAAATAGCAAAAATAGTATAAAATACACGTTTCATAAGACATTTTGCGCACTAGTTCTTTAGAAAACTCGCCTAGCGGCTCGTTTTCTAAACTTGAACGCGTGCGCAAAAATCGTGTCTTATGAAACTTGTATTTTAATATACTATTTATTTCTCAGCCTTAGATATATATTTGAAAAATGGTCACATACAAATACCATACAGAATAAGTTTTTTGATTTTCATTAATTAATTTAAAGCAAAATCACGATGCGGAGTTCAAGCAGAATGTTGTCTAAGCATTCTCAAGTTATGAGGAAAAAAATTTCATCTCCTGATCAAGATACTATTCTATAAATCTTTCTTTCATTAATGGAAAACGCCCCTGCTTAAATGTGATTCCGTGCTGGGATTCGAATAATGCAAAAACAAAATGTGTTATTAACGGTGCCTATCGAGGTCAGGGCGAGGGATGCATCAACAGACATAGAGATTCCAGTTATTTAATTGCCACACCTCGTATATATCAATATCTAAGTTATTATTACTATTAGTAAAATCACCGTTGACGCCAGAAAATTTCCTCCAAAATGTAGCATCGTCTTTCTTAATAAAGAGGCATTAAACGGCAGTCTCAAAGACTTGGTAACTTGTTCTTGATCTCAGCTGCTACGATGTTGTGCTAGGCTGTTGGAGTTGTGCATTACACATAATGCAATATGCAACTTATATAAAGACTATATGTACGGTATATACCTAATACAAGCATATTATATTCAAGAGAACATAACATTGTTCATTTATATTATAATGAGAAAAATAAGATCAAGAAGACGAAAAATAAAGATGTTTATATTCGGCAAATACTGAATTTATTCTTTAAAATTTAAAATTCAATTTTAGTTTCTTATAGTATCTTTGAAGAAATTGAAGCAGTTTCCGTATAACTCATTAAATCAGCTTTAGAGAAAACATATCTCTTATCTTATTCATAAAAAAATTAAGAAGCTTAGCTTAGATACAAGATTTATCTGCGCTGGGTATTAAAACCTTACATAAAATTTCGGGAATTGTAAGTTTTGTCTCTAACGTATTTGTGCAAATACTTTATCATGTCTTATAACTGAATAAATTAAATATTATTTAATATGTGTAAATATACGCTTTTGGAACAAAATAATATTTATGAAATACGTACCATAGTTTCGAACAACCAAGTTCAGAAATATGTAAATACGCTTAATTTACATATATTGCTACGGAATAAGCTGCAATTCATTTTCTCAAATATTATAAATACTCATATTTAAAATACATGCTACCAATAAATTAAAATATGCAGAAGATGATTGAATCGTACCTTCAGATCTTGAATTATCTCCATTTTCTCCACCGTTTTAGCTAATCACAATATTTTTTTACTTGACTACTTCTTTTATAACAGATTTACTGAATAAGTTATACATTTCTTCTTATAGTGACAATAAATTTGCTTCAATACTTTAACACATTGGAAGCTTTTGCCATATATTTAATTACATATTTATATATATGTATATATATCTATATACATACATATATATATATATATATATATATATATATATATAGTATAAAATAACTATAGTGACTGTTATAAATTGTAGTACATTCAGCATTAGTTGGGATAGCAGTCAGGGGCAATAAAACAAAAGTTCGCTCTTTTGAATAAATTCCAAGCTTTCGGCA
Organism: Amphimallon solstitiale; assembly: GCA_963170755.1. Taxonomy (NCBI): domain Eukaryota; kingdom Metazoa; phylum Arthropoda; class Insecta; order Coleoptera; family Scarabaeidae; genus Amphimallon; species Amphimallon solstitiale. The sequence goes on from OY720675.1 coordinate 78,664,305, forward strand.
ATCTTTATTGCCTTCCTCAGGGCTGTTAACAACAAAAAAAAAATTCTACATTGTAGAATTTTCTCTCCTCCTGTTTCCATATTTCAAGGTGAATTCAGGTATTAATAAGTTCCACTACAGATGCAAGCATAATAATGACTCATGCCTCAAAAACACCTGTAATTAGTGTAAAGCTTTTGGCGGCACTCGAAGTCTTAGCAAATCAAATTACACTATTGAATGATGCTGTCAAGATGCATTTTTTAAAAACAACACCACAGCAGCAGTCTTCCTGGACATATCCAAGGCATTCGATCGAGTGTGGCACCAAGCACTAATATACAAAATGTTCGCAAAAGAATACCCCACCTACCTCATCCAAATTGTACACTCCTACCTCCAACGAAGATCCTTTTCCATTAAAATCAAAAATTCCTACTCAACCACCAGAATTCTCACAGCTGGGGTATCTCAAGGCTCCGCACTATCCCCACACCTTTACGCAATCTTCACAGCAGACATCCCCAAAACCAAAAATTCACTACTAGCAACATATGCAGACGACACCGTTATCCTATTCTCCTCCATCAATCCCAACACAGCTATTCACAACTTACAAAAAGCAGTAAACAATATCATCACTTGGCGAATTGCAATCAATCCCGAAAAATCCCAGGCAATAATATTCAGAAGAAAAGTCAAACCATTTACAGGAAACATATACATTAATAACTCCGAGATACCATGGATGGCTTCCTAGAGTCAAATACTTGGGAGTCGCTCTTGACAGAAGATTGACATAAGCACAACACGTCAAACAGACCTGTCTCAAAGCCAAAAAGGCACGAGGAATGCTATGGCCACTACTGGGCGCCGCAAGCTCCTTATCCACCAAAATGAGACTAAGAATTTATACACAAATACTTAGGCTGATGTTAACATACGCCGCCCCGATATAGATATACGCCGCCCCAACCAACATTAAGCAATTACAAATCTACCAAAACATCTCCCTTAGAATGTCCTTACGAGCTCCCTGGTATGTGAGAAATATACAAACACACAAAAACGCTAACATCGAAGACATAGAAACCTACTTAAAAAATATCACAAGAGACTTTTACCAGAAAGTGGATTCCCACGAAAACGCCTCCCTCTCCGCAGCGCTCCAATACGACCCGCAGAATTATCTACCGTCGCTCTTGACAGAAGATTGACATAAGCACAACACGTCAAACAGACCTGTCTCAAAGCCAAAAAGGCACGAGGAATGCTATGGCCACTACTGGGCGCCGCAAGCTCCTTATCCACCAAAATGAGACTAAGAATTTATACACAAATACTTAGGCTGATGTTAACATACGCCGCCCCGATATAGATATACGCCGCCCCAACCAACATTAAGCAATTACAAATCTACCAAAACATCTCCCTTAGAATGTCCTTACGAGCTCCCTGGTATGTGAGAAATATACAAACACACAAAAACGCTAACATCGAAGACATAGAAACCTACTTAAAAAATATCACAAGAGACTTTTACCAGAAAGTGGATTCCCACGAAAACGCCTCCCTCTCCGCAGCGCTCCAATACGACCCGCAGAATTATCTACCGATCAAGCGGCCTAGACTCGCAACAATGTAACGGACTCCTCTGTAAGAGTACATACTCACCAATCTAATTGCCAGATCAACCTCATTCAGACTATAAAGTAAAAGGCCTAAGGTCTAACAGAAATTTATCAATAAAGAAGAAGAAGAAGAATGATGCTGGATGCTGTGGTTGATGAGAATGGAATAAGTAAAGTAATAGGAGTACTAAATGGAATATGATGGTATTAATATGCAAATGTGAACAACAAAAAAGAATTTGTCAAGCAATGGTAGAAACAATGCTATGATAGGGAAGTAAAATTTGGAGTTTGAGAGGGGGGGGGGGAATCATATGAGTATAAATCTAAGTATCTTCGGCTGGGTGTCGGGTTATTGAGATTGCAGAGAATAAGAAGCGAGAAGAGACCAACAAGAAACAAAACTAAGAAAAATGGAGATTAATATTAGAAAGGTAACGTGATCTTATTATACTATCATAACTTTACATAAAGAATGCGTAACACATATTTAGAGTAGAACATAATTTCAAGCATATTATAATGTCAACTGAAATCTTCTGGGCTGAATATAGAAAACATCGAAAGATTTGTTTATATAATTTTGACATTTTTCACCTCATAGTTATTAGCTTGTTCTGGCCATACCACAGTTTACTAATATTGAGAAATAATTACAAATTTATCATTGCGTGTTATTTGAGAAGTATCTATAAATCAGAAATATATAGTAAATAAATACGAAAAACAGGTTTTCTGATCAAATAAAGAAAATTCAATAGCTTATTTAGCTGCAACTATAATTGTTTCTATTATTTTTTATATAGAATACTAATATCTTATTTACATTGACTAAGATATAATAAAAAAAATAATCATAATTCCACCGATCAATACATGCTAGTGTTTTATAGTCCATCAATTACTCTTATAATGCACCTGCCGTGCGCGTTAAGTTTCTATTATGTAAATTAATAATACCACCATCTAAAACTACATTACTACATTCAACTTCTATAAAAATTACGTACTATATATTTAAGTTATGCATATTTCATTTTCAGTTGACATGCAAATATGTACTAGGTACATAAATGGTTGGTTATTAGTCGCTTTGCAAATTAAATCTGAATTTACATATTCAAATTTGCTGTGGTGCACAGATCTATAATAATTAATTTTGACGTAAAGTGCACTCACGGCAAAACACTCATGTCGGTTATAACGTGGTTGTATATGAAATATGTACGATTTGTAGTACGTCGATTGAGCTCAAAATAACTCACATGCACTTAGGGTAACGTTTATATTTCCTGAAGTTAACTTAGATCTTTTGAATTATTAGCCTTATCATAGCTGCACATATTTTATATATATTTTATATTATCTATATATTTTTTGAATAAGTGCATATAAAACACGTTCTATTTAGATCAACGGTATGACCTAAAAAAAAACCTGTTTTATATGCACTTATTCAAAAAAAAATATAGATAATGTAGTGTTAAAATTAAAGAAATAACAATGTATCTAGTTGTATTAGAAGTGAATATGGAAAGAAATAAGTTTGTTGAAATGGTTTTACAACTAAGAGAAGAGGACTTTATCTGCCAAAATGCACTTATGTGTGTGGTGCTATAATAAAAACAAACGAAAAGAATTAATGCAACACTAAAACAATGAAACACTGTAAAAACGAATCAATACAAAATTCAGGAACATAAAAGTGAAATACCTACTATAAAGTAGCACTCAACAGTGCTATTATTTAGAAAGTAGAACATAACAACTAATTGCTTATTAATAAAAAGGTCTACAAAAACGTTATTGTTACTTCTGCTTATAAGTGTTAAAAATGCCTTATCAAGAATATTGGTTCTAGCTTTGGGCACACAAAAAGTATTTGTAGAACGCGTTGGTAGACACAGCAAAATCAACCAAAGATAATGTCGGAGAATCAACAAAATTATTTAATAATTTAAAAAGAAACATTACACTAGCGTATGTTGTAAAAGCAGTGATACTGTAACACCTCCTTTATTATTGGCTAGATGTTTTGGCCCTATTTAGTGACGACACTTCAAAATGTAAATGAACCCGCTTAACCTTTATAGCAAAAATCAAAAACAATGCCTCTGTAGCTGAAGTAAGTGCGAAAGGTGTGAGTCTCTAATTGCGCCACATGCTTTTACGTAAAAGCATGAAAACAGGAAAAGGAATTTATTGCCACATCAATTAAACTCAAGAAGTTCAATAACAGAGTATAATGAATATTTAAATAGCAAAATATACAAATATATAACAGTATAAACAAATCAAATAGAAATTTTAAATGACACTGCTAAATCAATACCCATCCGTTTTCAGCTAATCTAAAATAAACCATTCAACAAGATTGGATCAGGATGTGCACGATTTAAATATTTAATTATCGTTATAACTTGGCTAAAAAGCTATAGTTTCATTTGCCTAGTATATTCTTGAGCATTCACTTTTAAAAGCTTGAATTGTATTATAATTGTAGCTTAATACACAACTGTCCCTTAATTTATCCTAATTATGACATGATTGTCATAGCTACCGCTTAAATGGCAAGAGCGAGATTAAAATACTTAACATGTGCTCCTCGTCCATGCAGAACAATCAGAAATAAATATTCAATAATGTGTCTAAATTAACATTACTCATCAATCTTTACCGTAGTTATCATCATTCTTTGATTATCATATTAGAAATACTTTGTAATTAGTAAGTAAGAATTAATTAGTAATTAGTCTCACCGTAATCTTCTTGAGCAATCACTTTTAAAAGAATGCTATCCAAGAGTTTAATTTATTTATTCATAAATATGACGGTTCGAAGTCTAGTAGTTTTTACTAACCAGCCAACCAACGTGACTAGCGCACGAAAATGTCTGAAGTAACGAAAATTGAGTACCGCGCGGTCATTAAATTTTTAACAAAAGAAGGGCATACACCTTATCACATTAAACAACGTTTAGACGGCGTTTACGTTGATTCACCTCCTTCGTATTCAACCGTAAAAAAGTGTACAAAACGTTTCCGTTTGGGACAAGAATTCCTGGAAGATGCTGATCGGTCGGGTCGACCAATTGAAGTGATAACGCCTCAACAAATTTCAATTATTGAACATTTTGTGCTGGAAGATCGCCGTTTGAAAGTGAAGGAATTAACAGTGATAGCAAACATTTCCGAATCAAGTGTTCACCGAATTCTCTATGACTTAGTACTATATGGGTACCGCGACTTCTTTCTGTTCTCCAACGTGAACGTCGAGTCGAATGTGCACAGTCGTTTTTAAACATGTGTGGAGACGACCCAAAACCGATTTTGGAGTCCATTGTCACAGTGGATAAAACAATGGTTATGTTTTACGATACTCTATCGAAAAGGGAGTTCGTGGAATGGCGGCGACCTGATGAACCTCGACCCAGAAAGGCGAAAATCGTTCAATCAACGAAAAAGGTGATGGCCACAATATTCTGGGATTGTATAGTCCGGATATGGCTCCTTGTGATTTTATTGTTGTTTCTAATTTAAAAAAAGACGTTAGGGGACGTAGTTTTAAAGACGACAGTGAGTTGCAAGCAACTGGTATAGAACATTTTGACGAAGAAACTTCAGATTATTTTTACAAGGGTATTGAATTATTAATTACTCGTTGTCATAAATGTATAGAAGTTAGCGGAGATTACATTGAAAAAGAAAAATTCTTATATTGTTCCAAGTTTCCTTTTTTGTATATCGGTCCGAGAATTTATGGCGCCTACCTCGTTACACTGACATCAATTGGTACCGAATTAAAATCATTAAGGGTGTTCAATCGTTACAATTCATTGTCAATACCTCGAATGGGGTAAAATCATCGATTTTAAATAATAAATACTTCAAAAATCTCTTCTAGCGCAAGCTGTAGGAAAAGTTAACAAGGGTACCAGACCACCGACGCATATTTCAGTATCGGACGAACCAAGGAATACAATAAAATCTTAACCGTACACATATCGAAAAAATCTCTGCACTACCAAATCACAAAGCTAAGCGTGCGAGAAGCAAATATAATTGATATTAGTTATATGATGAGTAAATTGCAGACGTAAATCAAATAAAACTTCTAGATACAGTATGCTAGATAATCGTTGCTCTGGAAAAAAGTAGCAAGTCATTCACTAAGGCTGAAAACAAAAGAGTTTCCAATTCCAAGCCCTGCACCACTCCAAAAACAAACAGTATAATCATTATAAGAAACATAGCAACAGTTGCTGTTTAGGTAAGATGCGATCAAATTATTATTAGAGATACAGAAACCAAAAGCAGACATCTTGAACACAAGTAAGTTATGGTCAAGAGCGTTGAATGCCTTTACAAAATCAGTATAAATTAACCACAACCATCTGTTGCACCTTGTCCATACATTTATAAATATATTGCGTCCATACATTTATCGATATATAGCGTTATTTGAACCAAATCCTTAGCAATTCTCTCCCAGCCATGAATTCATGTTGGTTTATTAATTTATAGGGTTATATACACTTGTATATTTAAGAACAGAGCACAGTTCAAATACCTTAGCTTATCCAGGCAAGATCCCAATCGGACAATAATTGTATACTTTAGAGCGGTCACCTTTTTTGAAAAGAGATATAATTTTGATGAAGATATTGAATCAATATTCTAAGCTAATCAGTAATAAGTAATTTAATATGCCGCCTTTAGCACATTTGTAATAAATATTTCTTAGCAATTTAAAGTCACATGGAGGAACTCCTCAAATAAATTTAGAAAAATGTTTTACATATTTTCCGATAACAAAATGCACTTGAATGTAACAAATATAATACTATAAATCGTGCATATAATTTCACATATTACGTGATACACGCGATGAATAGCAGTAGAATTTAGTATTTTCTATTCAACCACATCAAGAGCAATAATTGTAGATAATTTGACATTTATTGCAACTACCCATCAACATTAAATTTAGTTTTACAACCTAATGTGTTAATGTTATTTGGACTAGTTTCAATTGAACGTATAACTACGATATTTTATATACGTGCTAAATACGATGATAACATTCGTCAAATATCTATTAGTACTGCAAATGGAATCTTTGATCATTTTTATTATTTGTTATAATATTATTATGTTACCTTCTTCATATAGGTAGTCTATCAATGTAGTTCCAAAAGCTATTTATCCGGATGTCTAAAGAAGCAGTGCAGATTAATTAACATTTAAATAAATAAATAAATGTTTATTGCCCAACAGTTTTACCCAATAATAAGGCAATTTACAATACACAATAGTACCTATATAATAGACAGTACAATATCATACAAAAGCATAAGAACTTAATCTAGATGCACAATCAATATAAGGATAAAACGCAACCACGTAAGAAAAAATAAAGTTATAGATCGGCAGCTAAACAACTTAAAGTATTATTCTGAATTCACCTGTAAAAGCTGCTTAAGGAAACAATTAAAAATGTCGCATTCAGAGCTAATTTCGTTGTACAGTGAGCATATAAATGAAATTGGTGAGCGAGACAACAGGTTACTTCTGGCCTGGTTAATTTAAAATGTATCGGAATCACGTGAAGATTGACGAGGTACATGGAAATTAAATTTTGAGACAAGTAGACTACCGTCAATTTGATTATGTAGTAATTTATATAAAAATGTTAGACCTATGTTGTTACGACGAGTCTCAAGAAAAGTAACTGAAAATTCCTTCAGTAAAATGTCATGTGGATAGACGTTATGCTCATAAGTACTTTAGGAATCGTCTCTGAACATTATCCAATGAGAGTTTATGGCTTTCGTACTTCGGATTCCATACAAGTACAGCATACTCCATTTTTGAGCGGACTAGAGTGAAATATAAAGTTTTGAGCGTTGAGATATTGGTAAAAGATTTCGTATTGCGTAAGATAAAACCCAACATCCCACTAGCCGCAGCCACCATATCTTGAACATGAGTAGGGTACTTACGCCGATTCTGGGACCTCCTCCCCCTCTCACCCAGCTACCCCTCACCCCCCTCGCCCTAGTGGCGCCCTCTGCCAACCCAACTGATGTGGCGCCCCCTCGCGGTCGCCAACCCAACTAAAAATTGCAGATTTCATCATTACCAACCCAACTAAAATTGCAGATTTCATCATTACCAACCCAACTAAAAATTGCAGATTTCATCATTACCAACCCAACTAAAAATTGCAGATTTCATCATTACCAACCCAACTGAAAATTGCAGATTTCATCATTACCAACCCAACTAAAAATTGCAGATTTCATCATTACCAACCCAACTAAAAATTGCGGATTTCATCATTACCAACCCAATGTGGCGCCCTCTGACGGCCACTAACCAAACTAAGAAATGGCAGATTTCATCATTACCAACCCAATGTGACGCCCTCTCACAGCCACTAACCAAGAAATGGCATCTCTCATGATTACCATAATGCAGCATCCTCTCACGGTCACTAGCCAAACTAAGGTGACGTCAGACAAAATGGCGGACCATCAAGATGGTCTTTGTTTCTAGAGAATTCCTGAATAAATTACCCGGCTTGCTATCGCGCTTCTCAATGTACTTCAAACAGGTCTAAACATGTTTCCAGCGGAAACCGCAACGGCTGTCTGCTTCTGTGATAGCCGCACGCTTGAAATACATATCTTACTTATAAAATAAAATAAAACAAACAATATTTTTAAGAAAAAACAATGTATTTATTATTATTAATTAACAATATGACCAAGTTTCATACCCTCAAGATGGTCGATAAAAATATAAACTTTATATCTAAGATCGGCATACCATTTCAAAATTATAAAATAAATATACAGTATGCCACTGGACGAGATAGCAACCAAGTATGAATATACAGGACGTTTCAAAGGTAGGGTAGAATAGCAAGAAGGCGAATCCAAGATGGCCGCCAAAAATCTAATAAACTAATGTCACGTCAAGCATCCAATCTATCAAAACCATGCACTCGAACTCCTATGAAACATCATCTCAAAACCATCGCTAGAATCAGCTCACGTCATGAAGCGATTCTGAAACCCCTATATTAAAACCACACATTCAAACCACTATCAAATCCCTCTTTTCTCAAAAAGCCATCCAACCATCCATCAATCCATCCATCCATCCATACATCCATACATCCATCCATCCAACCATCAATCCATCCATCCATCCATCCATCCATACATCCATCCAACCATCCATCCAACCATCCATCCATTCAACCATCCATTAATCCATCCATCCATCTGGACGAGATAGCAACCAAGTATGAATATACAGGACGTTTCAAAGGTAGGGATTTTTAGAAAAGCAAGATGGCGAATCCAAGATGGCCGCCAAAAATCTAATAAACTAAGGTGACGTCAGGCATCCAATCTATCAAAACCATGCACTCAAACTCCTATGAAACATCATTTCAAAACCATCGCTAGAATCAGCTCACAACCGGATCATGAAGCGGTTCTGAAACCCCTATATAAAAACCACACATTCAAACCACTATCAAATCCCTCTTTTCTCAAAAAGCCATCCAACCATCCATCAATCCATCCATACATCCATACATCCATCCATCCATCCATCCAACAATCAATCCATCCATCCATCCATCCATACATCCATCCATCCATCCATCCATCCAACCATCCATCCATCCAACCATCCATTAATCCACCTGGACGAGATAGCAACCAAGTATGAATATACAGGACGTTTCAAAGGTAGGGATTTTTAGAAAAGCAAGATGGCGAATCCAAGATGGCCGCCAAAAATCTAATAAACTAAGGTGACGTCAGGCATCCAATCTATCAAAACCATGCACTCAAACTCCTATGAAACATCATTTCAAAACCATCGCTAGAATCAGCTCACAACCGGATCATGAAGCGGTTCTGAAACCCCTATATAAAAACCACACATTCAAACCACTATCAAATCCCTCTTTTCTCAAAAAGCCATCCAACCATCCATCAATCCATCCATACATCCATACATCCATCCACACATTCAAACCACTATCAAATCCCTCTTTTCTCAAAAAGCCATCCAACCATCCATCAATCCATCCATACATCCATACATCCATCCATCCATCCATCCAACAATCAATCCATCCATCCATCCATCCATACATCCATCCATCCATCAATCCATCCATCCATCTGGATAACATAGCAACCAAATATTAATATACAGAACATTTCAAAGGTAAGGATTTTTAGAAAAGTAAGATAGCGAATCCAAGATGGCCGCCAAAAATCTAATAAACTAAGGTGACGTCAGGCGAAATGGCCGACTATCAATATGATCGATCAAAATATAAACTCAACTTCTAGAAAATACCCAACTCCATATCACGCATCACAACAACAACCACCACCACAACCACCCAACATAGTTTCAAACGCCACAACACCAGACCAACTTAGGAAGATACATCTAGGTCAAACCCCAACACAACATACTTTCAAACGCCACCACCGCGGATTTACATCTAAGATCTGCATACTTTGTCAAAATCATAAAATAAATATATAGTATGGTACTGGATAACATAGCAACCAAACATGAATATACAGGACATTTCAAAAGTAAGACTTTTAGAAAAGTAAAATAATGAGCCCATATTTTTAAGAAAACAATTTATTAAAAATAAAACAACTACACACATCAAACAAACCTCAACCATACTTTCAATTTCACAAATATCAAAATTTAAACAAAACAATCAAATGCAAAGGCAAGGAATGTTCTCGAGATGACCCATATAGTGCAATATAACAATGCAGTAAAACGATAGAGGTGAGATACATGGTCTCTCAAAAATTTTTATTACCCACTTTTTTCAGCAATCAAAACTTTTTTGACAAAACACTATACATATGAAAAATAGACATAGCATTAAATATTTCCATTTTAGAGATACCCCAGTTTAATCCCAATTTTAAATAACATAAATTCTTAAATTGATTTAGTTAACTTTCTTATAAAAAAAGGTTGAAAAAGAAAACATACTAAGTCCCACAACAGATAAAATATGTACTATCTTTTTACACTTCATGTTTAGTACTATCATTAGAAGAAATTTGCCTGAGGTACAGCTTTTAATATGAAATTTAGAGGTTTTTATGCAAAAACATAGTTTATGCCTAATAAAAACTAATTTTGAAACACATTGTCCACATAGCAAATACCACTTCCTATACATTTTAAAAAATAGCAATTTTTATATATCATAAAAGAACCAAACAAAAAACCAATATAAAGGCAGCATTAACGTTATAACCAAAAGATTTGCAAAAATATTAAATATATACTTGTTCTAAAAATGCTTTTATCTCTCTTTTTACAGTTTATGTTTTGTACAGCAGCGAATGTATTACATTTCTCTTAAAAGCATTTTATAATTTGAGAAAAAAATGGTGAAATGTATCTCGAAACATTATTATAAATACATTTTAAAACATGGAATTCTATTTTATTTGGATGACATTGTATTTACAAATAGTTTTTATATTATATCATTACAAGAAATGTTTTACATTAAATTTTACGCACGGAACAACAGTAGTATACACACACCAAACGGCACGCAAAAACTAGTATAAAGACCGCATTAACGCTATAACCAAAAAGAATTGAAGTCATATTAAATTATGGACGCAAAAACTAGTATAAAGGCCGCATTAACGCTATAACCAAAAAGAATTGAGGTCATATTAAATTATGTAGGAAAATAATAAATACTCGCTCTCAATTATTTAATATTGAAATTACATAAAAATCCATGCAATACACTTAAAACATTTGAAAAATCATGTTTGGTAAGCCCACTATATATCAATATTTAAGACAAAAAATTATTATTAATTTTCCATCTACAGATACCCCTGCTTAATATCAATTTGAATTAACATAAATTCATAAAATGAGTCTATCTTTTACAATTCGTGGGTTGTACTATCATTAGAAGAAATATGATTGACGAGCGGCTTTTAATATGAAATTTAGAGGTTTTTACACAAAAACATAGTTTATGCCTAATAAAAACTAATTTTGAAACACATTGTACACATAGCAAATGCCACTTCCTATACATTTAAAAAATAACAATGTTTATACATCATAAAAGAACGAAACAAAAAAACTAATATAAAGACAGCATTAACGTTCTAACCAAAAGATTTGAGAATCAGCTCACAACCGGGTCATGAAGCGGTTCTGAAACCCCTCTATCAAAAACATGCATTCAAGTCAATGAAATTACATAAAAATCTAAGAAATAGTAGCACTTAAAACATTTGAAAAATCATGTTTGGTAAGCCTACTATTTAAGACAAAAATTATTATTTATTTCCATTTACAACAGATAGCCCACTATTTATCAATATTTAAGGGCAAAAAATTATTATTAATTTCCCCATTTACAACAGATTTCCTTGTTTAATCTCAATTTTTAAATAACATAAATTCTTAAATTGATTTAGTTAACTTTCTTATAATATTTAAAAAAGGGCGAGAATGAAAACATACTAAGTCTCACAACAGATAAAATATATACTATCTTTTTACAGTTAATGTTTTTGTACTATCATTACAAGAAATAAGCCTCGCGATTAGCTTTTAATCTGAAATTTAGATGCTTCATAAAACCACCTCAGAGACACTAAAAAATTATGATTTTCAGCTCAACCAACCATTCAAAAAGTTGATACATCAAATTCGTGAATATTAATATCACTCCACACTCTTAATAAAAAATTTAGCAGAAGTCTCACATTAAATGAATACAAAATTTATATATGCACTACATTAAATGAAGATTGAATTTTATACACTGCTTATATCACCAGAAATTTTGTTACAAGATTATATGATTAGATAGACTCATGACTAAGCCTAAACGGACACCAGGCTTTCAATATGTAGTAAAGTTTTTTTCTTCATACATTTAATATAAACTAATGATCTATCTTTAGAAAGCATCCACAGGTCCATTAGAACTTGTGGGTGGTGCAACATCTTTAACCCTCTTCTTAAGCGGTCCGGCAACATGCTCACATGTATCCACACCCTCCCTACAAATACCGCAAACAAAATTGCGGTGGAGGGTATTCACACGCCGCTTCAAACTATCCCGCCGGCTGAAGGAGTTGCCACATATGATGCAATTCATTCTATGAAAAAGCGAATTAAAAATAATTAATATAATAAATTTAAAAGAATAAAAAGCTATTGAAACCTAATTTTTAATATATCTAAATTGCTAATTTATTTGAAAAGCTCCTCGTATATGAATTGCTATAAAATACTAATTATAGACCTACATATATAAAAATAATATTTTAATACATAAACTTTGACTGATACCCGTATATTTAACTAAAAATACTCTTATTGTTCAGAATTTATTTAAATTATTGAGAAAAACCTTTAAAGAACCGTATGAAATAATCAACTTAATTATATAAATTTACACACTTAAACATTAAAAAACAATTTAAAGAAAGCACTAAATGCAAAAAATACTTTGAAGCACCCCTGGATTAATTGTATATAAAAATAATATTCAATAAAATTTACACCATTAAATTATTAAAAATAACCTTATAATTGAGAAAAAACAATTTTTAAAAGTCCTATAAAATTTTAGAGTAGTAGAAAAACTATGATCAGCGTATATTTAACTAAAAAATACTTGTATTATTGAAAATTTATTGAAAATTTATTGAAAATTTATTGATAAAACCCTTTAAACCTTATAAAATAATCAATTTAATAATATAAATTTACGCACCTAAAAATTAAAAAAAGAAAGAAAAACAATATAAAGAAGCTACTAAATGCGTATAAAATACTTTGAAGCACCCTGGATTAATTGTATATAAAAATAAAATATTAATAAAATATTAATAAAATATATACCATTAAATTATTTAAAAAATAACCTTATAATTGAGAAAAAACAATTTTTAAAAGTCCTATAAAATTTTAGAGTAGTAGAAAAACTATGATCAGCGTATATTTAACTAAACAATACTTGTATTATTGAAAATTTATTGATAAAACCCTTTAAAACCTTATAAAAATTAAAAAAAGAAAGAAAAACAATATAAAGAAGCTACTAAATGCGTATAAAATACTTTGAAGCACCCTGGATTAATTGTATATAAAAATAAAATATTAATAAAATATTAATAAAATATATACCATTAAATTATTTAAAAAATAACCTTATAATTGAGAAAAAACAATTTTTAAAAAGTCCTATAAAATTTTAAAACTAATGTAAAATATTGCAAGTTAATATTATATAAATTAGGCTTTCTAAATACCTTGTAGTAAAACACAAACAAGCACTAAAAACGATGTTGACTGTTCGAAGATACTGATTATAATGAAATTAAAGATGCCGATCTACGTATATATAGATACACATCTGCGTCAGATTCCCACGCAAATGGAGTGATGCATAAAGAGAAAGACCTTTTTTTTCCCGCGCATACATATATATACATATATATACGTATGCGGCCAGAGGCAATTAGCGGCGGGCACATTCCGTTCCCATGGTCGGGCTGTGTTTTAAGGAATGCACTTAATTTTTTTCGGTCGCATACCTGCATCCAATGAGGGTTTCGAGTCCGGGAATTTCGTCTTTCTACCTGTACAGATAGATCTGTCTTTATATAAAATTCGTATATATTATCTATGATTTTAGTTTTAAAATAAAAAATAATAAGAAGGTTAAAATAATTCGTTATTTTGTAGATAGTTGCATAGAGCTAAAACATTATTTTGCATGCATATACATTCGCCATTAGTTTTATTATTATGATAAAAACAATGATTGACATTTTTAATAAGCTTTGGTACATCATTAAAATATTCCAGTAAATTAAATGCTAATGATGTAAAAATACCTAAAAATATTTCGTAAAACAAGAGTATTTTAGTTAAATATACGGAGATCCATATGAGAAACTACGAAAGTTATATTAATGTTAAATATTAAATAATTTAATTAAATGAAAACACATCGTTTCACAAAAATTATGTTTTATTAAACACTAGATGTACATTTCATTTACCATAACAGTACATTATAAACCTTTCTTAATATTGATGATACAGGATCAGTTAAATTAGTATGGTTGTTAAGAAATTGGAGGAGCATTTGATAGTATTTTCCTCATAAAAGTAGTATGTATTATAATATAAGATAGTGTTATAAACTATACAATAAATATTATTCAGTATTGGAATACACAATGAATAACACAAATTTGAGTAGAGAAAGATAAATATTTCTAATTGCACATGTGTGAATTTGAATTTATCGGGAATATACAGAGTAATTATTTACATCTGATGGTGAAACATGGTCGCGTATTTTATATCATTCAGTAATTTAATTTGCTCTATAGCTAGACAATGAGGTGGATGCTAAGCATTAATTTGTACACACGTAATGTTATGATCGTCAGTGTAACATATATATTCAAGTCTAACACAAACTTTTTGATTTATTGAAACCCCAATAGAAATTATCACTATTTCGAGAAGAATAGTCATGTACCTGTACATATTCAAAGCCGCTGAAGTATGAGTACATTAACAGCTGTATACGCGTGTCTTTATCATCCACTTTAATGTGTTACTGTAATTCCAGTTACTTTTTTTATTTATACGTACATATATTGTGAATTATTACACTAATTATTAAACAAAATTAATTATAGATAGACAAACATTATACAGGTATATTGCAAACATGTAATGCTAAGATAATCAGAGTGATATATACATACATGTAAAGAAATTTATAATTTATTCAATCTCTTATTAAAAGAGTTATTAATATTTTTCAAATGAATACCTGACAGTGGTGGAAAACTGTTGAAATTTGGATAGATTAATAGTTACATATGCGAGCTTCAGAATAGCTTCTGAACATGTTGGGTTGTAATTTGGTATACAATAAAAGGCAGCGGGGAACTGAACCGCCTCCCAAAAAAAGGTATTTAATATTAAAATCGTCGTTTTCCCATCACAGAAAATAGTGTATTATACAATGGAAAAAATTAGATTTTAGCTCTCGGTAATTTATCTTACCTCGAGCTAAAATCTAATACTTTTTTCCCTTGTATGATACACTATTTTCTGTGATGGGAAAACGACGATTTTAATATTAAATACCTTTTTTTGGGAGGCGGTTCAGTTCCCCGCTGCCTTTTATTGTATACCAAATTACAACCCAACATGTTCAGAAGCTATTCTGAAGCTCGCATATGTAACTATTAATCTATCCAAATTTCAACAGTTTTCCACCACTGTCAGGTATTCATTTGAAAAATATTAATAACTCTTTTAATAAGAGATTGAATAAATTATAAATTTCTTTACATGTATGTATATATCACTCTGATTATCTTAGCATTACATGTTTGCAATATACCTGTATAATGTTTGTCTATCTATAATTAATTTTGTTTAATAATTAGTGTAATAATTCACAATATATGTACGTATAAATAAAAAAAGTAACTGGAATTACAGTAACACATTAAAGTGGATGATAAAGACACGCGTATACAGCTGTTAATGTACTCATACTTCAGCGGCTTTGAATATGTACAGGTACATGACTATTCTTCTCGAAATAGTGATAATTTCTATTGGGGTTTCAATAAATCAAAAAGTTTGTGTTAGACTTGAATATATATGTTACACTGACGATCATAACATTACGTGTGTACAAATTAATGCTTAGCATCCACCTCATTGTCTAGCTATAGAGCAAATTAAATTACTGAATGATATAAAATACGCGACCATGTTTCACCATCAGATGTAAATAATTACTCTGTATATTCCCGATAAATTCAAATTCACACATGTGCAATTAGAAATATTTATCTTTCTCTACTCAAATTTGTGTTATTCATTGTGTATTCCAATACTGAATAATATTTATTGTATAGTTTATAACACTATCTTATATTATAATACATACTACTTTTATGAGGAAAATACTATCAAATGCTCCTCCAATTTCTTAACAACCATACTAATTTAACTGATCCTGTATCATCAATATTAAGAAAGGTTTATAATGTACTGTTATGGTAAATGAAATGTACATCTAGTGTTTAATAAAACATAATTTTTGTGAAACGATGTGTTTTCATTTAATTAAATTATTTAATATTTAACATTAATATAACTTTCGTAGTTTCTCATATGGATCTCCGTATATTTAACTAAAATACTCTTGTTTTACGAAATATTTTTAGGTATTTTTACATCATTAGCATTTAATTTACTGGAATATTTTAATGATGTACCAAAGCTTATTAAAAATGTCAATCATTGTTTTTATCATAATAATAAAACTAATGGCGAATGTATATGCATGCAAAATAATGTTTTAGCTCTATGCAACTATCTACAAAATAACGAATTATTTTAACCTTCTTATTATTTTTTATTTTAAAACTAAAATCATAGATAATATATACGAATTTTATATAAAGACAGATCTATCTGTACAGGTAGAAAGACGAAATTCCCGGACTCGAAACCCTCATTGGATGCAGGTATGCGACCGAAAAAAATTAAGTGCATTCCTTAAAACACAGCCCGACCATGGGAACGGAATGTGCCCGCCGCTAATTGCCTCTGGCCGCATACGTATATATATGTATATATATGTATGCGCGGGAAAAAAAAGGTCTTTCTCTTTATGCATCACTCCATTTGCGTGGGAATCTGACGCAGATGTGTATCTATATATACGTAGATCGGCATCTTTAATTTCATTATAATCAGTATCTTCGAACAGTCAACATCGTTTTTAGTGCTTGTTTGTGTTTTACTACAAGGTATTTAGAAAGCCTAATTTATATAATATTAACTTGCAATATTTTACATTAGTTTTAAAATTTTATAGGACTTTTTAAAAATTGTTTTTTCTCAATTATAAGGTTATTTTTTAAATAATTTAATGGTATATATTTTATTAATATTTTATTAATATTTTATTTTTATATACAATTAATCCAGGGTGCTTCAAAGTATTTTATACGCATTTAGTAGCTTCTTTATATTGTTTTTCTTTCTTTTTTTAATTTTTATAAGGTTTTAAAGGGTTTTATCAATAAATTTTCAATAATACAAGTATTGTTTAGTTAAATATACGCTGATCATAGTTTTTCTACTACTCTAAAATTTTATAGGACTTTTAAAAATTGTTTTTTCTCAATTATAAGGTTATTTTTTAAATAATTTAATGGTATATATTTTATTAATATTTTATTAATATTTTATTTTTATATACAATTAATCCAGGGTGCTTCAAAGTATTTTATACGCATTTAGTAGCTTCTTTATATTGTTTTTCTTTCTTTTTTTAATTTTTAGGTGCGTAAATTTATATTATTAAATTGATTATTTTATAAGGTTTAAAGGGTTTTATCAATAAATTTTCAATAAATTTTCAATAAATTTTCAATAATACAAGTATTTTTTAGTTAAATATACGCTGATCATAGTTTTTCTACTACTCTAAAATTTTATAGGACTTTTAAAAATTGTTTTTTCTCAATTATAAGGTTATTTTTAATAATTTAATGGTGTAAATTTTATTGAATATTATTTCTATATACAATTAATCCAGGGGTGCTTCAAAGTATTTTTTGCATTTAGTGCTTTCTTTAAATTGTTTTTTAATGTTTAAGTGTGTAAATTTATATAATTAAGTTGATTATTTCATACGGTTCTTTAAAGGTTTTTCTCAATAATTTAAATAAATTCTGAACAATAAGAGTATTTTTAGTTAAATATACGGGTATCAGTCAAAGTTTATGTATTAAAATATTATTTTTATATATGTAGGTCTATAATTAGTATTTTATAGCAATTCATATACGAGGAGCTTTTCAAATAAATTAGCAATTTAGATATATTAAAAATTAGGTTTCAATAGCTTTTTATTCTTTTAAATTTATTATATTAATTATTTTTAATTCGCTTTTTCATAGAATGAATTGCATCATATGTGGCAACTCCTTCAGCCGGCGGGATAGTTTGAAGCGGCGTGTGAATACCCTCCACCGCAATTTTGTTTGCGGTATTTGTAGGGAGGGTGTGGATACATGTGAGCATGTTGCCGGACCGCTTAAGAAGAGGGTTAAAGTAGATGTTGCACCACCCACAAGTTCTAATGGACCTGTGGATGCTTTCTAAAGATAGATCATTAGTTTATATTAAATGTATGAAGAAAAAAACTTTACTACATATTGAAAGCCTGGTGTCCGTTTAGGCTTAGTCATGAGTCTATCTAATCATATAATCTTGTAACAAAATTTCTGGTGATATAAGCAGTGTATAAAATTCAATCTTCATTTAATGTAGTGCATATATAAATTTTGTATTCATTTAATGTGAGACTTCTGCTAAATTTTTTATTAAGAGTGTGGAGTGATATTAATATTCACGAATTTGATGTATCAACTTTTTGAATGGTTGGTTGAGCTGAAAATCATAATTTTTTAGTGTCTCTGAGGTGGTTTTATGAAGCATCTAAATTTCAGATTAAAAGCTAATCGCGAGGCTTATTTCTTGTAATGATAGTACAAAAACATTAACTGTAAAAAGATAGTATATATTTTATCTTTTGTGAGACTTAGTATGTTTTCATTCTCGCCCTTTTTTAAATATTATAAGAAAGTTAACTAAATCAATTTAAGAATTTATGTTATTTAAAAATTGAGATTAAACAAGGAAATCTGTTGTAAATGGGGAAATTAATAATAATTTTTGCCCTTAAATATTGATAAATAGTGGGCTATCTGTTGTAAATGGAAATAAATAATAATTTTTGTCTTAAATAGTAGGCTTACCAAACATGATTTTTCAAATGTTTTAAGTGCTACTATTTCTTAGATTTTTATGTAATTTCATTGACTTGAATGCATGTTTTTGATAGAGGGGTTTCAGAACCGCTTCATGACCCGGTTGTGAGCTGATTCTCAAATCTTTTGGTTAGAACGTTAATGCTGTCTTTATATTAGTTTTTTTGTTTCGTTCTTTTATGATGTATAAACATTGTTATTTTTTAAATGTATAGGAAGTGGTATTTGCTATGTGTACAATGTGTTTCAAAATTAGTTTTTATTAGGCATAAACTATGTTTTTGTGTAAAAACCTCTAAATTTCATATTAAAAGCCGCTCGTCAATCATATTTCTTCTAATGATAGTACAACCCACGAATTGTAAAAGATAGACTCATTTTATGAATTTATGTTAATTCAAATTGATATTAAGCAGGGGTATCTGTAGATGGAAAATTAATAATAATTTTTTGTCTTAAATATTGATATATAGTGGGCTTACCAAACATGATTTTTCAAATGTTTTAAGTGTATTGCATGGATTTTTATGTAATTTCAATATTAAATAATTGAGAGCGAGTATTTATTATTTTCCTCCATAATTTAATATGACCTCAATTCTTTTTGGTTATAGCGTTAATGCGGCCTTTATACTAGTTTTTGCGTCCATAATTTAATATGACTTCAATTCTTTTTGGTTATAGCGTTAATGCGGTCTTTATACTAGTTTTTGCGTGCCGTTTGGTGTGTGTATACTACTGTTGTTCCGTGCGTAAAATTTAATGTAAAACATATTTCTTGTAATGATATAATATAAAAACTATTTGTAAATACAATGTCATCCAAATAAAATAGAATTCCATGTTTTAAAATGTATTTATAATAATGTTTCGAGATACATTTCACCATTTTTTTCTCAAATTATAAAATGCTTTTAAGAGAAATGTAATACATTCGCTGCTGTACAAAACATAAACTGTAAAAAGAGAGATAAAAGCATTTTTAGAACAAGTATATATTTAATATTTTTGCAAATCTTTTGGTTATAACGTTAATGCTGCCTTTATATTGGTTTTTTGTTTGGTTCTTTTATGATATATAAAAATTGCTATTTTTTAAAATGTATAGGAAGTGGTATTTGCTATGTGGACAATGTGTTTCAAAATTAGTTTTTATTAGGCATAAACTATGTTTTTGCATAAAAACCTCTAAATTTCATATTAAAAGCTGTACCTCAGGCAAATTTCTTCTAATGATAGTACTAAACATGAAGTGTAAAAAGATAGTACATATTTTATCTGTTGTGGGACTTAGTATGTTTTCTTTTTCAACCTTTTTTTATAAGAAAGTTAACTAAATCAATTTAAGAATTTATGTTATTTAAAATTGGGATTAAACTGGGGTATCTCTAAAATGGAAATATTTAATGCTATGTCTATTTTTCATATGTATAGTGTTTTGTCAAAAAAGTTTTGATTGCTGAAAAAAGTGGGTAATAAAAATTTTTGATAGACCATGTATCTCACCTCTATCGTTTTACTGCATTGTTATATTGCACTATATGGGTCATCTCGAGAACATTCCTTGCCTTTGCATTTGATTGTTTTGTTTAAATTTTGATATTTGTGAAATTGAAAGTATGGTTGAGGTTTGTTTGATGTGTGTAGTTGTTTTATTTTTAATAAATTGTTTTCTTAAAAATATGGGCTCATTATTTTACTTTTCTAAAAGTCTTACTTTTGAAATGTCCTGTATATTCATGTTTGGTTGCTATGTTATCCAGTACCATACTATATATTTATTTTATGATTTTGACAAAGTATGCAGATCTTAGATGTAAATCCGCGGTGGTGGCGTTTGAAAGTATGTTGTGTTGGGGTTTGACCTAGATGTATCTTCCTAAGTTGGTCTGGTGTTGTGGCGTTTGAAACTATGTTGGGTGGTTGTGGTGGTGGTTGTTGTTGTGATGCGTGATATGGAGTTGGGTATTTTCTAGTAGTTGAGTTTATATTTTGATCGATCATATTGATAGTCGGCCATTTCGCCTGACGTCACCTTAGTTTATTAGATTTTTGGCGGCCATCTTGGATTCGCTATCTTACTTTTCTAAAAATCCCTACCTTTGAAATGTTCTGTATATTAATATTTGGTTGCTATGTTATCCAGATGGATGGATGGATTGATGGATGGATGGATGTATGGATGGATGGATGGATGGATTGATTGTTGGATGGATGGATGGATGGATGTATGGATGTATGGATGGATTGATGGATGGTTGGATGGCTTTTTGAGAAAAGAGGGATTTGATAGTGGTTTGAATGTGTGGATGGATGTATGGATGTATGGATGGATTGATGGATGGTTGGATGGCTTTTTGAGAAAAGAGGGATTTGATAGTGGTTTGAATGTGTGGTTTTTATATAGGGGTTTCAGAACCGCTTCATGATCCGGTTGTGAGCTGATTCTAGCGATGGTTTTGAAATGATCTTTCATAGGAGTTTGAGTGCATGGTTTTGATAGATTGGATGCCTGACGTCACCTTAGTTTATTAGATTTTTGGCGGCCATCTTGGATTCGCCATCTTGCTTTTCTAAAAATCCCTACCTTTGAAACGTCCTGTATATTCATACTTGGTTGCTATCTCGTCCAGATGGATTAATGGATGGTTGGATGGATGGATGGTTGGATGGATGGATGGATGGATGGATGTATGGATGGATGGATGGATGGATTGATTGTTGGATGGATGGATGGATGGATGGATGGATGTATGGATGTATGGATGGATTGATGGATGGTTGGATGGCTTTTTGAGAAAAGAGGGATTTGATAGTGGTTTGAATGTGTGGTTTTTATATAGGGGTTTCAGAACCGCTTCATGATCCGGTTGTGAGCTGATTCTAGCGATGGTTTTGAAATGATGTTTCATAGGAGTTTGAGTGCATGGTTTTGATAGATTGGATGCCTGACGTCACCTTAGTTTATTAGATTTTTGGCGGCCATCTTGGATTCGCCATCTTGCTTTTCTAAAAATCCCTACCTTTGAAATGTTCTGTATATTAATATTTGGTTGCTATGTTATCCAGATGGATGGATGGATTGATGGATGGATGGATGTATGGATGGATGGATGGATGGATTGATTGTTGGATGGATGGATGGATGGATGTATGGATGTATGGATGGATTGATGGATGGTTGGATGGCTTTTTGAGAAAAGAGGGATTTGATAGTGGTTTGAATGTGTGGATGGATGTATGGATGTATGGATGGATTGATGGATGGTTGGATGGCTTTTTGAGAAAAGAGGGATTTGATAGTGGTTTGAATGTGTGGTTTTAATATAGGGGTTTCAGAATCGCTTCATGACGTGAGCTGATTCTAGCGATGGTTTTGAGATGATGTTTCATAGGAGTTCGAGTGCATGGTTTTGATAGATTGGATGCTTGACGTGACATTAGTTTATTAGATTTTTGGCGGCCATCTTGGATTCGCCTTCTTGCTATTCTACCCTACCTTTGAAACGTCCTGTATATTCATACTTGGTTGCTATCTCGTCCAGTGGCATACTGTATATTTATTTTATAATTTTGAAATGGTATGCCGATCTTAGATATAAAGTTTATATTTTTATCGACCATCTTGAGGGTATGAAACTTGGTCATATTGTTAATTAATAATAATAAATACATTGTTTTTTCTTAAAAATATTGTTTGTTTTATTTTATTTTATAAGTAAGATATGTATTTCAAGCGTGCGGCTATCACAGAAGCAGACAGCCGTTGCGGTTTCCGCTGGAAACATGTTTAGACCTGTTTGAAGTACATTGAGAAGCGCGATAGCAAGCCGGGTAATTTATTCAGGAATTCTCTAGAAACAAAGACCATCTTGATTGTCCGCCATTTTGTCTGACGTCACCTTAGTTTGGCTAGTGACCGTGAGAGGATGCTGCATTATGGTAATCATGAGAGATGCCATTTCTTGGTTAGTGGCTGTGAGAGGGCGTCACATTGGGTTGGTAATGATGAAATCTGCCATTTCTTAGTTTGGTTAGTGGCCGTCAGAGGGCGCCACATTGGGTTGGTAATGATGAAATCCGCAATTTTTAGTTGGGTTGGTAATGATGAAATCTGCAATTTTTAGTTGGGTTGGTAATGATGAAATCTGCAATTTTTAGTTGGGTTGGTAATGATGAAATCTGCAATTTTTAGTTGGGTTGGTAATGATGAAATCTGCAATTTTTAGTTGGGTTGGTAATGATGAAATCTGCAATTTTAGTTGGGTTGGCGACCGCGAGGGGGCGCCGCATCAGTTGGGTTGGCAGAGGGCGCCACTAGGGCGAGGGGGGTGAGGGGTAGCTGGGTGAGAGGGGGAGGAGGTCCCAGAATCGGCGTAAGTACCCTACTAACATGTTTATTGAATTTCAAAAAGGAGTCGAAATAAACACCCAAGTCACGGATGCCATCACATCTGGAAATACAAATGCAGTTGACAGTGTAGCTAAAATGTAGAGGTGATAGTTTTCGGGTATAGGAGACGACCCTACATTTTGAAATGTTGAGGTCCAACCCATTAGTAATGCACCAATTATTGACAGTAAGCAAGTTTGACTGAAGCTCGTCACCATCTTTCAATGTACTTATAGATTTATATAACTCGACGTCGTCGGTAAACATTAAGATATTGCAGTCTATTTGCCCCACAAGATCATTGATGAATAATAAAAATTCCTATTTTTATTATTCATCAATGATCAAGATTGGACCCCTGCGGCACACCAGAAGTAATCGGACAGGTGTCAGAAACAAAAACATTATAAGACACACAAAACTGCTGTTGTTGCAAGTAGGATTTAAAACTTACTAGTGCCGCACTAAAACCCAATCTCTCCAGCTTATCCAACATTATTCCATAATCAATACGATCAAATGCCTTAGTTAGATCTGTATAAATTACGTCTACCTGGTCCTGTCTATCGACGACCTCTGTGGAATGTTGAGCAAATATGCACATATTAGTTATAGTAGATATTCTGCCAACAAATCCATGCTATTCAGGAGCAATAAGGCTACTGAGTTGATGGTAGATGGCTCGATAGATGGTTCACTCAAAAACTTTAGCTATATTAGACAAAATTGATATGGGCCGATTATTTGCTACATCAGTTTTGTCGCCATTTTTAAACACTGGACATATTCTGGCCAGTTTCCATACTATGGGGAAAGTAGATGTTTTTAGTCATAAATTGAAAATTGATAACAGAGGTGCAAGTACTGTAGCGCAATCCTTTAGTAGGAAACTAGGTACCTGATCACAAGCAGAACTTAGAGTGTTCCTGAGCGCCTTAGGTAATACTGGAAAGAACATTAGATTCGGAAAACGCGTCAACGTGTATTGCATTTTGCATATTATAAACATGGGTATATCCCATTAAAGGGTTATAACTTTAAAAATACTAGAAATAATTACTATGTTATTGGTACAATTTTATAAGGAATATGTTGACTTATAAAAATATTATAGGTTAGATTTAAAAAAACAGGGAAAATAGCCAATAAAAATTGATAACTTAGACACGACATATTTAACATTCTGTATATTTATTCGCTTTGTTCAACCTCAAAATAAATAACCTGTTAGTCCATAAATTAGTATCACGAGAGTTACGTGAAGCATTCTACCCATTTTCAGACTAAGGCTTGAAATGTGATGCTGAAACTATCAAGATTTTAACAAAATTATCAATAAAACCAAAACTAACAGTCGTAAGTACACATATCCATATACCATTGCAAAGATAATTTGGGTGGCTATTATTATAATAGCTAAAAACTATTTAAAATAAAAAGGTTGAAGGTGGTTGCGAAAATTTGGAACACTCTGTATATTTGTTAATAAAAATTAAAAGAAATGCACAGTAGTCTACTACATACATACGTAAAGTCTCATTGGTACAACGTTATTAATTTTCATGCTTAGCTCCGCCGACACACTATTGCCGTACCCGGTATATAGAAAAAACAGCTTTCTTGCAAATATTTCTCAAATTATGCATTATATTTATTTAATTAAAAATTATTATTATTATATCTGTCTAATTAAAAAATTACAGAGATTTATTGAGAGAATAAAAGTACTTGAATAAAGGACCTAGATTTGGGATAATTTCTGTATAAAAAAATTTTAATAAATCGAACAGGAAGTAACACTTTTACTCAGGTTTATCACACATACGTATAAGAAGAAAAATTCTTAGCTTCAACGTCAGTAGTATACAATCAAGATATGATTCAGACAAATCTCTTATCAAAACTTGCACAATTTCATAATTTTATTTATACATTCAACTATGAATAATACGAAAGTGATTTTATGAAAATACATATATTGATTTAAGTTAAAATAATATTATATATCCGAGAATCGAAATATTATATAGAGAAAATAACAATACGCCGAACTAGTAATTACACCTATACTGTGTCTACATTAGCATCCGATCTACATACATACATATGGCAACTACGACTGCAACTTGGAAATGAAAAAAAATTCTCAATATAACCTGTATTCCTAAGATATCCGCTATTCCCTTATTAGTTGATGTTTTAAAAGTGTAAATAGAATACGTAGAAAGATCGAAACCCATCTGTACTCATCATTAATTTGTTGTTCACACTCATACAAGTCTTTTTTGAGATTATAGGGAAATATTAACGAGATATTCAACAACGTTTTCTATGTTATATTTTTAGTATATGACACATTTTTAAACATTTACCTTAAATAACAATATTCAAAAACTGGTCATATTATGTAAATAGTGTACCTGCTTGTGTTATTGTATAAGACCAATAATAATATTCCAATAATTAAGTAGATAAGTAATAAATAATTGCAAGAGAAGCAGTACGAAACGGTTAAGTAAAAGTATAAGTATTTAAACGATTTAAACCAGGTCGCTAATGTGGAGCATCGTACATATAAGCATTTCTCAAAATACGTACTATATGAAAAAGGCGACGTATGCTTTGAAGTTTGTATGTGTCATAATAATAATAATAATAATAATAATAATAATAATAATAATAATAATAATAATAATAATAATAATAATAATAATAATAATAATAATAATAATAATAATAATAATAATAATAATAATAATAATAATAATAATAATAATAATAATAATAATAATAATAATAATAATAATAATAATAATACATTTTATTGTCCAACCGAGTCATCCAAGTAAAGGACAATATACATGAATGATTACATATAATATATAATACTGATTATTCTGATGTACACACTACATAACAAACATAATATAAACAATTGAATAAACAGTTGAAAGTATAACAAAAGTGCGACATATAATAGATGCCATAAGAAATAAAAAATCATATCAAGCCAGCAGATCCGCAGCCACTCTCAATATTTCAATAAGGGGGGTGAAATTAATGTCGGATTATGACGAAAGCTGGTTGAACCCGCGCGACATTGCAACAATTGGAGAATTCATTGACGGATTCAATCTAGCATATGGTATATTAAAAGTAATACTCTGCCTCGCTGATAACCGAGGAATTTGAAACCAAAGTTTAGACAATAAATTTGGCGAATCTACCTTGAAGTGAACAAGGTTATATACAAATTTCATAAGATTTAACTGACCCCGAAG
Organism: Amphimallon solstitiale; assembly: GCA_963170755.1. NCBI lineage: Eukaryota > Metazoa > Arthropoda > Insecta > Coleoptera > Scarabaeidae > Amphimallon > Amphimallon solstitiale. The sequence goes on from OY720675.1 coordinate 78,691,548, forward strand.
TTCAAGTGAATCCATGTTGAATTTTTGCAGTAGTAGTCGATAGTCATACCCTCTGCAAGGGTAAGTACCATCCAGTTTGAAGTACAAATACTTCAAAAACTTCCTCTGCACATTCTCCACAAGTAATTTGTGCGAAGAGTAAAAGGGACTCCATATAATAGAGTCATACTGCAATCTGGATCGCACGAAGGTAAAGTAAAGCAGTTTAACAGTATCTATATGAAAATGCCCTGAATTTCTAATTACAAATCCCAACATCCTCATGGCAGAAGAGATAGTGTGATTCCTATGTGTGGCAAAAGTCAGAGAGCTATCAAAGTAAACACCTAAGTCTTTGATTGTTGAAGTACGTGATAGTGTGGTGCCATTTATTGCATAGTCAAAGGGAGTGGGATACATCTTTCTGGTAAATGATACGACACAACATTTGTCAGTGTTTAAGGTGAGGTTGTACACACCATACACAAATTTTGTCTAGTTGGTCTTGTAAGTGTAGACAGTCGGCAACTGATGTGACAGATCCAAACAGTTTCAAATCATCAGCAAAGACACACTTGTCACAATGAATCTCCTTAATGAGATAATTGATGAATATTAAAAACAGTAGTGGACCCATATTTGACCCTTGCGGTACTCCAGACGATGCAGTGAACAAATATGACTTGTATCGTTGAAGCCGAAAAGACAAACTTTTTGTAACGGTTCATTTAGGTATGTGCTCCTAGAAAGCTGTCCTACTTAAAATGGTAGTATTTATTAGCAGTTTTGAATCCAGTTGGAAAAGTTAACGTTTCCACCAACACCGAAAGTGAATGAATTTGCTGTTCAAAATATAATTTGAAAAAGGCGGTACATGCCTAAAATTTATCACGTATTGATGAAGCAGTGTAGGCCATTTTTTGAACGTATCTGTACCTAGCGCAATGACAATTGCACACATCTATAAAAAGAAGCTGTAAAAAGGGAAAGCAAAAAAAAATATTGAAGAGGATATTGTTTTTAAAGATAATGCACATGTAATTAAATGTATGTAATGTTGCATTAATTTCATTACGAGTAGCTAATCGTTTTCAAATACATAAAAAATATATAATAAGATAAATAGTTTGGGTATTCCGGCATTTATATTTTACAAACGATTCAAGGTGTCAGAAATATACGATATACCAATCTGAAAGTAGGTTTGTTTTTACAGAAATTACAAATTACTAAGGTTTCATTACTTAATACAGAAATTATAAATGACATTTACCTCATTTGTTAGGATTAATTTTTAAGTCCTTAAATTTCATATGTATGTACGTAATGTTCGTAATAGGTACTTTGTGATTTCTGACGAAACAAAACTACGTTGTAAATGTATATAAACATGCCAGTCTGTACGCTTGTTTGGAGAGTTAATTCATAATATAGGTCTTATACATACTCAAAGATTCACAAATTACGAATAATAAGGTACATGTAGAAAATACAGAACAATGATCCTAAATGTCAGGTATTATAGCAAAATCCGTGTACAAGGTGTAATCAAAACTAATGTTAAAGAGTATAAGAAATAATATTTAATAATATCCCATAATAAAGTTTATTTACTCCAATGGAAATTGCAATAAAAACTAAAATTCCCTAAGCAATACATAATATAAAAATATCAAAAATATGTATATATAAAACGTTTAACAAAAATTAGAAATTATCATAGTTTAGAAGGTACGATGCATTAGATACATCTTTACAACTTATTATTCCTGAAAAACTTTACAGATTTATTTTAGATGTTTGTCATGTTTGTTATAACTGCATATGGGTTCTTTTTCTCTTATCGTTTATTATTTTGATATTCGTATGAACGGTAAGTTAAGAATTTGTATGATTGTTCCCTTGTTAGATTAACAGATGCTTAGTCTACACAACCAAAATTAATTTTACTGCTTACTTTGATTATATTCTTTAGTTTCTCCCAGGTAGACCTTCTTAAAGCATTTAATAACTGAATAAGTCACCATACGCCACGGCTTCTTTATTTCAAGAAACTACCAAAATGGGGTAACGTTTTCAACAACCCTGTCATTCTACCAACTTGACAATAACTGACGTACGCCAATCCTGTACACCCATAATCATCGGATTGATTTAAATTTGAATAAAAGAAATCGAATAGATTAAATTTGATACGAACGAATCGATTACTTTAAGTAGTATTATTTAATACCTATCCACTCGAATTACATGACAAATGCACGTTTACCCAAATCGGGGTTTAATGAGTGACAAGAGAAAGAGGCGGAGGACAGGTAAACCCATGTATGTAAACAAATCACTTTACGAGACTAAATGCAGATGCTGTTTCCAATCACAAATCTCGTAAAGTCATTGATTGATTCCAAATTTAGACTGAAGAGCATCTCCGCTCTGAAGAGATAATACTTTTAGCAAACCGAAAATAAAGTAATTGAAAATCACAAATTTTGTTAGTTGATTCGTGGGTATTATTCTTTGTCATGTCTATTTTAATATTATAATTAAACTAGCTAACCCGGCAAACGTTGTTTTGCCATATAAATTATTTCTAGTGAATATTTTGGTAGTGTAATAAAAAATAAGTAACTTATTGTAAGTGTGTGGGGATGTGGTATATGACTGAAACAGGAATGGAGCGCTGCGAACGATGACGGCCTATAAAAATAACAAAACACCAAACATTAATTTTTTGAATTCATTGTACTTTTATTATCTTAACTAATAAATTTCTAATTACATCTCTATCACAAATAATGACAATTAAAAAAAAAACTTTATCAGTCTCTTAGTGGAATGGAGTGTACGATAATTTTAGTGAGTCCATCTTTAGCCAACACAAACAACTGCATGGTTTTCCCACGCGAGAACATGCCACTTATAATTGTCTGTGTGAAAAACACGTTGTGCCCAAATCTAAGCCACAAACAGACATCGTTTGGCCTTGATGAGAATATACTTAATGTGATAGTTGCACTGAGAAAGTAAAATGATAAGTATAAGCGTCATTGCTACGATCGACGCACAATCAATAATAATTGCCGAAAATGGTTTAGGCCCTAAACTTTAGTGAGTGAGAGAAAGCTTATTGTGTGAGAAAGACAGGGGACCGGCTTCGTTCTCATCCCTACACTTTGCTGTTTACGGGGTGAGAAGTGACACCGGTAGACGCCTGGCGGGAATAACTGATCGAGTGGTAACTAATCAATTATCGACCGCCGAGAGTAGAAATTTATTAAAGTACTAATATCGGTATTAAAAAATAGGGGTTGGTGGTGCAAGGGTGAAAATTTAGGGTTGTATGTATTTTTTAATGCCGAATCATAAAAAATTTAAAATACCAAATTTTGTCCAAAAAACAAAAAAAAATTTTGGGGTGGACCACCCTTATCACTTAGGGGTATGAAAAATAGTTTACGTCCTATTCTCAGACCTACTGAATATACGCACAAAATTTCATAAGAATCGGTCAAGCCGTTTAAGTTCTCAAAAAGGTGCCTTTCTGTTGTCCTAACAAATCACTAACGGTAAAACATCACTATATACGTTTTTTTAAATGTTTAAACACTTCATCGTATTATTTTACTAAATTATAATAAATTGACTTCAGAAAGGCATGAGGAACTCTCTATCTTCAGGACACAAATATTTTGATAACATTAAAATAACCACATATTATACAGCAAAACTTGAAATAAACAATAAATCAAAATAAAAAATAAGTAAATGAAAAATAAGAAATTATTTGCGTTTTGTACTACTCAGAAGTGGAAGTTTATAAACAATCACATTTAATATTTATGATTTCGCTCACAAGATACTTTTTTCGCGTTATTTCGTATTACGCAGCAATTATTTTATTGGTGGATTTATTGCAGAGGTAATCAAAAACTCTAGATAGAAGTGTGACTGATGCAGCAATCATTTCTTCTCAAGGTTAGTCCAATGATAACGCTTTATACGTGCCTAAATGATACTTGTTAGTGCAATAATTGCAGGGAAGGCAAATAATTCAGCTAACATATTAGGTAGGTAATTTTTCAATAATAGTGAGAACATATTTTTTGACTTCTGTGTTTTCAATTAATTAGATCAAACATTGTCATGGATTTTAATTTTTAATTATGCAGTGACGTAATGAAAAATTGAATAGTTACAATAACTTCTTGTTTTATAAATCTTCACGTCATGATTGCTAATTGTTAAATATCGTCAAGCATGCGTTGGTGAAAGTGGATACATGGTGGGTGGAACTGGTTTTAAAGTGGATAAAGCACTTCGTAAAATCCAGTGGTTGCAACCAAGTAAATAAGGTTCTTCTCATTCTGGGCGGTCATGGTAGTCACAGTATCTGGAGGCATTAAAGTTTGCTAAACCAAACGGAGTCATTCTCTTGTGCTTGCACACATCCCATGCAAGCGTTCGAGGTGTCTTTCTTTGCTCAATTATATGCATATTATACCATGAAATGATGACTTGGTTAAAAAGCCACTCTGGTAGAACCGGCAGTTTTTTCGGAAAAGCCTGTGGAAACTCTGTATCAGTGGGAAATATCACGAGCGGTTTTGAAAAATGCGGCATATATCCCTTTAATCATTATATTTTTCCCGATCACATGTTCCTGCCAAGCGAAATGAGCGAGAATGAAATCGAAATTAAGATAACTTTAAAGCCTTTCACATGTTCACATGTTTGAGATGGTGTCATAGGCTGTGCTGGTACCAACAAAAACAAAGCAAATTTCTGAACTGTGTGCAAATGACTAATATGTCATCTTAAAAAGAACTATGTCCTCTTAAGAACTCTTTTTGTTTTGCAAAATTAAAATACATGAGATTTTTTTTTCTTTCATATCACCGTTTTATGCTATTATTTCCGGTTTCTAAAACAAATATGTCTTCTTGAGCAGAATTCCCCTAAGAAGAAACTGATGAGCATCACTTAAATTTGAGGATTTCGTGGGGTGCCAATATGCCGCCCATGCGCAGTTGACCATTGTGTGAGCGTGTCTTTTTGTGGCAGATTGCCGAAGTTTATAATTCGATATCAAAAAATATAAAAATAGGAACAGCAACAAAACAATTCAGTTGCTTGAAGCACTTCACACAATTCTTGGAAATTGCTTTACTGTTCTCATGTAAGGTGAATTTAATTGTAAGTATGCATAAATTTTTGACAACAATATAATATTATTTTTGATAATGCACATGACCTTACTATAGGTTAAATAAGGAATAGACATAAATATTTTTATATGTTCTGTCTTTGCTTTTCCGGGTAATAGTGAAAGATCAGGTGTTGAACTATTCAGCTCTAGTTTTGGGTTCTAATATCTACTGTGTCTGTACTATTTTTTGAGGAACTAAAATTAAGCGTGTATGTATTTTTGTTGAATAATTATAATTAAAGTACAGTTTACTGGTTTTAATAAAGAATATTAAAATTTTTGATTTTGGATATTTACTTAAACTTATTTACAATCACAGAACATAACACTTTAGTCTATTTTTATGTTTTCTAGCACAAGATATTACTAGATCTATTCAGTTTAGATAAAAGACACGACACACGTCTAGTTTAAATTAAAATCAGTATAATTTAGCTATCATATAGTAGTAACGTAATAAATATTAAACAAATCCGTTATGTACAATAACTTGTGATGAAATTTGTAATTATAAGTCTATTGTTTAAATTATAGGGTTTTGTTTATGAAAAAAATATCAAATTTGTTCACTCAATATATAATAATAATAATATATGTATGTATATATACAATTAAAATATTTTTAAGTTTCCAAAATGATCGCCAGGTGGCGTAATTCTCAAGATAAATTAAAAATTCGATAATTTTTCATTAAATTCTAGACTAAGATAGATTGAAAATTTTTCTAGCAAAATTTCTAGACGTTTTTATACAACTTTCATTTGAAACTTTTTGATCTAACTCCCATACGAAGGGAAGAGGGGAGAGGGGTATGTCTACCTACAAAAGTCGGTATAATTTTGGTTTGCACAAACGGATTTTAATGTTTCTGGGCTCATTAGATAGTGAATCTTACAAAGAATTGAAGGACATGTAGCACGAAATTACGTGGTTCTCAAAGAAAATAACAGGGGACGCTGTTCTCAATGTATGTATATTACTTGTTTTTTCTTTAAGATTTTAAATGGAACGCCATATATTTAATATAGTAATATTGAAGCACATAAAAAACTGAAGAGAATGATGAAAACCGGAAGTTGCTACCTTTTTTCTTGACGAAGATATAGTCATACGAAGACAATCCAAAAAAATAAACAATTTTTAATATAAATTTATTTATTTATTGTGAGTAATAACTTTATTTTAATTTTAAGTGTCACTAGACAGTGTATAGTTCGCTTTCACTTGAATTTTCATCATAGTCTTCCATAAATGTATTTATTTCAATCTTCTCACCGATTTTTTAATTCATACATATGTTACATTAGATTCTCTTCTTAAATGTTTTCAAAGTCTCTAGCTATTTTTAAATTTCATGTCTTGCCCTTTCACACATTAAAAAAAAAATAATAATAATAATGATAATAATAATAATAATAATAATATATCTTTATCACCCAACTGATATAGGTTGATCTAATTATGGGAAAACAGCAAAAATAATTTCCATAACTCATGAACTAAGTAGACAATAACGAGAAAAAAAAACAATATAATATAATGCATTAGTTATAATCCAATCATTTTCTCATTAATAACGAAAGTAAATAAAAGAACCTATTATATACCAAAACATAAATAAGAAAATATATTGACCAAATAATATAAAGGAAAAGAAAATATTTTTAAATCAGAAAGTACATAAAAAAAACAAGAAAAACTTCAACTTAACAAATGTTCAGAGTATTCACCTTCATTTTCAATACCCGTTTACTTGTCGATTAGTAGAGAGCAGAGGTACTTCCATTTCGGAGGCAGCAATTGTTGTACTTGGCTTTTTGTGATAAACTATGTATTTTATTCTGTCCCACAAATAAACATCAAGAACATCTGGCAAGGTGAATAAAAACTCAATAATGTCTTCTTTCGGGATAATTTAGGGAATATTTCCCCGAAGCAAGAATGCATTTTCAAAGCATTGAAAATACATTCTGATCATGTCATAAGCTTCAACGTTAGAATACGACATTTTACAAACTTAATAAGTATGTGCAGGTATCCAAAAAGGCTTAATTTGCCAAATACGTACAAAAAGTTTAACTACAAGTGACACTAATATCTTTGCATTTCGATTTTCATGGCCTACCTTGGAAATCTCATCATAATGTAATTTAGTATCACTGTGCATGCCATGTTGTATGATGAAAATTTAAAAAAAAAAGAGCAAACTACACTGTTCACTGTTATTATTTTATTTCAATGTTGGACAGGATAAGAAATGATATTTAAAAAATGATAGCTACAGTATTTAAAAACATTTAAAAAGAGAATCTAGCGTAACATATGCAATGAATTAAAAAATCGATAAAAAGATTGAAATAAATACATTTAGCGAAGAGTATGATGAAATTTCAAGTGAAAACATACTATACACTGTCTAGAGAGCCTATTAAAATTAAAATAAAATTATTACTCCCAATAAATAAATAAATTTATATTTAAAGAGTTTTATTTTTCTGGATTGTTTTCGTATAACTATACGTTTGTCAACAAAAAAGGTAGCAACTTCCGGTTTTCATCATTCTCTTCAGTTTTTTATGTGCTTCAATATTACGATATTAAAAATATACGGTTCTATTTGAAATTTTAAAGAAGAAACAAGAAATATACATACATTGAGAACAGCGCCCCCTGTTATTTTCTTTGACAACCTCGTAATTTCGTGCTACATATCCTTCCATTCTTTGTAAAATTCTCTATCTAATGAGCCCAGAAACATTAAAATCCGTTGGGGCAAACCAAAGTTATACCTACTTTTGTGTGCAGACATACCCCTCTCCGCTCTCCCCTTCGTATGGGAGTTAGATCAAAAAGTTTCAAATGAAAGTTGTATAAAAACATCTAAAAATTTTGCTAGTAAATTTTTTAATCTATCTTAATCTAGAATTTAATGAAAAATTATCGGATTTTTAATTAATCTTGAGAATTGCGCCCCCTTGCGATCATTTTGGAAACTTAAAAATATTTTTGTTGTAATTCCCGTTATCCATTTTACTATTAAGATTTTTTCCGCGAGGTTGTACGATAAACGTTTGCCGAGATATGGCCGGTGGCCGAGCTTAAACAGACACCCGGTATATATATATTCCAAATATTATCGACCGTACAATACAATCAAAAAAGGGGGGTGGGGATTACGGGAATGCGGTCTGTATTAATATTAAAACTCAATCGTTCTACTCAATATTTCGACATGTATTTCATGTCATCATCAGGAGTAAAGAACACAGAGTTATCTATAATCGTACTTTACTACTGGCACAACCTGCGCATTGTTTCCGGTATGCATAGTATACATATGTCCTATCCCCAATATGATTTTGCACATGCTGTACAGTAGGTACCGATAATAACCTGGATTATTTCTGTTCTATATACCTAGTTCTTTAATGCCAAAATTAATAGTTTATACATTGTAATTAATATTACTTGAAAGTCAATAAATTGATCAAATTAATTAATAATGCACATTTACCTCCAGAGGACAATAAAAAAAACAAAACAATAATGTGTATATAATGTACATTTCTAGGCATTTAAGAGTCATTAATGTTTTAAGTTACACTTTAAGAAATCGTCTTTTGAATAAAAACTGTGATGATTTAAAATATCCTCCACTTTTTATATGAAAAACTTGTCATTCTCTTCAAGATGGTTCTTGATTTTATTATACAGCTTGAGCCACCAGTGATCTACAGAGCTTTGCGTTGTTTGCAGGCGGTGCTATGGAATCTGGAACTCTTCTGTGTTGCGGGTTTCGTAATTATGATTCGATATATAATTTTCTTGGGTTTTCCTTACATATCTTATACATGTGAGTATACAGGCAAGGCAAGGTCAGTATTCTTTCTTGTTTTTAAATATCCCTAGAACCATTCGTATATTTCAAAAATTACTATTACTACATAACAATTTATACATCTGTTACAATACAATAAAGAAAACAGATATGTCTAACAAAAAAATCAAAAGCTAATTAAGTTAAATGTAATCTCCCATTAATAAAACAATATAAATTAAAACAAGACATTAAATTTGTATCCACTTTATATACAAGAATAATATGTGGTGAGTAACCGATGGGATCTGTTTGTAATAATAAGATATCAAACAAACATATTTTTCAACATTTATAAAACCAAATTCTTTCTCTCCGTATTTTTATTCTTCCCATATGTTCTACACTTGCAAGGTATGTCTGTAAATTCGAAAGTAAATGATTTTATTATGCACATGTGTATATACGATTATATTAAATATAACTACAACATGTAAATGTTTGAAAGAGAACTTACCACACTTCAGGTTTTATATCTAAAAATAAATCTTTATGGATGAAATACAGACGCAATAAGTGTTAAGTGTCTTGCTGAAAAAGATTAAATAACGTATAATATGGTTACACGTGAAATCCGTAATATTAAATTTGAAATTCTTTCGCTATATAATATAGCCTGAAATTGATAATGAACCTATATCATCCTTTTACTCGAAGCTGATTTATCATTACCTATTAACGATACATATACGCATATTTTTGTAACCAAAATTATTTTTTTGTGTATGAAAAACCGATTAGGATATTTTAGAGACAAATTATGTACACAATATTGAGACAGTCGAATCAGGTAAACACATTCCATGAGAGCCCTTAAATATTTGATTACATACTCTGGAGACTATACAGGTTTGGCCTTCGATTATCTTACATGCGGCTTTCCGTACATAACACGAAAGAAGTTGCCAAACCGTGCCTATCTAACAGATATACTTATGCGAGCCGACAAGTAGACCTTCAGCGAAACCATATTAAATTCAACATAAAAATAATAAATCTGAAGGAATTCTTATAATATTAAATTAAGATACCTTTGTAAGAATATTACGAATGGGAATATTACCTAAAAATGAAGATAACAACCCCTGCAACATGCACACATTCATTATATTGGAATCTGATGATCGTATCGGTCCGTCTAGTCGTCTAGCCTCGAACAGTACGTGCCCACTGCCCACATGTGTATAAATACTGGCAACAACGTTCGTTTCAATACATGGACTTTAGCTCGCATGAAAGGTAAAAACAGACCGAACCTGTATATGAATATAAATATAAAGGGATTATAAAATATTGTCTATCCCGTTACATAAATACATGACACATACTAGGCATACACCCCCTTTTCAACATAGTGATTTAAGAAATGTGAATGAGTAAGACTCTGTTTTAGCAATTTATTGGCATTTTAATATAGACCTTACGAGTGGATTTCATACCTATTGCTTTTTATTTATTTTCTTCATTATTGACAGTTAAAACATGTATCTCTTGACGAGTAATAGAATTAATCGGAAATGTGTCACGTCCGGAAGTATGAACTATATTAGTTACGCCTTATACTATAAATGTCTAAACATCTTATTTACCGATAAATTTCGAATATTATTCTAAAACTATGTCCCATCCTAAAATGCATCGTAATATGACACATTTTAGGCATGTCTGTTTTGGGCCTGTTAATATATTAACAAGAGGCTCTTTCTGAAAATATATAGCATTTAACTGACCTGGTCAGACAATATCTGACGGACTTACAAATTTTACCCGGTTATTTAAAACATTTCCGAACGCAATTTGCGGTCATGTATAGAAACGTCACGTAAACATAACCTATAAATAATACTTCTATAGCTTAGAATCTGTACCGGCAGAACGAAAGAAGAAATAGATACCACAGTGAATACTCCAACTGCAGATAATCGTAAAATAGTTTTATTAGCAAGTTTGTTTGTACTTGAATCTGACCATGACGATGCTACTTTTCGATACACTCTATATGTAACTCAATGGAAAAGAGGAAAAGGAAAAGAATTTTCATTAAAAATTATAAAGCAGTTGTCGCAAAATACAATTCATCAAGGTTTTCCTTTTTAATTTGTTTCGTATCAAAAAAATATATCAGCATTTTGTATTGACACTAACGCTTTGTAAGGTTATCTCTGGAAAGGCGTAATACCGTTGTTTTTAACTGACTGAATTAACGAACGCATTTGTGCTAACCGTGTTGTAACCCCAAGGCCCGGGTTTAATTTCCGAAAATGCCTAAGGCGGATAGACAATATTTTTTAATTTCTTATTACTTACATTTTTGGTACAGTAAAATCATTAAACATAATTTTTTGTGACTGGTGACTGGTGATCCAGCAAAGAAGCAAATTTATTATTGGTATCTAATACCTTATTTCAGAATTAAAAAAAGAGTGATTCAAATATTGCGCCAAAATAATATATAGGAGTATATTTAAGATATTTTATTCCGTCTTCCGTAAGAAAATTTAATATGAAAAAATAAGTATGCGATATCCGCCATAATGTAAAGGTAAATAGGGATAGTTTACTAATTATTGGTATCTAATACCTTATTTCAGAATTAAAAAAAGAGTGATTCAAATATTGCGCCAAAATAATATATAGGAGTATATTTAAGATATTTTATTCCGTCTTCCGTAAGAAAATTTAATATGAAAAAATAAGTATGCGATATCCGCCATAATGTAAAGGTATAAATAGGGATAGTTTACTAATTATTGGTATCTAATACCTTATTTCAGAATTAAAAAAAGAGTGATTCAAATATTGCGCCAAAATAATATATAGGAGTATATTTAAGATATTTTATTCCGTCTTCCGTAAGAAAATTTAATATGAAAAAATAAGTATGCGATATCCGCCATAATGTAAAGGTAAATAGGGATAGTTTACTGACAATAGCTCACTATTACCTGACAATTGTTTTAAATATTGAAAAATAACATATTATACCTGGTGTAAAACGATCTCCTAGTTATAAATTTTAATAGTATCAACTGTAAGCGTTGTAGAATGTTGGTTCTAGGTCACAATTAAAGAGTAACTCAACGCTTGCAGTGTCACATACGCAAAATGGCACCTCCTGAGCGTAAAGCATGTTGTGTTCTGCAATTTGCTTAGAGTAAATCTGTAATTTCAGTTTCAGTTCAACGTCCGTTTAGTTTAAAGTTTAATTGTGATCCCCCTAGTGGTAAAAACATCCACCGATGGTATACGCAATTCGAAACGATCGGATGTGTTTGTAAAGGAAAAGCAGGGGCTGTGTGGCGAAAAATTCGTATAACGTCAAACATTTAACATAAAATGCACTTTCAATATTTGTCAACAAATTAATATTTTTTGCTATTTAGGGAGGATTTAGTAACAAAACTTGGTGATCGTTGCTTTATAATACTTAGATTACTCAAATGTTGCCTCGATAATAAGCACAGTAGCATTTTATAAACTATCATACATTTTAAAAGAAGTACTTGAACTCCATATGTTTCCATAATATTACATACATTTTATAGCAGTTTTCAAAATCTAATATTTAAATTTGTGCTATGTAAACTTAATTCTTACTACGTCCTGGACAGATAAATCTCATGCGGTATAATTTTTATTTGCAGATATAGTTTACAGCTATGGTCAGTTTAGTGACAGTTTTTTAATACAGGTTACACATGACCATAACCCACGCAAGCGTACTATAACCATACATTCATAAATATCCGGCTCACACTTCGATTAAAAAACTCGCAGTGAAGAGAGCTAGATCCCAGAATTTTCAAAGAACCCAACCCGATTTAGTCCATTTTACTCTCACTACATGAAAAAAACAATTTTGTTCACCTAGAATAAAACTAATGTAATTCTGGAACGAAACAATTATGAAAATTTAAAATGCACTTTCCAATCTTGGTGGTAAATAAATTAAGCCCTTTTTCTTATATAAAGGAAATATTTGTAAATGAAATAGTAACAAAACTTCGTGGTCGTTGCTTCATAAATAGTTACAATTTTCCAGAAATATAAATTAAATTTATACTACGTAAATTTTATTTTTATTAAACTAGAACCATATGAAACTCATGAGGTATAATGTGAATTACCAGAAACTAATAAATGATCTGTGAGCTTATAAAATTGTTAGGATTACATTAATATGGACTTGCTTTTCGCAGACTCAAGTACAGAACACACTCGGATAGCTTCTTCTTCTATTACATAAAATAATACCCAATAATACCTCTCTGATTCTTCCATTTTACTATTTCAGAAATAATTCATTAAGGGTAGGCACAGACATGCAATTTACAGTTGTGCAACTGTTTCGCAAGGGTTTGATTTGCCTTCTACTAAACCGCGCACATTTGGGCAACCAAATAGTACAGTGATGACTGTAGGGCGTACAGTGATGACTGTAGGGCGCGGACACGAGCGAGTCATGACTCATCGCCCATGGGCGCACTATTGAGATGTTGTATTTTTAAAGAGTATTAATTTTATTTATATAATTGGATAACAAGTGGCTGATCATCTATAAAATACAAAACACATTATTATTTGTTCATTTTCTCTTCTGTAAGACTTGTTCTCTTTGAATTAAGTACATCCTTGTAGATAGAAAACGTCCTTTCTACATCGCAACTGGTTATATGTGCGTACTGGAAATATTCTTTTATTTCAGCCTATTTAGCATTCACAATTGCACAATGTTATTAAATCTGGATTTCTATTAAAAACTGCGTCTAACTTTTGCCGAAGGCCACATCCGAAGTCACTTGGAATACTTTTGAAATTATTAATAGCCACATCTAATGTGGTTAATCCATTTTTTAATTTGAGATTCGATTTTCAAAATATGTGATTAGTTTAGGCAAATTTCCAAAGTGTTCCTGTAGGAATAACAACTGATTTTATAAATTTGGGATTTGTGTTAGTTCCTTGTACTCAGAAATACTTCGAGCATCGTCATTTAAACATGTAACGAAATTTTGTAAACTATCAAAATTCTCTGCATAAAAACTATTTATGTGTATGTTTTAGCAAAGCTAAGTGACGAACGTGCGATATTTTGGCATTCTGTAACTATATTTTACAGAGTTTGTAATAAATTTCGGGATCACTGACAATTCATTTTCATATTATAAAAAGGAACATAAACAACGTTCTAGATCTAAATAAATGATAACTAAAAATGTACGCGTATGTTATTGAAACTAAATAACAGTAAGTATATACATATTTACATTATTTCTCTTGCGAAATATAAGGTAAATATAATTCATTCTAAAAACCCCTCGGGCTATCTACGCCGATGTAGAAAGAATTTTACTCATAAATTCCTTATTTTATGGCCATTTTTTGCTCTCATTCTCGGGCTCTTCTCGAGCGTAAACAGATGTTGCAGTTTACCATATGAATTAATGATATTCAGTAAATGTGTGTTATTTCTTTGCTCCATTGTAACGCTGTCGTAGTTTAACTCGGTCATGTCTGCGCCCAAAGTGATGAGATATGCACACATGCAAATAATAAATTTTATGTTATTATGGACTTCGTTAACTGCTGTGTGTAGTATGTTAGTTGAGGAAAAGAAAGAAAATTAAAAGAAAAAAGTAATATTTGGTGCATTGTGTCAAGCCAAAGATTCAGAAACTGACAATTTTATAAGTTGCATGGAGAGCTGCGATGCCATCCAGAAGAGTTTTTTTTTAAATTATTATCAAATGAATAACAAGAGCTTCAATGTTATTCTGAATCTGATATGGCCTTATGTCACATACTAAAATACTAAATGGAGAAATGCATTCCCTCCGAACGTTTCTGACTGTTATGACGTAATTGTTTGGTTGGACTCATTTAACTCTATACGATACAAACGGGTTGCATACGGTTGCACAATAGTTTAGCTTGTGACAGACAAACTGTTTCGTTGGTCGAATTTACCACATTACATTAGTTGCTCGTGTGCTTTCATATAAATCCTTTGCAACCACTCACAGGGCCAAACTGTTGTGCAACTGTAAATTGCATGTCTGCGTCTAGCCTAATAAATTTTATAGCTTTTTTCTTACTTTTATATGCCTTCCGAGATGATTTCCATTACAACATACAATAATTTTACCTAATACATTTATATTTAAATATACTTGGCTTTCTCTAATATAATAAATGACTTTATTTCTTTTAATTGAATTTAGATAAACAAAACCCATCAAAACGTGGATTGTTATTTAATAAACAGGCTGTTTATTAAACATACGGCAAAAATTCAAAGGGGTTATTATGCTGCGGCTGATTGTTGTTTTGCTGTTTGACGTGTATTTCCTGTCTAACAAAAGTTAAACTTTTGTTAGTGAGTTCCAAAGATTACGAAGCTTTATATGTAATTTTTGGTAATAATCGTAAAGTCCTATATCATAAATCGCTATACGGACGCTGGGATGACGGACATTTAATATATGGACTTGCTAATGGCAATTCATTACAAGCTAGGCGGTTGTACATTGCACGATATCCTAACCGTTCCTGATCGAAAAACCTTTCATAGTATTCATCAACGTCTTCATGAAATAGGTACATTGACAACGAAGTAGAGGATCAGAAAGTCCAATCACAGTAAGAACGGTGGAAGTGGAAGAGAATGTGCTGAGCATGATAAAGGAAGATCCAGGTATTTCACCCAAAAAATTGCAAATACATACTGTGAATGTAAGGAATGGGACATTTTTAGGGACTATTTGTTGTACCCATACCACATACAACGTGTCCAGTCACTTCTTCCTGCTGATTTTCCTGCACGTATCGCATTCCGGCAATGGCTTTTGCACACATTAGTTCAAATCTCTCAACTACTGGCGCTGATTCTTGCTACCGATGAAGAGAATTTCTCAACAAATGCAATAAGGAATTTTCACAATAACCACGTATGGGCTGAAAAAATCCACATGAGGTATTTGAAGATCATTTTCAAAATCAGTTCTCGTTGAACGTTTGGGTTGGAATTGTAGGTAACTGGCTAATTTGACCGGTATTTCTACCAGGAAGACTTACCGGTGATGTGTATCGCAACTTTTTGGAACAATTTCCGCGTGGTCGCGGTGGACCTCACTTATGGCCTGCTCGATCCCCGGATTTAAACGACTTGGATTTTTTGGCTACATCTAAACTCCAGCAGTCATTGGATTCTGGCATCCTAGTTGGATGGAGGTAGTCATATTTTCAACTGTTCTTGTAGATTACGAAGCTACATATGTAATTTTTGATAATGAAACTTCTTTTATATTCGAAACAAAACTGCTTTTCAAAAATTATCAAAGAATAAAATATTCTTAGAATAGTCCAAGAAATAATCCCGTGAATTTTTGCTGTATGTTCAATAAACACACGGAATGCCCGGTATATTTAACTTCAGAGAATCACTCGAAATGATGACAAATTCAATTTTACATTACTTTTAATCGTGTTCAAATACAATTTAAACTATGATTAATATTGTGCAATAAAAGTTAAGCATTATAAGAAGCGCTTTCCACGACAATACAATATCTGACAAATGAAAGATATAAACTGTAGATAAAATGCCTCCATACGTTTGGAAGATAAATGACGCCAAATACGAGAGTGGTCGAACCTGATAAGTCCGGTAGACATGTGACGGGAAAGTAGAGGATCACGTTAAATTATAGACACTGACGTAATAATAACCAATTAATTTCTGTTGTGTTCTACCATCTGTACTGACATATTATACATATTAGAACTTGATTTTACTTTATTATACGTAGTATAAGGAAGTGCTTTTTAAAAAATATCTCTGTGTATATGTCAGTGTGTGTGTGTGTGTGTGTCTCTCTCTGTGTGTGTGACCACGATAGCGGTCAAACCGCTATAGGTAGCAATTCCAAATTTTGTATTTACGGGTATAATCTCCATCTTGAGACCTGATTAGATTTTCAGTAAAATCGGCCGACCGGAAGTAGTAGTTTACTTCAGCGAAAAAATCGAATTTTGCGAATATTTCGTCAACTACTAAGTTTAAACAAATTTATAAAGAAATTATATGTACTTAAAATTAAAATTGAGAACAATTTTATTTAAAACGCTTTTCGAAATTCCTACTGGAAGTAGGTCTTTTACTCCTATCGAAAATCAGTTTTTTTGCGAATATTTCGCAAGTCGTGCTTTTTAGAGAGGTACGTTATGAGTATAAAAGTATTTAAAACATAATTTTCAATATCTTTTGTATAAAAATATTTCAAAATTCAGACTGAAGTACCACATTTACTCTTATCGAATTGCAATTTTTTGCAAATATGTCGTAAATTATGCATTCTACATGTATTTATCAAGAGTACAAAAGTGTTTAGATTTGGATTTGGAATATCTTTTGTATACATGAAATTTCAAAATTCGGACCGAAAGTAAAATTTTACTCTTAGGGAGTAGCACTTTTTTTCGAATATCTTGCAATGTATGCATTCTATAGCGATTTATTAAGAGAATGAAAGTACTTAGAATAGGATTTCGAATAATTTTTGTATAAAAAAAATTCTTAAAATTGTATAGTTTGAAACGCTCATACTTATAAGAAAGTTGTGTGGTGGCCACACCTCATTTTTTTTATTCGAATTATAACCTAACCTATAACAAATAATTATTAATAGCATAATGAATACGGCGGACTTTAATGGTTAATGAGATAATACAATTATTTGCTGGGTTGTACAAATTCGAGACTCATCTAATTTTAAATTCGTATTTATTTTTATTTATTTAAGTAATTAGTAGAAGTATATTACCAATATACCTGGTGGCCCAAGGTGGTTGGCGCGATGGTTTATTAGAAGTAGGTATATGAAGAACTAATTATCAGAATTAACTCAAATTTTGCACGGGATAGTAATTCGACATTGAATATGTTCGTATATTTTCTCACAATTTTACCGCTAAATCCCAAATAAGTATATTTTTTTATTTTAAAGAAAACGTCCTACATTTATTGTCATAGCTGGCTTGTTGATGAAATAAATTCTTCAGTTACTTCTCTATACCTTGCCAAAGCGTCTTCGAGATATCAATTTCTCAAATAGAACGGAATTTTGTGAACAAGTATAAGTTCACATTCAAAAAATTTAAAACTTTTTATCAATTTATACCGATGAATTAATTTTTGTAAAGACAAACTTCTCAATCTTCCAAATCAACATTTTCAATGAACAGGATTTAACAAAAGAATAGTTCTAATGTATTTTGTGCAATGAAGGATGATCAGCTTAGATATTTTAAATATGACAAATTTACCTGTCCAAAAGTACCAAACTAGTTGGTACCAACTTGATGAAGCACAATACATTCGACAGTGAAGGTTCGAGCAGAATTGACAACTTTTTTTTATAATAAGTCGTTTGGTCACTTGAGCCCTTGGAGATGGCCTGAAACAGCCCCAACGTAATATCCTGGATTTTTTTGGTAGCCTACAGTTAAGAAGAGAGCTTGCCTAACACCAGTAAACTTACAGAAAAAAACGACATAATCAATTATTCATGTGTTTGAAAATTTGGATCAGAATGAAATTTGAGCCAGCACAACCGCAATACAATCCCGATTTCTGAAATGCTCGAAAGTAAACGGCATGGAATTATAACAATTGTTAAAATAATCATAGGAATTTATGAATGTTGTCTAATCCCAACAATATTTAAATTGTTATATTAATGATTGTTTGTGTTTCTTGAATTTGATATATTTAAATTTTATTTTTTTGTTGTCTTAAAATTTGTCTGTCATTCTTAAGCCGTATACATACATCTTTACATTTTTCATATGCTCTTCTGATGCTTTTATTTTCTCATACGTAGCGTAAGGGAAGCATTACGATTTTTACAGATATTCACGTTAAGAACTTCCCTGATACCGAAAAATCCGTCTTTAAAAAGCATTTCCCTCTCTCTTCCTCTTTTTCAGCAAGCTCCAATAAATTAGTAAAATGCAGTGACTTTGCATGCATACTAAATTTTCATAGTCTATAGCTAATAAAAAATAAATGATGTAGTTGAATCGGTTTGGCAACCAACATGCACCTATTAATTAATATAGCCTCAAATTTCAGATGTTGCAAAATTTTATCTGTCAACTTACAAAAGCCACTTCAGAACTACGAGTAGAGAATAGAACAGGAGAGAGTCTCCTTAATAATAATATTTGTCCAAATGTGGTAACTCAATATGGCCGCCGGAATGCCTAGGCGTGCATAAATATTTTGTATAGGGTATATATGTATACTCGCGGCAAAAAGTCTTGTCGGGTGGTAAGACCAGCTATATGGAAGGTATCACTGGTCAACTCTAGTAATCCCATAATATTTCCCACTAAATTTTAATAAACCATAAAGGGAGATTGTAGTATTTTTGTTTTACCTTCAGAGATATATTAAATTTGCTCAAAAATAAAATACATCTAGCATAATAAAACAATAAATAAGCAAACAAAAAATTACACAAAGAATCTTTTGAAGACAATATATTGAAAGGAAAATATTTTAAAATGTAAAATAAGAGTAATATCACACTTACCCCGGACGTTTTAATATATGTCCTTTTAAAAATGCAGGGAAATTACCATACTAATAAAACAAGGAATGCTGAAATAATAATTGATCTATAGAGAGGTGGCTGAACTATTAGAAAAAAAGTATTTGATATATGGGCTACAAAAAATCTTGATTTAAATAATATTCCAAAATTTAAACACCCCTAGCAATTGCGCTGTTAATACCAAGGTAAATACATATTAGGCAAACATGCCCCAGGTAAAACAGTCTTAGAATGCAGATATAGTAATATAATCAAGAATTTTGAATTAAATTATAATGAAAAACACATATTCTTTTTGTATCTATTTTAAAATAAATAGAATGTATATTACGGAAAAAAATTAATGACAGATACATACTCGTAAATATCATCAATATAAATAATTACAAATTCCATAAAACCCAGATCTTAAATAAAGCATTCATTATCCGCCTTGAAAAATAAAATACATTTTGAAAGCCCGAAACATTTGTAGAAGAGCAGAAAGATTTCTTTGTAATGTTAATGTTGACACATCAATGTTATCGTGCGATAAATCAGAAATGAAGATTATTTGAAATATATTTACTTCTATATTATGCCTCTTTATGTCGTGTTAGAATATACTAGAGTTGACCAGTGATACCTTCCATATTGCTGGTCTTACTACCCGACAAAACTTTTTGCCGCGAGTATACACTTCCTGTGTTCTCGATAATCATTTAAAATAGGTTGTTAGTCCAAAAATAATTAAAGAAATATCGTGAGTGTATTATGTTTTCAATTCTTTTCTTCTTTTTAATATATTATAAACGGGTTTAAACGAAATCTGCGTCAAAAATATAACGAATATTAAATGACTTCGATATATATGTTACGACACTGAACACATAATCAGACATGTCAGATATATGACAATTTCTTTAAAATACCTCTTTTTAAATTATTATTGCCTATGTTGAATGCCAATGAAATAACTTACCGATGAAGAGAAAAATTAATATTCTTTGTTCTTGCCGTTTTAGAACGACCACAAGCCACACAATTGACCATTATAGGAACACTAAAATGTCATTTTTGACATAACCGGACATAACTGACCTATCGAAAGTGGTACCTCCGTCTAAAAAATACCTATTTCCCCACCACTTTATTATCTCTCCTGTTCTATTCTTTGCTCGTAGCTTTAAGGTGCCAGTCCACAATGAGAATATCTCATGAGATTTATGTCTCATGCAATAAAAATCGAAGGCTAACTCCAATTTCATTGGTCTTTCGACCGTTTCCACAATGAAATTGAAGCGATTTTTATTGCATGAGACAACAATCTCATGAGATATTCTCATTGTGGACTGGCACCTTTAGAACTACTATAAATATTAATATTCATACACCTTCTGACATTTGTCATAATTACCGTTTGACGTTTGTTATAATTGTCATCCAAACAATATAAATTTGTCAGCAATGCTTACCTATTACACAAAATATTAAATAAAATATAGGTATAGAAAAGTAACATTTAATAACTTTATTTATAATAATATGTAATGGTATAGCGGAACCTATATATCCTGAAGTATTAATTAATTAGTTTAATTTTATTGTTCTGAAATTGTTGCAGTTGATGAGAATTTGTACGGGCATTGAGTCGTAATTTTCCTGTAGGTCGTAATTTGGCCGTGTCTTGCTAAAACGACTCAACCATAATAGTATTCAGAAGTAAATTTCCACTTGGCAAAATCACTATATGCTCACTTGTTCTACATTAGCAAATACGTATTTTCATCCTTCTCTAAAATTGTGATTTTGCCAAGTGGGAAATGCTTATAGCTTGTAGTAGCAAGGATAAAGGGAACCTTTTATATTTTTGAATAGCAAAATTATCTGACGTTTCAAATAGTCATTAATATACCGGCTGTCCTTTTCCAGACAATAATTTAAAGGCACGTTATTATACGCGTATATAAGGTAACTTATAATAGAATATAACTAATTATATACTTTAGTCCAAGCATTCTTTAACTATGTCCGAAATTTGACTTTCAGTTGGTTTAAATAGCTAAGATAGATGTGCTCATGTAACGAATTTACCCAAAAAGAAGTCAAGTGAAGAAGTTACATAAAAATTAGAAAGCCCACTATGACAGTAAAAACACGATTTTTCACTTAAAATAAAAAAAAACTTGATAGCCAGGTGGAGGCACTGCCATGACACCTAAAATATGAATTAATTCTGATAATTAGTTCTTCTTATACTTCTAATATATCGTCTCATTTGGGGTACGCAGTATATATTATTATAGTGCTTTAAATATTTGCCTTTATTGCTGTTATTTTCACCACACTCCATACATTATTTAAACTTACATTTGTTTTTATCCCTTTATACTGACTTTTCCAAACATTTACGCTCGTAACTATTTGCATATTGCATGTTCAATGTGGCACAAGTAATGTCTGGTTGATCGGCGTAGAAATTCTGCCAAGCATAATTGGTACAATTTTCATATTTCACTATAATCGCTAGTACATGTTTGCTTTGAAAAGACTGCTAATGCGCGCAGTATGGCCTGGTATATTAATATTTGTACTTGCCTCACTAAAAGTCTATATTCTTTTTATATTATTATTATTAAGCCTTTTGCTGTGACTATATAAGTAATCCCGACTGTCCTATGCTTATTTGATTACATTTTCATTTATACATTTTGATTTACATTTTATATTTGTCATTGTTTTCTAATTGACAACCAGCTGTCATATTGTTATTACTTTTATTTCATTGTATGCCACTACTACCAAGAAGATTTTTAATTTTTCAATACATTTGTATATTTGGCAAAGAATTGTAATATATATTATATTACTTTAAGAAACATCGAATCAAAGGTACACTGCAAATATCACGTATGCTCAGGTTATTAATTTACAATTTTCGTAAGAGTAAACGAAAGTATAACGCAGTTCAATATGCATTTTCTATACTTTGTTATACAAAATTTAACGTTTATACGAAAATATAATAATAAACAAAATTTTATACTATAAATGAGTAGTACCTATACGAATAACATAAATAATTCAAATTAATTTTATTGCTCTTCAGATCATTTTGATTTTCCGTAGTTGCTGCAAAAATATTAGACAATACACTATTAGTCTTCTTATTAGGTACATTACTTATAAAGAATAGAATAAATTATTGATGCAATCCTGGAACAAGACGATTTTATTCAATAATACACATTTTTACTTGAAAGTGATAACCAATTATCATTTGTTTTTGAGTAATGACACCACGAATTTTTTTACTTGTTTTCTTGATCTTTTTATTGTCCAACTAACCATATAGCAACCTAGTATATTCCTACTGCCTTTAGTGCATGTAAACGATGGTCGGTTTGTATTTATTCATTACAGTAGCCCGTCAATAAAGCCAGAGTTGGTCAACGAGAGTTGAAGAAGATCCTGAAATTGAAGTACTTCCTTTGTCTCCCCTATGATCATAATGATGTAATTAATTAGGTAATATGAATTTATTGAGGGAACATATCCATGCAATATGGCAAAGTCTACCAGAGAATTTATGCCAAAATTTAGTTAATTCTATGTCGCGTCGATTAGACAAAGTCGTAAGAGGAGACAGTTATTACACAAAATATTAATATCAGCAAAATTCAATATTACTTTTAAATATTTCATCGCAGAATAAAATTACTTTTATCGTTTTTTACTTTTCCTCTTAAGTAATCGATTAAAGCAGTGAAAACTTTTATAAATAACCAAATTCGACATTTTAGGGCGTGTTGCATTATTTTATATTTATACATAACGACATAATCATTGTGTTCTTGTAAATAATTTAGTGTCCGGACCATTTGAAGTTTTCAGAAAACACACTCAAGACGTTTGACTTGTAAAAAGTATTACTTATACCACTGAGAGTTAACGTCTTAAGAAAAAAATACTTTCTTTTTTACGTTTCTAATAGCCAAGTAAATGGCAACACTTTCAAAATTCCAAAAATTTAATTTTAGTTTTCTGTCTGCCGTTGCTATTTTTGATTCGGTATAAACTGTTATATATAGCACTTAGGTATATACATAACTTTCAAGAATCTGTTACTATTTTATCTCCACTAAAATATTCTAATGTTACTTCTTATTTTTACTTGAATAACCGAATCCATGTATAAATTCCTCATAAGATTTCTTTTCGGATAATGTGCCATGGATAGTTTGAATATTAATAAATATATTAAAGTGGAAACGGTGGGGGTTGGGAAGTAATAAAATAACACATCATATTTAAGCAAACTTTAAGAATTCCTCTACTTCTCTCTCTTTCTCTCTCTCTCTCTCTCTCTCTCTCTCTCTCTCTCTCCGAGCACGATAACGGCCAAACTGCAAGAGCTATCAATATCAAAGCTAGTATATGTAGTAGCTTACTTCATTGAATTTTTGAATTTACCAATATCTTATCTGTTATCATGCTTATTTAATTATGCACTACATTTTGCTTTTAAAGAATATTTATTATCAATGATAATTTAAATAATCATATACAAAATAATTAATAGTAATTATCGATAGTCACTAGATACTCAAGTATTGTTCACATCCACTTAACTTAACATAAATTAACGTAGTAGCAAAATTAACAAAAGTTAAAACACATGGCTTCTTATGTATCTGGTTACAATGAAAATTATTGTACTTAACGTATATTAACATTGTACTAAGTTGGCCGAACTTCAACTTAAGGGAACTTCTTGATTTTTTACTAATTCCACCAATTAGCAACCACCAGAAACGGCATAACTGTATACGCGTACTTTTTTTATTTTCTAATCTGTCATTTGAAACTTGTTTGCCACAGTTATTTTATTGTTTTATACGTTTCTGTTTATTATCATGAACATCATTGATCTGGTGTATATCTATCCCCATTTACATGACCAAAAGCCGTTTTAGAACCTATCTGATTGGCACTACAGCAGCTCATACGCCTGCGCATTTAACGTAAATTAAGGCAATGTGAACGACTTCATAATTTTTTGTTAATTTTACGGTAGGTTAATTAAGGTTTTAGTTAAGTTAAGTGGATGTGAACGAGGCTTTACTTTCGATAATTAAATGGAATTAATAACTTGTAATTTTAAATTCATATTACGCTAAAGTTAATGTCGAGATCATTACTCTAATCCCTTAAACTGCACTTAAAATAAATAAACACATTTTCATCAATTTGCAAACTGATGTATACTTCGTAAGACTTTAAAGTAAATATTTTAGAATCCAAAATATTTAAACAAATTTTATAATAATTCTTAATAGTACTGATTATTCTTTATTATAGTTTAAGATTTAAATTTATCTTATATTTCAATACATTTTCATTATACTAAAAATATTTCTTAATATATTTTGTATAAGCTTGTTAATTGATTTATGAAATGTAATTCAAACTGTTGGCGTCTCATTTATACTTATTATATCAACATTATAACAGTCGATATAAATGCTCCTACTAAGCAATTCTTTCTAAAAGCAAGACGTATACATTATTTTCTTTAGATAGGTCAGGAACAACTTACGCAGCGTGGAAATACGAGAGAGTATATACATTGTACATAATTAGGGCAAGTTCTGTCCTCCATAAAATTGTCAACGTTCTCCATATATGATGAAAAATATAAGGAAAATTAAATGGATGTTAAAACTAACATCAAGCAGTAAATAATTACTGTGACTTACATATATATCTATACGTAAAACGTATATGCATATATGCATGTGTTTGAGATACACACATACATTAAGTGCTATTGTCGACAATCGAACGCACAGACACCGGTGTTTCGACCTATGAGGTCTCATCAGTGTGCGTGGAGATTCTCGACAATAGCTTCAAGACTTAAATCGCTGCTTATGTCATTTTTAGCGTGTTAAATGCAGTGAGAGTATCACAGCGACATCTAACACCCAAAAGATGACACAGAACAAAGCGATGGCTTCTGTCGGCATGTTCTGCTATACAGAGGCCTGTATGTTAATAGTGTATCTCATGTAATAGAGCCTTAGGTGGCGTCACCGATCAAAACGAAAATGAAAAGTGTGAACACATGGATGTTAAAACTAACATCAAGCAGTAAATAATTACTGTGACTTACATATATATCTATACGTAAAACGTATATGCATATATGTTTCGTTTTGATCGGTGACGCCACCTAAGGCTCTATTACATGAGATACACTATTAACATACAGGCCTCTGTATAGCAGAACATGCCGACAGAAGCCATCGCTTTGTTCTGTGTCATCTTTTGGGTGTTAGATGTCGCTGTGATACTCTCACTGCATTTAACACGCTAAAAATGACATAAGCAGCGATTTAAGTCTTGAAGCTATTGTCGAGAATCTCCACGCACACTGATGAGACCTCATAGGTCGAAACACCGGTGTCTGTGCGTTCGATTGTCGACAATAGCACTTAATGTATGTGTGTATCTCAAACACATGCATATATGCATATACGTTTTACGTATAGATATATATGTAAGTCACAGTAATTATTTACTGCTTGATGTTAGTTTTAACATCCATGTGTTCACACTTTTCATTTTCGTTTTGATCGGTGACGCCACCTAAAAAAATAAGGAAAATTGTTTCCCCTCACTTAAAATCCTGATTCTAGAGATTCCCCTTTACAAAAATATACAAAATTTGGAGATATATATCAACAGGTACACTCGGAAGTCAGGCCGCCTCCTTTATTAGACGGAGGTACTACTTAAGGCTGGCGTTTAGTTTTCAGTTTGGTGGTGATGAAGAATATAATGTGGGGGGGTAGGATTAGGTGTCGGTAAGGTGGCGGTTCATGTTGGCAAATAGACGAACTTAATTGAGGATGAGAGATGAAGCAATAGAAATGTAGATTGCTATTACAGCAACAAATTTATATCTGGGGCTTTTAAATGAACTCGAACATAGACAGACAAAAAACTAACAGGCACAAAAAATTATTAAAGAAACGCTTTCAACACGTTTTTGTCTACATAGTATTTTAAATTTATGCTAGTATTTATTACGAACCTGACTATATAGAAATAATCTCAACAGTCAAGCATCAATAAATACAAGCATTCATTTATAGCAATTTATAAAATTTCAAGTAGATACACCTTATAAAATAAATAGGAATAAAACAATTTATGTTTGGAAAAAATATTTTTTGAAGTAATAATAATAACAATATTAATAATT
Source organism: Amphimallon solstitiale (assembly GCA_963170755.1). Classification (NCBI taxonomy): domain Eukaryota; kingdom Metazoa; phylum Arthropoda; class Insecta; order Coleoptera; family Scarabaeidae; genus Amphimallon; species Amphimallon solstitiale. The sequence goes on from OY720675.1 coordinate 78,718,475, forward strand.
CATGTGACTATAGACATGGTAAAGAACAAGTCAGTTTGAAGTATTCTTTCTCGCTTAATTTGTAATGTGTTTAATGAATTTTGGATTTAAAACATGGGTCATCGTAAAAAGAATGATGGACAATGCCATCAAGCTTCTATTGCCGCACAAAAACTGTTAAAAAGTAATGAAAATAAAATATTTATGAGTGACATTTTGTGTGATGTGTTACAAAGGGTAGAAAAAGTAGAACAGTCGACCATAGACTGCAGTTTTATTCTAAACATTGTGTAATGAATGACAAAAGAAATAATGTATAACATCACGCAGTTATTGAATAGCACTATTCGTATGGTGATGCAACATCTGGTTTCGTCGAGAAAAGGACAGCAAAAAAGTCGATTTTAATGTTAAATTCCTTTCTTCTATTTACCTACCTTATATTTCGTGAGATTAATAAAGTACGGAGAATTTACTCGATTTGAACTACAGTATAAACAAATAAAAAAGTATTTTGTATTTTATAGATCACCACCCACTTGTTATCCAATTATATAAATAAAATTAAAAACTTTTTAAAAATACAAAATTTCAATAGTGCGCGTGGGTGATGAGTCATCGGCCGCTCGTGTCCGGTCTCTGAACATATGAACTAAAACATACAGCTTATATTGTGATTTTCGTAACTTTAACTGTGTGTTTAGGAGATATGATTCAGAATGTAACCAGAAAAGATCAATAGGTATTAATTACTTACGTTTATATTTTAGTCCACAATTAATTTTCATAGTAAATCTGTTTAATTATAGGTTGTCTATAGGTGACACTAGTGTTTTTGGCAAAAATCAACTGCGCTTCTGTACTTAACATTATTCATATTTTATTATCTTCTTAAATAATATTGGAGATGCGCAACATTCAGAAGTGAAAGTAATTATTTTAGTTGTTAAACGTACCTAAATATATTTTACCGAACTGAAGTAAGTTTGCCAAAATAAGGTTTTGATTTTCCATATTATCCAAAGATGACATATCAACTATTATATTCTTTTAATAGACTTACCTAATATTTCACTATTAATGACAACATAAAGAATTTTTGGTATAAACCACCGAAAAAGAAGCTATCTACCTGACGAAATGGTTGAACATGCAGAACACATAATTAAGCCTTTTGTGCCATATTTTTATATGGTCTACCAAATCTAGTACCTTCAAGAGATATCTAAAACGTAGAATATTAACTTTCTGTGATAGAAACACCACCGATGTAATATCCTTGGAGAATATACATATAGCCCAGTCAAACTATACCAAAAAATCTCGCATGGTTCAATTAATTAGGGTACCTTTGATATTTTGATATGGTGTATGGATTGGTACACTGTTGCAAAGTTCCAAGTTTTCTTATTTTCCCCACTACCGCAGACGCCGCCATCTTGAAGAAACCGCTAAATTTTTTAGCCTCTTTTTACAAAATATCTCCTAAAGTATTAGTTTGAGCAAAAAAGCCGTTTACGTTCTTATTAAACTAGAGAAAATTTTCTACAATTTAATACAAAAACGGAATATTTAGCTTCATTACTTCCCGAGATAGACCTCTTTGAAATTAGAGAATTTTTTTTTAAAAATGTCAAAAATAAAGATTTATAATCGGTTTTTGCTCGATAGTAAGTAAATGGTGTATTCTCCGCTAAAGTCTGACATAGCATTTATAGTAGAGGTAGGTAGCTAAAGTTTAAGACCAAACTGATTCTTCTAGCTCGTTTAGACTATGATACTCTCTTTTGAATACTTTTGTAGTCTTTTAGGAAGACACGTTACGCAATAACTTAATACTGACAAAATTAATGTATCTATTTATTAAAAACAAAAAAAAGTTCATTTATTGCTAAGTTTGTATATCTCATATATTCAATAGGTCTGTGAATTATATATCAATAAATTTGTAAGTAAATAAATAATTGATAAATAATTATAAATAAATTATATACTACATAAGTTTCATCAAGAAAAGTGTCAGATATACCACAACTTTACATTATAAGAACCAAATGGTGATATTTTGTTATATAAGACAAAATGTGTCTGGACGACAAGCCACATTTGGAGCTTCGGAACTTTAGCTATTTACCTCTACTATAAATGCAGTGTCAAACTTTAGCGTAGGATTCACTATATACTTACTATCGAGCAAAAACCAACTAAAAATCTTTGATTTTTACATTTTTAAGAAAAAATCTGTAAATTCAAAGAGGTCTATCTCGGGAAGTATTGGAATACTTTGGAAGATATTTTGTAAAAACTGGTATAGTGCAAAAATTTAGCGGTTTTTTCAGATGGCGGCTCATAAGCCAAAAAGTTTTCAAAAAAGCTTGTTATATTTATCGTATATAGGTATTATATTTAATCCTTTCTACCAATTATCAATCGGAATCATAGCAAATTAGACGTATAAATATTATTAGTAGGAATAATATAGATTTCGTTATGCTCTGCAACAGTAAATCTTGCAGCTTCTTTGTTTGTGTGTACGTGTATAATATAAAAATTACTTTCGTAAGTTATTGATGTAATTTAAGCTATTGTACATTTACATATTTCAAATAGACTCTTATTAATAAATACATAGGTACATATTTTTTAATTATTTAATCATACACTATGAATAAATGAAATAGTATTTATTTAGAGTAATGTACACAATGATAATTTGCGTTAAGCACCGGTAAATAAAATTTATTGAATAAGTAAAAAATGTACCTATATATATTTATAGGTATCAAAATGCCTTTGTAGTCCCGTCGCAAAATTCAATAAATTTGTGCATCAAGAATTATTTAATTTTCTGAAGTAGACTAAATAAAATATACCTAGAGTTGGTATACCATCTTCTAGTTTATCCATGTTTATGTGATTATTTGGATATTATATTCTGATAATAGTACGAGCAGAAGCATTGTTTAAGTCTTCGAGATTATCAAGATATAAGCTGTACCACTGCAGATTTTACTTATTTCAGTACAATACAATACACATGTAATCGTAATTAGATAACATTATAAGAAGTTAATTATATCGTATATTAAATCAATAAAGGTTTTCCCTTTTCGTCCAGTTATCACAACACACATATTTCAAATAATGTCAAACTGTCAAAAATTGCTATAAATATACATCGCTCGAAAGTAAACACTGTGTAAGATTATTATACCTATAGCAAATTTATTATCGTTTTTGTTTTTTATAGGTATATATTTTATATTACATTCCGCAAAGTGTTAAACTGTTGAATATATAATAATAATAATATATAACTGTTTTTATTATTAGACGAAGTATTGTGAGCAATTGTACTTTTGCGTAAATAAAAGTACCTATCCTGACATTTTTAATTAATAATAGGTACATATATACGCACAATTTCCAGTGCCCCCTAATGCCCAGAAGCTACACTAATATTCAAGTTCCTGGCGTGATAATTCTGCATCTTGACGGTTTTTCTCCACACTATAGTTGAATTGTAACCCTAATTTCATATAATGTCCACGCATTTTTATTTTGGATACCATTTACAAACGAAGATATTATTTTCGTTGCAGTATTTTTTGTTACAATGCAAACTAATTTTTTGAGGTCAAGGGGGGTGCAAGAATGCTATATTTTATTTGAAAATTACAGATAAAAAATATTTATTTTTACCTCTAAAAGGGGTATTTTATTCACAGTATATAGTGTAAAAACAGCCCAATTAGACATTTAAAAACCCCCTACGACCTCGAATCAAGTTTCCTTAACATAACTGTGTACTTTTTATAACAATTAAATTAATAGTTTCCATTTCTTATCAAAAAAATGTGAGCCTGTTTTCAACGTGAATATTGTCCGGTGCAGCGTACCGAGACGCCAGCCTTAACAGTCATCAATATATATATTATATTGTAATTTGGATATTTGTATATATATATATATCTGTGGTACAAATTGGGATCCTCCCATGTTAAAATTGCGGTTTAAGTGAGCTCCGCGACAAAGTGAACTCCGATACACGGAGGCCACTTTGCAAAAAGCGTTTGTTAATTATTTCAACGACACTAGAGGTCCCTTGTCAAGAAAAATACAAAATCAGCGGGAGGCCGATTTGAAGCTACTGTGGATTTTTCTATACGTCTTAGTTTAGCAAACTACCGAAGAGAAGTGCTGCTATCGACTGTGCGTATATTCCCAACAAATACAGAAGACGGTTCGTATGGCATCCGGAGATACTACAACGTTGGATTCTATAAATAGCTACCTTATCTTATTTGCCTCGAATGCTTTATTGTAAACTGTTATTAAAGAATGGTAAAATCCCTTTCGGAAGAATTAGCGCTTAAAATTGATAGAGAAAGAAATACCTTAGAAATAACGGAGAAGAACATATATCCCTATTATTATTACGAATCAATTTCATTGTTTACTGTTAGAGAATAATATCGTTAGCGAAGCATACATGTGTTGCCGAAAATAAATTTTATTGATTAAATGCTTGTCTAAAAACTACAAAATAAATAATGCGTATGTTTAATAAAATGTGAATACAAGGTAAATAACAAGATAAGGCTTTGCCAATACATTTGGGATGATTCAAAATAAGTAGCATTGATGATCAAAGCCTTTATTATTTCTTTTTAATGGGTAAAATTCTTAACAAAATATTAATAACAATTTATTTGCTATATTTCTGTATTTCGCAATTTTATCGTATTTTTACATGGTCGAAAAGAGGATGAAATCTATTACCCAATTTTGAGATAGAAAATAACGGTTCTAATTTAACATTTTTCATGATTGTGTCATAAATGAAAAAATGTGAACCTATAAAAGCTGAAAAATCGGAAAGCAGCATATTACGTCATATGAGTACAATAAATAGGTAACTTAACTTATGACGCCTGCAATACATTCAATTATTTCAATTATCTTTTTACAGCAACATAAAAATAATTAAAACGAGGTAAACATTTTGTATTTTACTATACTTTTAAATAACAAAATAAAAATACAGTAAAAGTGTAAGTTAAAAGGTAAGGATAGAGATTTACTCTGAAAATTACAGATAAAGATTTTTTCCGGCGGTTTTCGTGGACAGATTACACTTTATTAAAAACGTTTATTTATCATATTAAAGCACATGGTGTACAGAAACAGCGTATGAGTTAAATTGTGTTAACAATTTTAAAACATCCTAGCTAGAATAATATTATGTAATTGAAGATAATGGAACATTTATTCTTAGGGACACTTCTTATACTTTTTTTTAAAAAGAGACAAATTAATAAGTATTTTAAGCATTTAAAAATTAGCATATTTATTCTTAGAATAACTTCATTTATTGGTTCTTTAGAATAATAAAAAGTAGATAGACAGTAAAATAAAAAACTACCTATAACAAATATTCTAATTCCATAGTTCATTTAATTTGACTATGTGTTTTATACTCGTTTTCGACGATTTACAATATTTTTACAAAAACAATTAACCAAAAACTCCACTAGAAATTGCTGTTCTCCTGGACGGTCTCTGACACTGACGACGCGAATTTCACTTCCTGAAGGACAGCGCTGTTTAAATTCTCTCTTCACAGCCGCTATGAACTGACATCCACGATTATAATTATTAGGGAGCGGAATCGAGCGAGCTAAACTACCACGGAGCCACAACCGTGAAAAGAAATAATGTAAACAACTGCGTGTTGTTTACATTATATCTGAATAGCACTAATTCATAGGGCGAACTGCAACATCTGTTTCCGGCCGAGAGTCAGAGAAAAAACTGCCATAAAATAAGGAATTTTATGAATAAAATCCTTTCTTCATCGGCGTAGGTACAAGGGTGACGAGTTTTTAAAATTTATTATATTTACCTTATATTTCGCAATATAATATGCATGTTTCAATAACATACGCGTACATTTTTAGTTATCATTTATTTAGATCTAGAACGTTGTTTATGTTACTTTTTCTGAGATAAAAATTAATTGTCAGTGATTCCGAAATTTATTGCAAAGTCTCTAAAATAGCGTCACTTAGCTTTGCTAAAACATACACAGAAATAGTTTTCATGCAGAGAATTTCGATAGTTTACAAAATTTCGTTACATGTTTAAATGACGATGCTCGAAGTATTTCTGAGTGCAAGGAACTAACACAAATCCCAAATTTAAAAAATCAGTTGTTATTCCGTCAGGAACATTTTAGAAATTTGCCTAAACTAATCGAATCTCAAATTAAAAAATTAGGTGTGGCCACCACACGACTTTCTTATACGTATGAGCGTTTCAAACTATACAATTTTAAGAATTTTTTTACACAAAAATTATTCAAAATCCTATTCTAAGTACTTCTGTTCTCTTAATAAATCGCTATAGAATGCATACTTAGCAAGATATTCGAAAACAGGACTACTCCCTAAGAGTAAAAGTGTTACTTCCGGTCCGAATTTTGAAATTTCATATATTCAAAAAATTAATTAATACATATAGAATGCATAATTTACGACATATTCGCAAAAAATCGCTATTCGATAAGAGTAAAAGTGGTAATTCCGGTCTGAATTTTGAAATTGTTTTTATGCAAAAGATATTGAAAATTACGTTTTAAATACTTTTATACCCGTAACGTACCTGTCTAAAAAGCATGACATGCGAAATATTCGCAAAAAACTGATTTTCGATAGGAGTAAAAGACCTACTTCCGGTAGCAGCTTCGAAAAACTTTTTAAATAAAATTGTTCTCAATTTTAATTTCAAGTACATATGAATTCTCTATAAATTTGTTTAAACTTAGTAGTTGACAAAATATTGGCAAAATTCGAGTTTTTCACTGAAGTAAACTGCTACTTCCAGTCTACCGATTTTACTGAAAAACTACTCAGATCTCAAGAGGGAGATTAGACACGTAAATACAAAATTTGGAATTGATATCAACAGCGGTTATCGTGGTCACATAGAGACACACAGACATTTTTTAAAAACATCTTTTTCGGTATCAGGGGACTTCAAAACGTGGACATCTGCAAAAATCTCGAAGTCGAAAATTTCACATTATTTCCTTATACTACGTATAAGAAAGTCAAAATGGATTAACCACATTAGATGCGGCTATTAATAATTCCAAGTGACTTAGACGCAGTTTTTAATAGAAATCCAGGTTTAATAACATTGCGGCAATTGTGTATGCTAAATATGCTGAAATAAAAGAATATTTCCATTACGTAAATATAACCAGTTGCGATGTAGAAAAGACGTTGTCTATCTACAAGGATGTACTTAATTCAAAGAGAACAAGTCTTACACAAGAGAAAATGAACAAATAGTAGGGTATTTTGTATTTTATAATCACCAGCCACTTGTTATTCAATTATATAAATAAAATTAAAACCTCTTTAAAAATACAACATTTCAATAGCGCGCCCATGGGCGATGACTCGTTCGATTCCGCTCCCTAATAATTATTATCATTTCTACTAAATATTCCTATCCATCGATGTGGATTTCTTCCATTTGTTACTTGAGGCTCTGCATCATCTAAGATGTATCCTGGCGGAGTTGAATCTCTAATAATGTCACGTGCCATTAGCATATCTGCTTGAGTTACTTGATCCGTACATGGTAGAAAATTTATTCCAATGACGTAATTTGCAAAAAATATGATAAACACGAATAAGACAAACATTGACATTGCAACTCTTTGCAACAAAATTGCACAAAAATGTTTAATACATTTTATATGCACTTTATGTAACTTTTGGGCCACGAGAAGGCATAATGACAAATTATAATGAAATATTCGTACATACTTAACAATCTCAATTTTATTTATTATTTTAATAACTGCGTGGAATTTCGTCTAGCCAAAACAACACTACTTCGTAAGCAGTAGATAAGGCTCGTCAATCCATCACATTACGTTTGCGTTGGTAATTAGTTTTTATAACGGCATAATACTGCGTCGCGATGTAAAAAAGAAATAACTTGGGCAACACTGGAAGGAGCCCACTCTGCTATATACGGATGCAAAACTGTATTAAGATATGCTAAATTTTTATACGGATCCCATAAGCACCGTAGCATCGATGACACCCTATATACTCGTATATTCGAGGATGCCATTCTGGTATATTACTATACGGAGGCTAATGTGTACGTCAGCTGTATATATATATATATATTCTTAAAGTAATATATACATACTGCTGTGACCTTTATAGTTTAAGTATTTTTAAAATAGTTATTTAATTAAGCATTAGAATAAGAAAATAAAAGTTTAGTTGTAAATATAGTTGTTAAGATAATAATCAGTTGCATTACCTTTAAGGCGCAACATCATGATGCAAAGTATATAGTAATTTAAGTTAAAATGTATATACATTAAGAGGAATAGAAATAAACACAAAAATAAATTCATGTATTCTATATTTATAGAAAAGATGAGCACAAGATGTGGTTTGAGTATACAAAGGCCGAACCAAACTTTTCGCATTGTGTAAGAATGGCATTAAATATACTGAAAAGTGAACCACTTTTCAAAATTAAAAATGTACTAAAAATAACAGAGAGGGAGTGATGTTGAAAGATGGAACAGTGAAGAGAGTGAGCCATTTAAATGCCGTAAAATTGTACGAAAAAGGTGAAATTCGACATGCTCGATATGAAAACGTCTTTCAAAATTAATAGACGTAGTATATAAATTTGTAAAAAGATTTTTATCTCTCAGAAATTTTATGGTTACATGATAAAATACAATAAATACTTGATACTTATATTTAATAGCATTTTTAAAAGGATATACAAAAAAGTGTTCTTTATTCGAACGTTATACTAAAAATATAGATAGAAACACATCCTTGAAATGTTTTAATAAAGTAAAGGCTTCAAGATAACAGGATAAATCTTGTTAAATTTGAATAATCTACAAAGAAGAAATAATGTTAAGGGGGGGCTTTACTTGATTGTCGTATGCCACAAAATTGTCAATTTTAACGGAAAAAATCGCAAAAATTAAGGCACATGAAAAAGTTGCCGCTGCATGAACGAAATAACCAATATTTGTTCTAGTGACTCACGATTAAAATTCGCAATGATATTAAAAAATAGTTAAAATACAACACTTTGAATTTTTTTCATTTTATAGCAATATAAAGCTTACTGTGCTTAAAAAGTACTTTTTTGAATCGTGAGACCCTAGATATTTTTATTGTGGACATGACAATGTATTTACTTTACTTTCAAAATAACCCTGGTCTACAAAAAATGACTTTGAATCCAATGAGAATGATCACAAGTTCCGTACTGATAAATGGCATTTAGGCAACACACAATTCAATGTCTAAGACCAAGGATATGGAAGGTATACCTGATCAACTGTATTAAGCCGAACATCAAATAAGCAGATATTCAACTTCTTTTATTACCTTAGGTACCTTAGGTAAAGGAATGTTTCATTCAGATATGGGCTTTATTTTGTAAATAATATTTAACAGAATGTATTCGATATTAATTCTTAGTCTGGAATAAATATATGTTGTTATTATCATTATGAAATTTTACTTGTTACGTAATTTCTGGCGGTCATATGTATTTACTTTAGATGTTAAAGGTTTTTAATCTTAATAATATGAGTAAACTAAAATATTACAAAAATAATTCTGTGTTTAACAGCAACAGTGCCTGTTTTTTTTTAATGTAAATACATACCTATAAGTATATATGTATTATAATAAACATAATAATATGTCTTGGATTATTGATTATTATATTCTTCCCAATTGGCATTGATAGCGTTGATTAGCGAAATTAAATTATAAAACATTTTGTCAAAGGTAAGATTCGAACTAACTTTTATCACCAAATGAAGAAAGTCGTATTGATTTTTCATAAATACATGGGGTTGTTATAAACAAGCAAATTTTAATATATTTCAGATATTTGTCGGTGTTCATTTATGATTGATTACGTGATAATATTGATGCGTCTACTTAATTAGACTTTTTCCTCTCCTCGTTTTTAAAATGTATTTTATTTTTCAAGAACAATGTTCCGGCTTTATGGAATTTCAGAAATGCAGTTTTCTTCGGCAATAAATACATTATTATTATTAATTATGAAGTTGCACGACTTATTATTTCTAACCTTACATGTTAAAGCTTTTTAATAATATGAACAATGTTTGTAGAAAATTAAAATCTGACAAAAACAACTTTATGTCTTTGTAAGATACGAACTTAGAGGTTTCCCGGACTCTTCAAACTAAGTTGCATTGGTTGTAGACAAGAAGTTAACAATTTTCAGTTTTCTAGATGGTAAAAGCACTTATTTAAATATCTGAATTTGTTGTACCTTCATGCTTTTGTTTTATTTATACTTTGTATTTTGAGCTCAGGACAGTTTTTATATATTTTTTTTTGTATATGTGAGTAAGTAAAAGAGCATGGGCCAAACGAGCGTATAAGTCTAAGTACAGCAGTTTATCAAGAGTGGCAGCAATTGTTGGATGGCGAACGAAAAAAATGTTGTATGTAGGCGTAAAAAACAAATTTTGTTTAATTTGTACAAAATTTGGTAAATCTAAAGATCATGTATGCTACAAAAATTTGTCTTCGTCGTCAACAGCCCTGAAGTCGACAATTATTGCGGAAGGTTTTCGACATTCTCGTGAAATACACTGTGTAATTTATGGTAGATTAATAGGGGACCTCTTATTGTAAACAATATTGCAAAAAATGTTGTCCATCTAATACGTCGTTTTCGGGAAATATAATTTTATACAAACATTGGATTTTTCAGAAAAATAGAAATAAGTCAAAAACTTTACACTTTAGGCCTATACTATCTTATAACATTTTGACTAAAAATTATACGGGGAATATAAAAATGCAATAATATATATTTAAAAAACTATAACTATGGTTAGCCACCAAGTTATGGAACACTCTGTATAATACAAAATATTCTTAAAATGTGCTCCTAATGAACAGCTATGACAAGGAAAAAGCCGCTTCGAAATATCTTTACTCATAAAGGCATAATCGGCCTTACCCGCTTAGATGACTCGCCCTGTATAAATGGTATCGCAGGTTTTCGCGAGGTAATGTGTAATCGCGTTGTTTCTTCCCGCGTGGAAGTTCTGGCGTCCTGAGAAGGACCGGTGCAACGATATTAATAAGAAAGCGTTTGAAAAGTGTATTATGTCAAATTGTATGGGTCTACTTTCATTGTGATTTCCTTTAAGAACTTTAAATATTACAGAATTGTTTATGTTTGTAAATATTATACGACACACACATTTTTAAAACTTGCATCATAATTAGCCTACACTTCTCGAAGATATTTGAAAAAATTATATACAAACGCATATATGCATTCTTGAAAAAATTTAAAATAATTAGTGAAAATCAAAATGGATATATTTGTGGAAGATCAACATCTCGTGCAACTTTTCAATTACTTGAAGAGATAATTGATGGTATTAATAATGACCAAACCCCAGTTGCAATCTTCATGGATCTAAAAAAGGCTTTTGATTGCATCAATTATAGTGTGCTAAACCAAAAATTGGAACTTATAGGCATTAGAGGCATTTCGTTGAAACTCATAGGGTCCTACCTTGAATGTCGACAACAGTGTATAATTGATCCCAATTCCGGAATAGCGTCGGAGTGGAGAACAATAGAGAGGGGTGTGCCGCAGGGGTCGGTTTTGGGTCCTCTCCTGTTTCTGGTGTACGTGAATGACTTGCCTAAAAGGACATCTCATAAAGCTATACTTTTTGCAGATGATACAACAATAGTTCTAAAATCAGAACGAAATATAATTAGCACGGAAATAGCAATTACATTAGGAGATCTCGAGGAATGGTTCAAACAAAATTGTTTACAATTAAACATACAAAAAACTAATCTTCTGCAATTTTCATACTTCAAGAAGGAACCAATAACAATTGTACATCAAGGACATCAACTAGAAACCAGCGATGAGGCGCGGTTCCTTGGACTCTGGATGGACGCTCAACTGAATTGGAAGAAACATGTGGAGGTATTAGCTTCAAAAATATCATCCTTCAATTATGCACTAAGGACAATATCGACGTCGGTGAATCAAGAGGCGAGTCTTTCGGCATATTACGCTTACGTACATTCGCGTTTACGGTTCGGCATAGTGTTTTGGGGGAGGTCGGCTGAGTGGACCAGGATATTTTTACTCCAGAAGTCGTGTTTGCGGAGTGTGTTCGGTTTATTAAGAACAGAATCTTGTAGGCAGTTATTTAAAAATAAAAAAATACCTACCTTACCGAGTATGTATATAATGGAATGTGCAATGTTTGTGAGAACCAACTATGGGCTGTTTACTAACCAAGAAATTCAGCATCCTCATAAAACGAGAGGAGTAAGCAATGCATACCTAGTACCCATACAAACTACTAAGGACATAGTTTATAAAAGTGCTGTTGTCCAAATAAGTAAAGTATATAATCATTTACCCGAAAATTTAAAAAAGAAAACTAATAAATGTTTCAAACAGGAATTACATGATATACTTATCGACAATGCCTATTACGACATTCAAAACTATTTTGATCATAACTTCCAGGCAACACGCTAATTTTAACATATTGTTTTTATCTATTTTATTGTATGTATTTAAGCATTAACTTTGACTCTGACTAATTAGTTATGTGTATTTTTTGTATATTTCTTGTATGTAAATATTGTCCATATTCTGTTTATTTACTTGCCTGAAACTGTGATTACAATGTCTGACATGTTCAACACATTTATATGTACATTATTGAATAAATGCTATTCTATTCTATGCTATTCTATTCTATTCTATTCTAATATATGAATCATGTGTGAATATTTTATATTCACCTCTACTAAGTATTACACATACGAACTTATTATTGTGTTACTATACAATAATGAATTAATTATTGCAAATTTGAAGAAATTGTATTATTTTATAAACTAATTATATGTATCGTGTGAAGTACACTCTAGTATACTGATAATTATTCTAATTCTTTGCTAAATATTAAAATTATGCCTTAATTTAAATAGTCCTGGCAAAATTACAATGATCAAAACAGATTTTCTTTATAGATAACATTGTCTGTAAATCCGCTCTCAAGACACAATTCAATTAAGTAAACTATATATGTATAATTAGCCATTAATTGTCTATTGTTTACTAATACAAGCCGTTGTAAATAGTTGTAAACAAAGTATTAATTTTAAATTATGTGTATTAAATATTTAATGATGTACAATTATCAACTTATAATTATTAATAATACATTGTGTACGTAGAGTGGTATGTGTATATACAGTTTAGAAAAACTCCAAAAAGGATATTCTTTAATACTCATCATTTTATTTTGTTTATTTAAAATGAAGTGTATTTCTATCCCTATAATAACGGTTTTAACTCTTTTAATAATTTCATGTATTTGACATCTTAAATTCTTTATCTAAATGTTTTTTTTTGGTTTATTTGTAGGCACAACTTTGTTTACAATTTTCGATAAAGACATTAAATATGTTCGAAACGTAAAGAGAAACATTAGTTCTTTTCATTTCTTATTTAACAAGTACCACATACCTACCCAACAAATGAAATTACAATATAATTTATATATATATATATACCGGGTGTAGAATGGATTTTCGTACATAGGGATTTTACATGCAAAACTAATAATTTGCGAATATTCCCTCCCCTAATTTTTTTATAGGAAAATGTTAAACACAAAAGTTGTAGACAAAAAAAATGTATCTAAATTCTTTGATATTTATTTTCTAACACCTTCTGGTCTTGCTAGACTTGAAGAAAAAGTATTAGGAATGAACCGATTAGTACTAGCCATGAATCCTGTCAGCAATAAATGTCACGTTTTGACAATCAAAATAAGTTTGCTGATTCTTAAAATGAATTGCTATAGCCAAGAAGAGAAAGTCAACTTTATTAAATGGTACTACTCTGGATTGTCTTTTAGGGACATACAAGCAACTTTTGCTGGATTCTACCCGGAGCGACCAATGCTAAATTTGAACACCCTGAATAGAATTGTCAGGCACTTTGAGACCAACGGCACTGTTAATAAGAAATGTAAGTGCCAGAATGTAACAGCTGGTGCAAGTAGAGAGAAGGTAGATGCCGTTCTCTTAAGCGTTGTAGAGAACAAAAATGTCTCCTTAAGACAAATAGGTAATAATTTGGGGATTCATTTTACTACTGCTCAGATAATTTTAAAGAGTCAAGATCCGCAGTTTCGGTCTTATAAATACAAAAAGCACCAAAAAATATTCGAGGAGGATAAAGAAAAAAGAATGCAGTTTTGTGAAATAATGATGGAGATGGCCAATGATGACCGAAACTTTTTATCTAGGATTTTATTCAGCGATGAGTGTCGATTTCAGTTAACTGGTGAACCAAATCAACAAAATTATCGCTACTGGAGCACACAAAATGAACATTTAATGTTGCAGACTCATACGCAATACCGGGGTAGTGTCAATGTTTGGGCTGGCATATTAGGCATACGAGCAAATTTATGCAAATTATCAAATTGTGTCAGTGGAAGACTCTTATAAAATTCCAACAAAGATGAGTTTTGATATTTGTTCTTAATTATATCACTGCACTGTAGATCAATTATTTCCATTTGAAGTTCCGGGGCTAGGGTTTCAATGTCAGTATCAAAAGGATTCTGAAAAATCTTAATTTGATTCGCAATGGCATCAAAGTCCGAGAAACGAGTATCAAAATTTATTTTCAAAGCACTCAAAGTTTCGATTGCAAAATCGATAGGAAACTCAGTCTCAGTAGTGTGGCTGAATATTTCACATGTTTTAAAATGTGAAAAACATTTACTTCGTAGTTGTGATTGAAACAGTATCAATTTCTTCCGGAATGATTTGATATTAGTGTATAAATCAGGAAGATGCTGGTTTTCTCCTTGCAATCTCAAATTCAGTTGGTTCACATGTTTTGTCAAATCAACATAGAATGCTAACTTCCACAGCCATGCGTTGTTTTGTAATTCAGTAAGAGGGCGATGCTTTTCATTCAAAAAAATTTCGATCACTGCTCGAAGTTCAAAAAAGCGCTGAAGGACTTTCCCACAACTAAGCCAACGTACGGCAGTATGATAAGGTAAGTCATTTTCTCCAATCTCTTCAATAAATTGTCGGAATTGTCGGTGATTCAGCCCAAAAGATCTGATAAAATTAACAGTTGATATGACTGGTTTCAGAACTTCAGACATATCCAAACATTTTCCGCACAAAGACTGTTGATGAATGACAGCCTTTGACACAAGAGCGACCACTCCTTTATCTTTCCCACTCATGTTTTTGCCTTCATCAGTTGTAATACATTTCAAGTTTTTCCATCGAAGGTTCTTTTGATTAATGACCATTTCAACTCCTTTAAAAATATCTGTACCAGTAGTTGTGCCATGAATACTATTCATATCAAGAAGTTCTTCATGCACTTCATAGCTTTTATCTACTCCTCGAATATAAATCAACACCTGAGCAGTATCTGACACATCCGTTGACTCATCCAAGGCCAAAGAAAACCACTCAACATGTCCATTTTTGTCGAACAGTTGAGCGGATATATTTTCAGCGATGTTTTCTACCCTTCGAGCCACAGTGTTTGCTGACATACTGACACTTTTTAATAAATTTACCTTTTCAGGGCACATTTCTTCGGCTACTGCAATTATGCATTCTTTGATCATTTCTCCATCGGTGAATGGTTTTCCACGTTTTGCAATTTCAAGAGCCACACGAAAGCTGGCACGCGTTGCAGCCTCTTGTTCAGTTTTGAGTTTTGTAAATGAAGATTGCTGAGATTTCAATCCGCGCTTCATAGCTTCGAATTTTTCTGTCCGCAAACTTCCTGTATATTTTGAGTAATTTTGAAAATGTTTTGTTTCATAATGACGTTTAATGTTATATTCTTTGAGAACGGCTATGCTTTCATTGCAAATCAAACATAGCGCCTTCTTACTGGACTCAATTACGAAATACTGAATGTTCCACTGATCTTTGAATTTTCTGCATTCACTATCAATTTTTCGCTTCTTTTCCATACTACTAAATCACACACAAAAGCAACAATTCAAATCAAAATACTGTTGTACAAAGATGTCATAAACTTAAACACGCACAAACACGTTTTAAGGAGGTACGCACTATTTTATTTCACAACAGTGTCATAGGAACTGACTTGTGGTTGCGCCACTAGCCTTCTTATATATTCCAATTACTGCCATCTAGAAGTGAGTGGAAGACACCAGAACTTTCTCGAACCAACGAGATTATTCTGTACGTGCTATTAGCGCCATCTGTTAGCGATAGAAGGTACTACCTATTTCCGCTTGTGTCCACCAGATGTCGTGTCACGTTACTCCTCATGGCTCGTACTCTACGACTAATCTAGAAATTACAGATAATGACAGGAAAATTAATAATATGCAGTGTTGCCGTTTTGCAGCCTTTTTTAAACGTTGCGTACTTTTTCGAACTTTTTTTCATCAGTGGACTATTTCACTTTTTACCACCGGCAACAATGATAATATGGTTTTGGCCCTCGGAACTTACTGGAGTAATCAGTATGGCCCTAAGGCTGGAAAGTTTGGAGACCCCTGGTTTAGAGTATATTTTTTATTTTCATTAGAATTCCGTTCTTAATAAATTTATATAATAATTTACTAAGAATTAATGTTTAATTAGAATTGTGCTTTTATTTTCTTACTGTGTTGTATTGTATTTCTGTTAAAAAGGACTTTATTGAAATTGCGTCCTGTGAATTCACAACTTCATTGAACTGGTAGTACTAGAGGTCGAATGCGCGTCATCCAGAGATGCGCAAAAGCATACCTTGTTTCCTTGTACCATGACTATATATGGCCACGATTGCGCGTTGTTGCCGGTGTGCCTAGTATACATATATCCTATCCCCGATATGATTTTACACATGCTGGATATTAACATTACTGAAGTACCTACATGCCGCTAACAGCAGTTTAACAAAATAGAGATTTAGAAAAAAACCAATAAAACATAAGAGAACTTAAAAATATAACATCGAAATGAAGTGACCTGATCTTATTCTATTTTCTGCAGACTTGACATCAGTATCTACTTCCACTTTTTAATGTAGCGCTTTAGAGAAATCACTAAATGTTTGTCATTTCTAATTCAAATGTATCATTGGCGATCGCTACAATATTTATTTTACATATTTTTTATTTAGCATATTCTTATATATAATTGATTTTGACAAACCCCAGAGACGTTTAACAGTGTCGTATTTTTTCCAATAAGACGAAATACCAACTGCTAACAAGGAAAATGGAAATACTCCGTAGAATTATATGTTCAAGAATATCCTGATAATTAAATTAACTACTGTATAATTTGGATCTTGCAACATCACAAATCGTTTTTGAGAAACAGGCAACGTCTGTAGAGGTAGGTCATCATTGTGCAAAACAGTTCTAACCAATATCTTGTAGAAGACTAAACAAACCTTAACGATTACTTTGTCATTAATAAATACTATAAGGATTGTCATATATGATAATAAACAAGGCAGTAAAAGACAATGTCGCTGCAAGTGTTACTGCTTTGAAATATGTATCAAATAAAATATTGTATTGATTTCAATGAACATTTGACATATAACTATGTAATACATTAAATACATTTATTTATTTATGTACGAAGTATAGATAAATTTAACAGGATATGTGAGATCTTTACATTACCTTATTTATCAATTCACTTGTGCATTACAGAGGAGAGCAAACCAATCCTAGGTTTTTAATTTCATTTAATCACAAAGGGAAAGTATGACAAATAATATAAGAAGAATATATATTTATTTATTTTGCTGCAAACCTCTATAAAACTAATATAACTAGATTATTTTATGGATGTGCAAAAAATTTCCCACTGTATAATGTTATTTATTCTGTGAGACCATTTGTACTATACAGGGTGTCCAGAAACTCTCCTGACAAACGAAGACCGGAGATTCCTCAGATAATTTTAAGCCAATTTAACCCAATTCACCCTAGTCCGAAAATGCTTCCTAAGGTCATAGGCGTCCGTTTTGGGTAGGTAAACGGTTATTTTAACGCATATCTTTTTTTGTCTTTAACTTTTAAGCATTTGTGACACTAGATTATTAAATTTTCAGGTATTCTAGTACTAAAAGGTACTCTTACTTTAAGTCGGTAGGATTCACCGTTTTCTAGAAAAATCGATTTGAAAATTTTTCGTCTTTTCGTCATTAAAATTCAATGTATTACTTTTTGCACTAGTTCGCTCTGAACTGCCAACAGAAATAAAACCTACGTTTTTAATTGTCAAATTGCTGTCAGTTCGCGAAGTTGAAATGACGCAAGATGAAATGACGAAAAAACGAAAAATTTTCAAATCGATTTTTCTAGAAAACGGTGTATCCTACCCACTTAAAATAAGAGTACCTTTTAGTACTAGAATACCTGAAAATTTAATAATCTAGTGTGACAAATGCTTAAAAGTTAAAGAAAAAAAAGTTATGCGTTAAAATAACCTTTTACCTACCCAAAACGGACGCCTATGACCGCTACTAGAAATTCGCAATTGATGGAATCGATTCATCTCTGAAGGATAAATAAGCATACCAGTTTTTGTTTTTCTAAATAGAAGGGATCGGGAGATATTAAAAAAAAACTAATTACAAGGCGCCATTTTCAAAGAGCTCTAGCTCCCTTAGGAAGCATTTTCGGACTAGGGTGAATTGGGTTAAATTGTCTTAAAATTATCTGAGGAATCTCCGGTCTTCGTTTGTCAGGAGAGTTTCTGGACACCCTGTATAATAGAGTAAATAAGTAATATTTTGTATCCAAGTACCTTTGCAAAAAGTAGACCTAAAATTATAGTTATTTCATATTTACCAGTAGGTACATTGCGCTACAATCTGATTTTTTTCAATATTATAATATAGGGTCTTCCATTAAGACGTTTCATTTTGAATAGCTCGCCATTGTAACAGTAGTTATGACTCAACCGGTAATTACTTGACAGATGAGAAGTAAAAGTCACGCCATTAATAAAAATGGAACGATTCACGCTTCAACAACGCATTGAAATTATTAAAATTCACTACAAATATGGTGAAAATTTCGCGGTCACATTTCGTAGAACTAAAGCGTTATTCGGTCGTCGTGTAGTACCTTCTCGGCCAGCAATAGTGAAACTGGTTGAAAAATTTGAGCTGTTGGGACAAGTTAGTGATGTGAAGAAGCGAACTCGTGCACGTCGCTCAAGAACAGATGAGAATATTGCTGTTGTAGCCCATAGTGTTAAGGAGAACGCAGATTTGTCCATTTCCCGTCGATCTTTGGAATTGGACATTCCACGAACGACATTACACCGTATTTTTCATAAAGACTTAGATCTTAAAGCCTACAAAGTTCAGTTAACACAACAACTCATGCCTACCGACCATCAACAACGTCGTGTCTTTGCTGAATGGGTCATTGAAATGCATCAAGGTAATCAGGAATTTCATCGAAAAATAATCATGAGTGATGAGGCCCATTTTAATCTCGGAGGCCACGTAAACAAGCAGAACTGTCGCATTTGGGGCTCGGAAAACCCAAGAAAGATCATTGAAAAGCCTATTCATCCTCAACGTGTGACTGTTTGGTGTGGTTTTTGGTCCGGCGCACAGTGGTTCATTTCTCGAATCCAGCTGGACAAAATTAACATTAAAACAAAAATTACTTTTTGAGGTGTAGTTGTATTCAAAAATTATTAAAAAATGTTTTAAAAGTCTTCGCCGCTGCTGGATACTGAACTCAATTCTTCATCCGTCGCCGTCGTCTCCTCTTCTTCTGTAATGCATTCTTGCTGCTGCGATGAAAGTTTTAATAATAAAGATACTTCATCGGAAAATTTTTCTTGTTTTTTAGGGGTGAGACTTCTTAAGTTTGTGATTAACGGATCTGATGTAACTAATAACATGTTGAATAGGTCTTCGGTATTCGTGTTTCTAGACGTTTTTCTGGCATGATCGCGCCGAAATCTTCGACAATCTTTATTGCGCGCTTCTTGGGCTTCCTCAGAAAGTTGTCCAATAGGAAGAAGTGCTGATTTAACTATATCCTTTCCGTGTATTAATAATTTATGAACACTTGCCGGCATATAGTACCAGTTGTATAACTGAACGTACAATTTGGCAGTATCCATTGCATACACATTGAAAGTGTCAAGATTTATTTCGCAACCACTTGCAATTGCCTTTAAAAGAACTCCAAAACGTTTAATTAGTTCTTCATTTACTCCTGTGATCGCACTCGATAGCGACGGATTTGAAAAAAATCTTCGAGCAGTATTGCCATCATTACTTGTTCCATAACCTGGTTTTGGAATATCTACGAGTAAGCCCATTTCCTCGCGAAAGCGATCTTGAATTAATCTTTTCCGTCTATTAACATTTGCTTGATCTTTTTTTCTAACTTGCCAACTTTGCACTTCTAGTCTATATGCAATATGTAAAAGACATTCGAAGCACCTAATCCACGAATGGAGACTTGACAATCCAAAAACGAATGCCCCTTCGTCAGGTGGTGTTGATGTGTGTTTAGCCAGGTTATTCATTTCTGTAGGGGTTGCACCACAGATGTAACACTTTTGGAATGACTGTTGTGCTATAACACTGCAGACCTTTCCATCTACCATTGTCATTACCATTTTATGCTCCACGAATATGTCTTTGCCTTCTTGAGTGATTCTTGTCGGAGAAAGTACTTTTATTTGTTCTTCTACTTTAGTCACCTCTAATCGGGTTAATTCCGCAGTTTCTTTTTTAAACAATAACTTTATTGGCCGGCAGTAACGCGTGGAAGAAGGGCGTGGATTTTCCCATTTTATGGTATCATTATGTCTTAACTGTAGTGGGACTAATGAAATAATAAACAAAAAGGCGTCATCATATTGTTCATCCCCAGTCGTTGTACTATACATTTGTTTGTACGTACTTTGTCCTGATGCGCCATCACAACCCCACTTACTTAACATACTTAACTTTGCGCCTGTATCCAAGTCTTTTTGAATTTGACTGTCACTGCTAAATAAACGTTGAATGGTATGGTCAAGCAAAGCTTGTAGCTTTACTTCAGCGGATATCTCTGTAATAACTATGCTATCTGGATAACATGTTTTCTTTGCTTCCAACAGTTTATGATATGAAGGGTAGATGTTGGCATTTTGTAATTTCGCTTGTTTACGAATTAACATATATTGGTTTTTAGTTAATTTAGCACCCACATATAGTGCCAAGGCTCTATCAGCTGTTAACTTTATTGGTACGGGTTTGTCAGGTCTTTTGTAAGCTTTTTTAATTCGTGTCGCTCTTCTAGGTGAATCTTCAATTTGCTTTACAATTTCAGCCGCATCTCTTTTACCTTTTGAGCGTAAACTCATCTGTGCTGCATAAACTAACTCTTCTGAAGTTGATTGTGCAACGACAGGTAGTAAACGTCGTTTTTTAGTTTTCTCGCTTGACTCTACAAACAACTTCTTCGGACGACCCAAATGCGTTTTTGCAGATGGAAGATCACGAGATGACCCTGGTTTCCTTACAGCAGCCGCCTTTAATACAATTTCCGGAAAGTCAACTACGCCGTTGAGCCACTTGTCATTTTTCTTTAAAAAATTGTTTAATGCATGATGACTTTTTTGCCATCTGTCTTTTAAATGGACACAAAAACTATTTATCACTTTTCTCACACATCCTGTTACGTGATCATCACAGT
This sequence comes from Amphimallon solstitiale, assembly GCA_963170755.1. Taxonomy (NCBI): domain Eukaryota; kingdom Metazoa; phylum Arthropoda; class Insecta; order Coleoptera; family Scarabaeidae; genus Amphimallon; species Amphimallon solstitiale. Next base: position 78,740,313 of record OY720675.1, read on the forward strand.
CTTGTAATCCTAAATTGTTTATTACATAGGTGTAGATGCTATTATTCCTATTACACACGTTTGATTCACTTCGCCAAACATCGAACAGAGCTCTTCGAGTCAGTGCGTTGTCCATTGTTTACACTGCAATAACAATTAAAGTTGGTGAGATATGGCTATAACTTTTGTTATCTGAACTCTACAATTATCATTTTAACAAAGCATTATTACCAAAAGTCGGAGACTAATGGAGAATTTTATATTTGCTTTAATAAATCTGAACAATTATTGCTATTACAATTTACGTTATTTTTTTAATGACATTGTTATAATTATATTTTAAAATGCGCAATTACTTATTGGAATATAATGTACATACCTGTAGGTTAAATGTTAGAAGTATAGAAGTGATAGGATTTGTACAAATTTTGTCAAATGTGCTGCTGAACTAACGTATAACACAGAACTAGTCACGATGCACCACTGTCGGAGACTGCATTCTACCTGCGATAGACCCGCAACCCCTCATAAACGAACAAAACCCTGGAACTTTCTATTTATATAGACATTAGAAAGTGGTTTGCAAGGGATACAGACTTATTTATAGAAAAAAGGTTGTGGGCATTTTGTCCAGCTAGAATAATAATTTGAACCACTGTGCGGCGGGGTCATTGGACCTTACTTTTTCGAAAACGAGGCTGGAGAAACTGTTACGGTGAATGGATTGCGCTATCGAACGATGATTAATGATTTTCTATGGCCGGAATTGGACGATATTGATGTCGACGAAGTTTATTTTCAACAAGACGGCGCTACGTGTCACACAAGTAACGATACAATCGCTCTTTTGCGTAAAAAGTTTCCCGGCCGTGTGATTTCTCCAAGAGGCGATCGCAATTGGCCACCGAGATCTTGTGATCTAACACCCTTAGACTTTTTTCTTTGGGGCTACATGAAAGATAAGGTCTATGCTAATAACCCACAAACGATTCAAGACCTCAAAAATGGAATTCGTGAAGTTATCGAGGACAAACAGCCGCAAATGTGCGAATTGGTGATGGAAAATTTCATGAAACGAATATGGTCCTGCCATCGTAGCCGTAGCGGTCCTTTGGCTGATATTGTTTTCCATTATTAATGGCATACCCTCCTCTTTACAATTAAATAAACATCCGCTGATTTCGCTAAAAAATACTCGTTTTATTAACATATCAAAATGAAACCTCTTATTGGAAGAGCCTGTATAATATATGTGTTATTGTAAATTCTATTTCCCCAAGTGAATAAAATTACCTAAGAATATACAAACCGAATTTACAGTTTTATAAATCAGAATTGACTTTATAACACTTTTGACGGAAAGTAAAGGAGCAAATTCTTAGGTAGTTGCAAAATGTTTAGGAGAACAATAGATGAAAGAGAACAAAGGCTTCACAAAAGATTAAATGATCGGATGAAAGGGAGCATAATACTGATTATAATGACCGCATTCAGTAGAATCTCAGCGTTACCTACGGATAAAGTATAATTGGTCAATAGAAAGCAGATAAACACGTGCCATAGCCTGTAACCTTAAATTCGAGTATATAATGTAAATAAGTATGTAAAAAGATTTTCATTTTCAGCACTGGGTTTTTGAAATTAAATAATAATGATAAATTAAAAGTTATGGAGTGTATTTAATGGTATTATGTTTTATGTTGTCTACATTATTTATGACTAGATTATAACCAAACATGTGGTACTTGGGTCCAATGTCCTCATGCGAGATATCGCTTGTGTCAGTTGAATGTCTAGTTCAACTTTTCATATTTAAAAAATTGACATATATATTAGCTATTTTTTAATATTTTATACGTCCAAGATTGATATATACGATGTAGGCGCCATAAATTCTCGGCCTGGTATACAAAAAAGAAACTTGGAACAATATAAGAATTTTTATTTTTGAATGTAATCTCCCCTAACTTCTATACAATTATTACAACGATTAATTAATAATTCGAGTAAAAATAATCTGAAGTTTTTCCTTCAAAATGTTCTTTAACAGCGGCTTGCAACTCACTGTCGGCCTTAAAACTACGTCCCCTAAGGTTTTTTTTAAATTAGAAAACAAAAAAAATCACAAGGAGCCATATCCGGAATATACGGTGGATGTTCCAATTCTTGAAAGCCGCATTCGCGGATGGCAGCTTGTGTAATAGCGGCAGTATGGACGGGAGCATTGTCGTGCAATAATCGCACACCTTTTGTCAATTTTCCACGACGTTTTGCACGAATACTGTCCCTTAATTTATACAATAAAGACGCCTAATATGTGCCGTTCACACTTGTACCGCGCTCCTTAAAGTTAATTAGCAAAATGCCCTCACTATCCTAGAATATTGTGGCCATCACCTTTTTCATTGAAAGACTTTCGCCTTTCTGGGACGAGGTTGGTGTAATGCCCATCCTTTGTTAAAAATTTAATGACCGCGCGGTACTCAGTTTTCGTTAGTACAGACATTTTCGTGCGCTACTCACGTTGGTTGGCTGGTTACTAAAAACTACTAGGCTTCGAACCGTCATATTTATAGTGTACACATCGCGTATGTGCATGCATGACGTAACGGGGTTTGAACACGTTTATTCATGTACCTAAGTAACAAGATGCACTGAAGAAATAATATTACATTCTTTATAAACATCTGTATCAAAAAGAGTACAAATAATTCTACATAAATATCCATATGAATTTGAAGAAAGGGTGATTTTTTGAAAAATTCCTAAGTATTGAAGCAAACACCAGATTATAATGTTATGTCAAATCTCAAGCTTCCATGTAATATTGTAACTATTGGTGCATCATATATATCATATCGTCATTACTTTGCAGTAAAACATAAGAATTGTAACAACATAATAAATGTATTAATAATTCGCAATTTACATCCTTTAAAACATGTATCAATACATATGGGTGATTTTCTACGAAAAGCTTCCAGTTATGCAAGACAAACAAAATTTCGAAGAGTATATGATTGAATTTTTAATTACTATTTTATGTTAATGCAATATGTTTCATCTTTATATATACTGATATATTCCATTGACTTATATTTTTTCTTTTTTTTCTTTCATTCTTGCAGTGTACAATATTAAGTTAAATGTATCTAAGAGGTAGGCGCCATAAATTCTCGGCCTGACAGGCTTATAAAGGTTCAAACGTGTTCAAACTCCGTCACGTCATGAATGCACATACGCGAGGTGTACACAATAAATATGACGGTTCGAAGCCTAGTAGTTTTTAGTAACTAACCAACCAACGTGACTAGGGCACGAAAATGTCTGAAGCAACGAAAATTGAGTACCGCGCGCTCATTAAATTTTTAATAAAAGAAGGGCATCCACCTTATCACATTAAACAACGTTTAGACGACGTTTACGGTGATTCATCTCCTTCGTATTAACTGTAAAAAAGTGGGCAAAATGCCTCCGTTTGGGACAAAAATCCCTGGAAGATGCTGATCGGTCAGGCCGACCAATTGAAGTGATAACGCCTCAACAAATTTCAATATTGAGCATTTAGTACTAGAAGATCGCCGTTTGAAAGTGAAGGAATTAGCAGTGATAGCAAGCATTTCCGAAACAAATGTTCGTCGAATTCTCCATGAGCATTTGGGTATGAATAAAATTAGTTCTGATGGGTACCGCGACTTCTTTCTGCTCTCCAACGTGAACAGCCAGTCGAATGTGCGCAGTGGGTTTTAAACATGTGTGGAGACGACCCAAAACAGATTTTGGAGTCCATTGTCACAGGGGATGAAACAATGGTTCTGTTTTACGATCCTCTATCGAAAAGGGACTCCATGGAATGGCGGCGACCTGATGAACCTCGTCCCAGAAAGGCGAAAGTCGTTCAATCAACGAAAAAGGTGATGGCCACAATATTCTGGGATTGTGAGGGCATTTTGCTAATTGACTTTAAAGAACGCAATACAGATGACCTTATAATATGCAGCGATGCCTGCTTGCTAACAGTGGTGGGAGAGTAACGCAGTGGCGGGGGACCCTCACGCCTTACATTTCATACGAGTTTTGGCAGCCTCGCTTATGTTTATTTTTAGTTTATTTCGTCGCGCTCTTTTCCTCTTCCTACTTTCGTATCAGAAATTAAAATATGTCGACTACGGTATATATCACTAAACAAAAGGAAAGGGAACTATTCCAAAGAAGACTATTTTCTATATAAAAAATATCAGACTTTAAACACAAAAGAAAGAAGTGATAGAACAAAATTATAAGATATTATAATTCTGTATAAAAAAAAACGTTAAATTAAGTATGAGGTATCTATTACGATAAAAAGAGGAGAAGTTTGTTTTATAAGTAAACGTAATATACACATCTCGTAAATAAAACACTGCTCATTTAATATTAAACAGCAATTTCTCCAATTTAACGAAACCTAAATCTCTCCTCATAACATCCCATGATGGAAAAATATGTTTTTATTTTAGCCGTTTAATAAAACAATTCCTTGCGTAGTTTAGCGGGTCTCAATGAACAGTAGAGAAATTAAAACATTTCGATAATATCGATATTATTTGTATGAATTAATTATATTAGCTAATTAAAACATTAACTAACTGTTAATAATACTGTCAAATATATTTGATTATTTTTGGTTAAATATTTTTTGATAAATAACAAATCAATATTTGAACTGTATATTTTCTGTCAAGATATTTGCAAATATATTTTACAGTTTTTCAATAGCCCATTAATATTATCTTTATATAGTAATTGTTCGTGCGTCTATGAGTGATCGTGTAACTTCTGAATGAATTGAGGTCATATTAACACAATATATTTGTTTTGTCGAGACAATGGTTCGTAGCTATGCTTGGATCTGATAAGTGGCGTTTTTTTCAAATTATTAACAAGTTCTCTATTTATGGATCAGAATGATCCATATTCACAATATATGTTGGTTTAGTGCCAAAAAAAAATTACCAAATCTGAACCCGACAGATGGCACTGTGGTCGAGTTACTATTAAATTTTATATTTATAAACCGAAATGATCCTCCAATCGCGCCAATGACTTTTTCTTTCCAGGCTTTCTTATATAGCGACACGGACCAAATTAATTTCGTCGCCCGACCTACCGGAAAGAGCAGAACAACGCCTGTCGTGCAGCTGGTCATGTTATATATTGCAATATTATAATTAATTGATAAAGATAATATCAACAATATCGAAACCTTTCAGTTTCTATTTTGGATGATTTGTAGGTCTATCTTTTAACAATTACTTTATTTAAATTGTATCTTATATATGTTTTAGCTTTTTCAGTCTTTCTCAAAGAATTACTATTAGCATTTCTGATTAAATTCTTTTTGCAAAATGTGCGTCTATTAATGTGGGTAAATGTCAATACATTAAATTAATTATGTTGGTAATTACATTTTGAAAACCCTATCCAGAAATACGGTTTATAACATAATTATTAAATTTGGAGGATCAAAATGAATATGATTGAAAAAAATTACTGACATTTCCAAAATTCATCGCAAACATGGTTAAACAAACTTTCATCATCTAAACAATTAATTTATTAAGATTCGACATAGGCAGCTCTTCCCGAAGAGAACTCAAAGCATGTTCATCAAATTAGCCAGTCAAAGACTGATTTGACATTATTCACTTTTTACCCATCAATCAACACATTTGTACTATGCAAGAAAGAAGGTTCACACATTCGACATACAATGAGGTAACTCGGTCTATGTAGACAAGGAGTATTCTAGTCCCTTTCGATATTATATAAGATTTTAAAGTGATTCAAATATATGCAGTGAACGTCTATTGTTAGTAATGCATTTTTACTTTCTTATATGTAGTATAAAGAAGTATTGTTATGATGAAAATTTTCGACTTTTTTTTGCAGATGTCCACGTTTTGAAGTCCCCCTGATACCGAAAAGGTTGTTTTTTTAAAAATGTCTGTGTGTATGTGTGCGCGTGTGTCTGTCTGCCAGTGTGTGTGTGTTCACGATAGCGGTCAAACGGCTATAGCAATCAATTCCAAATCTTGTATTTACGAGTATAATCTCCCTCTTGAAATCTGATTAGATTTTCAGTAAAATCGGTAGACCGAAAGTAGTAGTTTACTTCGGTGAAGAAATCGAATTTTGCCAATATTTCGTCAACACTAAGTTTAAGCAAATTTATAGAGAATTCAAATGTACTCAAAAAATTTTATCAAAAAAGTTTTTCGAAATTCAAAAGTAGGTCTTTTACTCTTATCAACAATTAGTTTTTTGCTAATATCTCGCAAGTCATATTATTTATAGGCAGGTACATTATCAGTATAAAAGTATTTAAAACATAAGTTTTACTACCTTTTGTGTAAAAAAAATTTCAAAATTCGTACCAGAAGTAACACTTTTACTGTTATCGAATAGCAATTTTTTACAAATATGTCGTAAATTATTCATTCTATATATATTTATCAAGAGTACGTAAGTATTCAGAGCTGGATTTGCAATATTTTTTGTATACCTGAAATATCAAAATTCGGACCGGTAGTAACACTTTTACTTTTAGCGAGTAGCATTTTTTCGAATATCTTGCAAAGTATACATTCTATTAAGATTTATTACGAGAATAGAGGTACTTAGAATACGATTTTGAATCATTTTGGTATAAAAAAATTCTTAAAATATTTTAATTTGAAACTCTCATAAGTATAAGAAAGTCGTGTGGTGGCCACATCTCATTATTATATTTTCTTTCCACATATATGTACATGGAAAAAGAACGGTTGTCAATTGTCCTGCCGAGGTCTTTCCATTACATAATCTATAAAACAATACAATAATAGATTCTAGGTATGTTAGTATTTTACAATGTATGCACGACTATATAAAATTTAACATAATGGAAAATAATGTAATGTAAAATACCATCAGAAAGAAAGAGTAAAAAAATAAAATAAATTTATCAGAAAGTGTAGAACATTTAATATTCCTTAAGATTCAGCTTATTATAATCTTACAAAAAAAATAATGAAGAAATACATTATTAGGAAAACGGTTACGGCAGTAATTAAATTTTAATCTGTAATTCATATTACGTCTGAAAATTGAAGTGTAAAATATTAAAATCCCTCAAGCGATAAGTGACAAATAAAGGACCATTTAATTAGTTTTGTATTTATTTACGATATCCCATTAAAGCGAGGGAAGATAAACACCCAAGATCCCACATTAAATATTAAATAAATTCTAAATTTAGCAGGGTTAAAATTTAAAGGTCGACTTGACTAAAATAATTTACTTTTAGTTTATAAAAAATGTACATAGCCTCTTCATATTAATTACAGTCTTTAATTTTAATATCGACCCTAGGGAATATTATATACATATCTTAAATATTGGAAAATAAAACATGACAAGGTGAATCTAAATGTATCGAAAATAATGCTTGGTTTTTCTCGGTGCAGTGTGCTTCAAATAATTACTTAGCAATTTCGTTAGTATACATGTACAATTAATTTTTTGGGAACAACAACCAACTTGACTAAGTCATTGACAATGCTAACTTATGCATTAATTCAACAGAAATGACAAATCATAGAAAACGCTCATGTAGTCTAACTAATCAAAATTGGAAGACACTTTACCATTTGTTTGCTTCTGTCAGAATATGTTTGATTTTGAGAGCAACAACCAACATCACCACAAGGCAGACATTGTCATGTATGCGTTATCAAATATTTGGAGACTTCTAATATACAGCAACGGGCGAGAAATATTTCGCGTTCGTTAGTCCATCATTAAGGTATAGTTAGATATTTCCTTTTCTGTACCCCACTGATGAGGACTAAGGTGTCTGAAACACGTGTCTGCTGTTGTACAATACTAGAAGAAGAATTTATTTTTAATGTACACATTGAGATTGGCGTATTGTCGCGGCTATCCAATTTCATATTTGAATATGTATAAAGTAAAGGACGTAACAACATGTTGCCAATCAAAATATTTGCTTCATCTATTTATAATCACTCGGTATTAAGTATTGATATAATTATTTTCATATTTACAATTTACAGTTAATTTTGTTAATTCAAGTATTCTAAGATAACATAAATTCTGAGATCTATAAAAAAGAATAAAGGAAATAATATGAATGAAATCTGATTATTAATGATAAACGCCTATACTTAATTTTTTATTTGTGTTATTTTGTAGTGTCTTTCATTTATTTATATGTCGATTTTATTTATTTATATGTAATCTTATATTATTTATCGATTTATTTATATACTAACAATTTCTGATATTGTACTTATTGGCAATTTGCGTCTGTATACTATCCTGAAATAAATAATTGATTGTTTGATGGATAGATATAGCCCAAATTGAAGAAATATTTCTTATAGAGTTTATTGAAAACTGGCTGTTAAAAATTTGAAAATGCGCTGAATGAAATACGTTATTTGGCAATGGTTTTTTGTTTACGTTTATTTTAAACATAACAATAGCTAAACAAAAACACTAAAACATTTCTACCACACTAAAGCACAAAAAACTAAATACGTATCTCGACAACTATGTTGTCGTCTTCAGTAGCACTGATTAAAAACTCCGTTGTCTATTGCCACGGAATTTTCCATAGATGCGTAAAAATAACAAATATGTCACACATCATTCGATACATCGGATCTGGATCAGCGATTTTGCCAGTGTATCGAACGACGTGAGATATATTTGTTACTTTTTTAAATTATTGAACTGACTTTCAGCAATATCTTACTTAGATGAGGAAAAAGCATTTACACAGGATAAAAAAAATAAGAAAATGTACTCGACAATATTCAGGGTAAAGTTAAGATAGAAGGAATTCAGGGATATAGAGTCGGCATTGATTTATACAGTAATTGTCATGATAATTTGTGCCGTAATACTAGTAGTAAAAACTAAAGGTAGGGAAAAAAGACGTCCTGAATTAAAAGTACTTTATAAGAAAGATAACCAAGATTTGCATATGTATGACCAAGATTTCGTCGACAGAAAGAAGACGAAAACGAAAATAGCAAGCAATCTGTCCAAACAGAGTAAGACAGAAGGAAGAAGGAGACGAAGTCCAAAAAAGCCAGCTATTTGTTTGAATTTAGTAGGACAGGAAGAAGATAAAGAAGACGCTTCAATGAATAGAGAAATGTATCTGATGAAGTAAAGGAAATCGCCTGAGACCAGATGAAGATGGATTGGAAATTGTAAAAATCTTTTAGTTACTTTTTAAAAATTAATTAAACTTTATCTAAACGTAGTGCTGGCTGAACTCATAGCACTTTGTAATATATAAAATAATAGTTTAAGATTTTTAAGTTTATAGATGTAAGGTAGGATTTTTGTAAGATATGTAGTTAGTAGGATAAGCTTAGAGATGTAAGAGTATATATGGAAATTTAAGCAAATATGTCAGAGCATATTTTTTCGAAGAGGAGGGTAATGTCACGGAAATTTTCATAGATACGTAAAAGTAACAAATATGCTTCACGTCGTTTGATACACCGGAACTGGATCAGCGACTTTGCCGGTCGCGGAAGTTGGACAGACGGCAAAGACGCTGATGAGGCAAACGAAGGTATTGAGCGAGGTGGGATTATAAAGATGGACAGATGTTATTTAGATACGGATAGTAATAGTCGGAAAGAAAAAGAATAAATAAGTTCTAAATATAGCAAATGTTTTTATTATACTAATTATAATAAAGTCGAGTGGGCTACCTCCGAATATAGTAAGTCACGTAAGTACCTCTCATACATATTTATATATTGTAGTTTAAGTAGTATAGAAAAAGAGAACGCGACACTATACACCGTAGCGTATGCAGAACAACACTGAACACGTTAGTTTCTATCGTAACAACGTTAGTACCTTATTCTTACTTAATTTACATTGACACTCAAACGCATACCTAATTTCTAAGTTTCCGAAAATAATTACAATTTTCATGGGAAAATGTTCAATGCATGTTCTTTATTATTTTGATGCGTTCAAAGTAATGAAATTATTTCTATATATACATTGCAGTGTGATTGTAGTAGATGTAGAAACATGAACTGCTATATGTTAATGGATGAGTAATTAGTGGAACAGGAATTATAAAATAACAACCATTGTTATTCCGCGCTAATGGGTTAAAATAAGAAAAAATATTTCAATTGAATATTCATTCACATTCAAACATTTTTTAAGACGCTTCCGAAATGATAGATCGACGTTAACAGGAGCAGAAGTTGAACTGTTTTTAAATATTTGTCGAATATGTTCCCAAGCTTCCTTTGTGGTTAATAGTGTACTGTTTGTTTGCTCTTTTATGTATCCTTATGAGAAAAAACTAATTTTGTGGTATCCAAAGACCTAGCAGGCTAGTGAGAGCCTCCATGGGCGAGCTACTTCTTTGGAAAATTTTATTCAAAATACTTTGTGGCTGTAGCAGAGAGAGAATGTGGCGGTTGCCGTCTTGTTGAATCCACATCTCTTCGTAAATTTAGAGGAAAATCTGCCAATAATATCAATTTGCTTGAGAGAATTTTTTTTAAAGTAAAACGTCGTAAATATTCAAAAATGAACTGATATACTGGATGTTCTATTTGAAAAAAATGACTTTTAAGCAAAAAATGTCATGTAATTATAATCCACTTTTCTGCACACGCAATTAGCAATTGAAAAAAAATAAAATATGCTTGTATTAGGACCCTTTATTATGAACAACACTCCAAACTTGTTACCTTCTAATACGTCCTTTTCGAGACCTTTAAATTTTAGGCCTATACTAAGTTATTACTTGTTGGCTAAGAATTATAAGAGGAATACAAATCTGGACAAAATCTTCTTAGGGCGGTTAGGTAGACAGCGGGAGGTTTATAACTCAATTACTGCTTTAACGAACATATCCCATGTATACTTTATGCAGTTAAGATATACCGACTTTTGAGAATAAATTAAATGCAGAATATCATTCAAAGCCAATTAGTTCAGTACAATTGTAGCTCAATGAGGATAAGGCCATACAGAAATTTTCTCAAAATAATTATTATTTACCTGGAAACTTACAATTTCCTAAATTTTTTGATCAGTTTATGTTTTTTGATAGGATTCAATGCAAGAATAAGGAATTGACTCCGCAGTTGATTATGCAGTACCCGTCATGGTAACGGAAGTTCTGAGTTCAAATCATACCACAGACAAAATTTTAGTAAAATGGTTTTGCTATTAACAATGTTTAAGTCGAAATATGTATATTTAAAATATTACTGGGACAGTAGAATCATTGCCCATTATGTAATAAATGCTATAAAAACGTATATATATATGCCGCTCACACTTGCTTAACATCATATTTGAATAAGAAATTGTGCAGGTGGCATACTTTCAAGACATTCATTTTGATAGTAAACATTTGTATTTATATTATAGGTACATAAGATTTACGTTTCTCTAAGTGGTTTATAAATTTTGCTAGAATCGGAATTTGCCAGAACTCGTACATACAATTAGTAGAACAATTATACTTTTCAAAGAAATTTTCACATTATTTCATGGTTATATTTGTATTCTAGGAAATATACTTAAAATACTATAACATGAGTTTTTGTAAAAGAACCTCATCGCGTATAAATATATATTCAGACTTACAATTACTTGCTTGATGCTGTTTATTAAAAAAAGCCTGTAACTGAAAGACTAAATGCTGTTTAGATTTTCGTCTTCTTTATTCTAATAAACTTTATTATTTTTCGGAAGCCGACAGTTGGCTCAACGCCACCCTAGCAAATTTAGGACAGTGTATAATGTAAATGGTAGGTATTTTTCATCTCTATTGCTTTTTTTTTCGGTACAGTAAATAACATTAGAAAAATAATTTAATAACAAGAATAGTAGGTATATCTGTACAATTATTATTATAAATAAAATACCGTTAAATATACATTCACTAATATATCAAATTCATATCAAATTTCGTAAAACTTTGCTACTTATTGAGTTACATCTCTCGACAGATTTTAAGTCCTAAATTATCACAAACACTTTCTGATAATTAATGACTAGTGGTTATATTTCAAAATCGTGTAAATACCACTTATACAAAATTAATTAAACGACTATAAAGGTACCACCTTATTTTAGACTCCGCCAATAGCATACACAATTAGAGGTTCATAATCAAACGTCGTGACAATAAAAAAATACTATGAAATGACCATTGTCATAAGTAGAAATATTGCTGTTACAAAATATTGGGGGTGTTCGAGGACTTGCTGTAAGACAGCGTTATCTAACGAGTGGTGTTTGCCCGATCCCGATGTAAGCCCCAGAGCGCGTTCAAAAAAGAGATACCGACGAAGGACCTGTCGTTAGTATATTTGACTGGCCGGAACAACTGCTGCCAGTCTGGGTGGATCTTCATGGAGAAGCTTACTGATAGGGTAAGACTTCTGCTTGGTTGCGTTCTCTTTTGGATTCCACGAGTTGCGGTCGGCACCGTAGTCGTATTTAATGTCAAATCTCTGGGCAAAAACCTACTATGATGTCAGAGAGCGAGAGGTAACGCTTGCTTGCGAATTGAACATAACGGTCGCCCGTCATACGATTGAGGAGTCTTCCGATCATCTGTATTTTTCAAGGAGAAGCGGGATGCTACTTTATCTTCGTATCAATCGGGGGAAAGGGTATTACGAATTTGTACACAGCAAGTACCTAGTGTATAGCTTATGTAGGGTTTCGGATAAAATCCGGACGCTGATGTGGCATGACACGGTCAAGTTATGGTTTTGCGGATTCACCTAATTCGGTCGAGACGGAATCTTCCCTGAGTACCAAGGACGTGTGGGGGGGGGGGTGGAAAACCCGTAATGACTACCCTCTATTGGCGTTGAACGTTTTTGCATAAATTTGCTATAAATTCCCAGAAGTCTGAAATGATTTTCCAACCGAACAATATTCCTATATTTAAGGGATTTTATTAAATTTCTGATGAAGACCAAAACAATTTGTGTCCAAACGTAAAATAAATATACATTTGCATTTTAGAAGAATAGTTTTAATTAATATGCCGAAAATACCCAAAATAGCCAGCGTTAGGACGTACACTCACAAACTGTTTGACATGACTGTCATGACAAACAGTTTGTGAGTACAGATTTTCTATACCAGTCGATAATTAACAATGGAGCTTATTTAAAAATAGGTACAACTATCGCCAATTTCCAAGCAATACATCTGCTCGTAATGAGAATGAAATAAAAGTTTTATTATTTCTATTGATTCAATTTGCTTCAAAACTTTAAAACTTAGACAACAACTGAGAGGGGGGGGGGTAGCAGCTATTGCAAATACAGACCTTCTACTAGAAAAGCAAAAGTGAGTACTTGATGATGGAAAATATATACTATCGGATATCATTTTGTGGGCTACCTTAGACACAGATTATGAGAGAAAAAGATGTAATTGGGCCAATTTTTTTCTTGTATGATTTACTAACACTAAGCTGCAAAATAGTTATTTACGAACCAAATGCGGGGAAAACTATTTTCCCGCATGAGCGCACTTTGAAAGCACAAGCTAGTTCTTTTAATTGCGCGAATGAGTGGAAGCACAATATTTTTTGTACGAGCGCAAATTAAAAAAATATTATTGATTAAAGTGATTAGTATCATACCTAACCTAAAATAGATTACCTAATTAATTCAAGAATTTCTTGTACGTACCTATTACTCACATTTAAATTTAGTTTAAGTTATTATATTCTTGCTTACGACGTTTTTATTCTTATATTTATAGTGAATTCATCGCTTTTTGGGTTGATTACAATTAACTGTCAATTTCAATGTAACTTGAGAAATAGTCAAATAGATGACGCCACAAATTTGTTGGAAGAATTTTTAATTATTATTCCTATTTCCCCAACATTTAGTGAAGAATAGTCGAGGGAAGTCCTATTTAATAGACTAAATTTTATTACTATCAAGTTCGATTTTTTTTAAATGTCGCAAGTAGCCAGTGTTTTTTTCAATTTTTACAATCGCCTCGACCAGGAAATAATCCTTGCTGGTCGAGCGATGCATGCGCCAAATGTCACTTTACAGGCGGTGAGTACAAAAATATAATTTACGTAACGATAGAACATAAACGTTCCATGTCTACATTTACAGATATTTTATATTACCAAATACAAATATAAAAATATATTAGGTTCATGAACTTTTTTATTATTAGAAAAACCAAATAAAACACAAAGACTTTTTTGAAGACATCTTAATGAATAATTCATTAATATTATTACATCCATGTATGCCTTTATCGTGTTCGAAATATCAAACCTTTTTCGAGAAAAATTTAAAAGGGTACTATTAGAGGAAGAGCATTTATAGTAGGTATCCTTTCATCCATTATACTTTTATATGCCAAATGCGTTCCGTTTGAATTCCGCTTCATTTATTTATAAAGTTTCATAGTACATATTTGAGTTTAGCATGTTGTTTATACCGGGTGTCCACACGAAAACTTTATATTGAATTATTTCTGGTGTTTTTGAAGACAAAAGCTTGAAATTTTGGGTGGTTGTTCAGGATATAGGGGGACAATGAATAGTGTATTTCATACCGCCCCATCGGGTCACCCGCCGCCGCCGGCCACCCCCACTCCAATATTTTAAATGACACCCTGTATTTTTTTGGTGTTTTTGAAAGAACACAATTTTCTTGATATTCCTATGTGAAAAAACTAGTAACACACATTATGACATTTATGAGATATTTAAATTTAAAAGTTTCAGATATCAGAAATTATTAACTCCGAAAAATCATAAGTTAGTCATGGAAATACTTAAAACAAGATTTATTCACAACATTTTAGTTAAACTAAATGCTCAAATTGTTCACCGTTTACATTTAAACATAAATAAAGTCTATTTTCAATATGCCCAAGAACTGCTAGTTGCATAGCTTCATTTAGTACACCACAATTATTTGTATTCCGTTTTTTATTATTTACAGATCCAGTTTGCAAAAATTTTTTTTTTTTTTTTGTATATGTACATGTTTATGGAGTATTATTATGAGGTTTTATAATATAGAGGATTACTACTCACCTAGAGTATAAAATAAGAAACATTTATGTTGAACCTTTAAATATTATGTTTATGGAAACATTGTTTTAATAAAAGATATTTATTTAAATATTGTCTACGGATTTATGATACTGAATTTGTATTAATACCCTTCTGTTATATTACGTCTATTCTTACCTTTTTTTAAATAGCACCCTATACTTTTTATATCACGACCATTATTCAATAGTGTTATAAAAAATATAGGTTGCTATTTAAAAAAAAATAATGACGTACTATAACAGAAGGGTATTCCATTGCTTTTTTATGTCTGAAAAAATTGTGTGATTTCATAAAAAAAGATTAATATAGACGCTTTAGATGTTTGAGATTGTAACATAAATAATAAGCAAGCTATATGGTAAAGCTTCATGACTGCTATTAAAATCTTGACAAACTCCAATTCGATGATAAAATTCTAGAACTATGTTTTGAATCACATCGACTGGAAACATTCGTACTTGTTCTTGGACCTACAAGATATTAGCGGCATATTAAACTTTGGCATATAAAACTTTGTATTTCTGTCTTATATGGCTCACGCAACGATTAAGTTAGTATTTTATAATTTGTTTTTTATTGATATTACAAGATATCACATTTATGGGTTTTTCTTGCATTTTGTCTTATGAAAGCTCACGATAATTTCAAACCGTCATAAAAATAAACAGAAACTTATCCAAGTGTGATAATAAAAAGTATAGATTATCATTTGAAATGGAATAATTCCGTTGTGTTACAAAAAGATATGGCAATCGAAACAAACTGAATGAAAAAGGAATGTAGATATATTTAATTAGGAAGCGTTTATAAAAAAAAATATCATAAACTCAATACTGAATGCGACAACATTTAATAGCATAAGCGGATTATACATTTCTCGCGCAGCTAATGATTATGTACAAACCGTAATAAAATATCATGGCTTGGATTACATTTCAAATAAATTATTTAGAAATATGTGTTTTAATTAATTTATTATCGCTACTTTTACTTGAAAAAAAATTTTCGTGAGTGGCGCTTAAAATTACGACCTATCAATTACCAGTCAGATACTCTGCCAGCTGTACAACCAAAGCAGCAAAAAATCTTAGTGTATAAACCTACAAACACAGAGGAAAATGAATGGCAGTTTTTTTATATGAATATTTGTAATATACTGTAAGGAAACCGTAACTTTGCTATAGTATTTCTTTGTAGATTTATAATATGAATTTTAAGACTCTCCCTGATTGTGGATTTGGCAGCTCATCAGACTAGTTCTCGCTAGGCTGATAGTTAAAATTCTTCTTCCGCAAGGCAGGAATATTTCTAATGAAAATCCCGTCAAGTAATTATTGGTAATATAAAGTAGAAATTAAAATATGTAGTCCAATTTTTATTACAAGGTACAAAATTAAAATTATTATTGCTTTAATTATCAATCTCCAATTAGTCGATTACAATAGTATTCAATAATTATATGAATGATAAAAATTTATACTAACCCTGAACTTGTAAATCTTGGCAAACAACTCATTTTCCTAAAATGATATAAAACAAACGATATACAATAAGCCCGATTTTAATTTGCTGTTAAAACTGATTTTAATATAATATACCATATGTGTCAATTTTCATTAGGTATAGGGATTCAATGTTTACGTGCGATTTATACGTATACAAGTAATACGTGGCAACGTGGCACCCCTACTGTCCGTCACCAATCCCGGCAACAATCAACATCACAACGATTTTCTCCGATCTTCCCACTTCTCCCCACCAGATTTTACATTCAATGTTTAGCTGAGAACACGTTGCGATCTAGTCTGCAATAAAAGCCGTCTTATTACTGGAACGGGAAACATCAAATAGCCGCCGCGATCTCCTGATCTAGTAGTTTATTATTATTTTCAGAATCCTTTTTTATTTACCTTATTAGGGTTATTTTCTAATTTTATTAGAATTACGCTTTTGTTTGTGTCATGCAGCGTGAACGCAGCTTAATAATTCTCTGCATTTACTGAAAGGAAAAAGAAAAACAAATCCTTGCAACTCGTAAATATTATTTCTGAACGCATTACAAACACCCAAGTCAGTGGTCCATTTGTTACAGTTAACTTGTATTTTCGAGCATGTATCGGTCGCGCTGGCATTGGAGAGGAAAGTAGGGTTGCCACGTTGTCACGTATTGCATGAATTGATCGCCTATGGCTAATGAAAATTGACACATGCTGTACGTTGATCATTAAATTATAGTTAAAGTGTCCTTTAGCATTAACTAATGTTGCGTCGTATTTTTTTAATTCCATAGAATATTTAAACCACAACAATTAATTATTTTATATTAAAGGAAATGCAAAAAAAGCACTACATATCACTAATTTTAATTGTCAATTCAGAAGTGTCAATGCATGCTTACAATTGTCAATTCGAATTAGATAAATATCATTTAAGATTGGCTAGTAATAATGCAGTTTTGACTGGGATTCGCTCAGCTTATACATAAATATTAGTTTGAAAATCCACTACAACAGTGTTTATTGATCTAAATTTAGTTTTACAAAGTTTTTGATGTAGGTGAAAAAAAAAATTCTAAGACGGCCTTTTTATCTCTAAGAAATATAGTAATACTAATTCATATTACGTCATTGTGTTTATACTTATTCACAAGTTATAAAGCAACTTGTATGTTTAACCAAATAAGTTAAATTTATATTCTTGGTTATTATTCAATTTATACAAACATATTCGCTTTTACAAATACAAGGAAAAATTACCCTTTGATGTGAAGCTGAACGAACGCAGACGATAAGAATCTTCATCTTCCTCATTAGGCCCTATGTTGTTTTTCGATTCTGGAACGTCCAAAAAGGCTGCCGATTTTCTGTGATACACGGAAGTACCTCGTCTCGAACCTTTTCGTCTAATATTAGGGGAAACGTCCGGTGTACTTTCGCCTTGATCTAACTTCGGTTCACTGTTACAATGACTTTTGACTTCTGCATTGTTATTAGCCGCCGCGGCAATAGCAGCTCTTTTTCTAATAGATCTACCACCGGTAATTCTCGCGCTTTGAGAACGTGCTGCAGGCCTTCTTCGGCGACTGACCGGCGTGCCTGCATCTGGAGTGCCACCAGTAGGTGGTATAGCCTCCATGCTTGTCGAGGTTGCTGCACATATCGACGCGGAACGTCCTTTAGCAACGCGCTGTACGTATAGACGGTCGTCCGTCATGGCGCAAACTGACGGCGACGCTCTCTTGGCCTAGTTGGAGCGTCGTTGGCTCGGAGTAGATCGCCAGAGAGTTTCAGATGCGAACACTATCGTTATTTTCGGCTCGACATTAACCTCTCATTGCTTTTGAATTCTGTTAGTTTAATGCAATTACAACTGAAACTTACTATATCAGCGTACTATTTAGCGAAGAATAGGCACAAAATTCTCAGTTGCGTTATGATATGTTCTGCTTAAAATATCTCGTAATATTATAAACTTTTAATATGTGTATTTGCATATTTATTATTAATAAAAGCTGAGCCTTTTAAAAAATATTAATATGTATTTATAAGAAAATCATGTCAGTTGATGAAAACCAATAATAAAAAATAATATGTTCCTAATAGACCACGCTTTGAAACAGTACATTGGATAATATACCGTTAAATATAATTTCTACGATCTCCCTGAGAAGAAAATTGTTTTACAGTCATGTTCGAATAAACAGTAAATCATTTCCTCCAAAATGTTGTTAATTTATATTTTGTTATTACAACAGTGTGAGTCAGCAGTAATTTCTAGAATATGTGTGGACCCTAAAATAATTTGAAATAGTGTAATGTGGTAGTATATGATAACTGATTCTGCTAATGAACTCCTGACTGGTGATCCCTGATAATATTGCGCTTTGGTTGTTATGTTCATATTGTAACGAAATGTGTTTACATTAAATAAAAGAATCAGATCTCTCGGCGCGATAAAAACGAAATTGTCACACGCAAAAAAAGGGGCAGACCGAGCAACGTATAAAAACGCTCTTATTTACACACTGCCATAAATCATCTCTCTCGCTGCTGGTAAATATCGTAAATGCAGTGAGTCATCTCACAGATGTGCGACGTAAGCAAGAAAAAGTCTAGATTTCCGCTGGTATATTGCAGAATTTACTGGTACTGTTCGAGAACATTTCATGCATGTGTATATAAGGCGACTGTGTCACCGATACATTCATTACGGGATTCATTGCGGAGAAGTAATCGCGGAGTAATTCGGTAGTCTCGAGTGGTGGAAACGAATAGTGGTAGCCGAATAAATAAATATAGTAGTGCCGTCTTATATAAATAGAACTGTTATATAAATAAATACGGACAGAGATATAAATAATAGTAGTAGTAAATAACTACCTGTGATAATTAAATTGTAGTAGTTTAAGTGTGTTACGTTAGTTTTTATGTTTTTATATTGTTAAATAATTTTAAGTATATAAATATACAGACTGTTTTAAATAAATAATTGCACGAGTTGTTTATTGGAACCCGAAAACGCAACAAATTGGTGTCAGTGTGGGATAAACAGAAGTGCAAATAAATAAATAAATAAATAAATAAATGGCTACCAAACGTTTGGAAGAATTAAAGGTCTCCGAGTTGAGGGCAGAATTGGAAGAAAGGGACGCAGATGCGTCTGGAAAAAAAACAATTCTCCAGGACCGGCTTCGTGACCTTTTAATAAATGAAGGTGAGGATCCCGAGAAATATTTGTTTCAAGTACAGCCTGATCTAAGCTTAATAGCGGAAGAAATTGATAAACAATTTGAGACTCTAAAAGATAAAATTGAAAATAATTTAAAACAATTCGAGACTCTAAAAGATGCAGTTGCAGAACAATTCGAGAGTAATATGAAGACTCTGGAAGAAATTGGAAGTAATTTGGAAGCTTTAAATAATAAAATTGCAAATGATTCAGAAGCTTTGAAGGATGAAATTGCAAATAATTCAAAGGCTTTGGGAAATGAGGTTGCAAATGATTCAAAAGCTTTGAAAGATGAAATTGCAAATAATTCAAAAGCTTTGGGAGATGAAATTGCAAGTGGTTCGAAACAGCTCGAGACTGCTTTCAGGGAAGACATTCAAAGGAATTCATCGAGTGGGAGGCAGGAGTTTTCTGAGGCCATCGAGGCCGTGGAACAGAAAGTTGAGGAGCGCGTGTTCGGAATGGGGGACGAGTTTGGGGTTCAGCTTCAGTTGCCAGCGATGAACGACTGCGGTCCCCATGATATCTCAAGCGGAAGCCTGGAGATTGCCCGAACAGCGAAGGTAAAGGTAAAACCTCCCACCTTCGATGGAAAGACGTCATGGATGTCGTACCGGAATCAATTCGAAGCCGCTGCAGGAGCAAATGGGTGGATGTCCCCGAAGAAAGCGACTGCCCTGATTGTATCATTAAGAGGCAGGTCAGTGATGTTCTGCAGACCTTACTTCCAGAATAGTGTGAAGACTACCTTAAATCAATCAAGCGTCTTAAGATGAAGTATGGGCATGCACACGTGGAACAGGTAGTCCGACGGTTAGTGAATAAGGTGCAACCTAAGAGAAGAACGCTCCGATGTTGGAATTGGAAATGGAAATGGAAATGGAAATGGAAATGGAAATGGAGATGGAAATGGGCCATGCGCATAGTAAATGCGCGAAGAAGCCCAAGAAAACCATAGCGGAGCAGCGAAGAATGAAACGGGTCGATGAGAAGAGGCAATCGTCGACCCAGTATCGTGGAGCCTCAAAATAAATAGCGCGAAGTGCATCTGTGCAACACCAAAACGCTGATGCTGTTGCAAGAAGACCACGTCCAGGAGGCTACAGGCATAGCAACCGCCTAGAAGAAAAATCGGCCAACACATTCGGAACAATCGTGGTTGACGATCCGTGGCATCCTGACAATTTGCGGATTGGTCAAGAAGCTGATGAAGACCTTGGTTCATTGATGGTTTGGAAGGGAAAATTGGTCGCGGACCGGCTTGGCAAGAAGTGGCTCCTCGTTCACAGGGACTGGAATCCTACTGGGCTCAATGGGACTCTCTGAAGGTAGAGGATGATCTACTCAAGTGTGCTGTAGAGAACCCAAATGGAGAAGACTACGTCAGCGGATCCAGACGAAGGTTGAAGGATGTTCACGAGCGAGTACGCCATCACACTCAGGATGTCAGTGACAGGACGAAGAATCGTTACCACGTGCAAGCCGAGAGAGATGGTTACGGAGAAGGAGACCTTGTTTGGTTGTATGATCCTCAACGTCGCCGATGCCTGTCCCCAAAGCTCCAAGAATACTGGGAGGGACCATACGAAATACTGGAGCAAATAGATGACGTCGTTTATCGCATGAGACTAACACCTCATAGTGAGCCAGGGATGGTGTGTTTCAACCAGTTGCTCCATACCATGGACGTGACGGCGGTGAAGTGGCGGATGTGCGACAAATTGCTGGAAAACCTAGAGAGCCAGCTTATGGGAATCCCTTGTCGATTTACGAGGACGTGCACTCGAGCAGGATGTGGGGAGGCTGGCAATTCCGAGGCTGGGCTGCGGATTAGACCGTTTGGTATGGAAAATCGCAGGAAACATACTGGAGGTGGTGTTTCGGCGTGCTGGTATGGAAATGGTCGTGTGCGGCTGTCGGACCGATCAGCCCGTTGTGCAGCCTGGGACGGTGGATTGCCATTGCCACAAGACGGCTGGGTGCACCCGTGGGTCCCGGTGTGGATTTCGTCCTCCGCCAGCGTCAAGAACATGGAATAGTGTGTTTCGGGACGAAACGCAGTTTTTAAGAAGGGGGCAATGTAACGAAATGTGTTTACATTAAATAAAAGAATCAGATCTCTCGGCGCGATAAAAACGAAATTGTCACACGCAAAAAAAGGGGCAGACCGAGCAACGTATAAAAACGCTCTTATTTACACACTGCCATAAATTATCTCTCTCGCTGCTGGTAAATATCGTAAATGCAGTGAGTCATCTCACAGATGTGCGACGTAAGCAAGAAAAAGTCTAGATTTCCACTGGTATATTGCAGAATTTACTGGTACTGTTCGAGAACATTTCATGCATGTGTATATAAGGCGACTGTGTCACCGATACATTCATTACGGGATTCATTGCGGAGAAGTAATCGCGGAGTAATTCGGTAGTCTCGAGTGGTGGAAACGAATAGTGGTAGCCGAATAAATAAATATAGTAGTGCCGTCTTATATAAATAGAACTGTTATATAAATAAATACTGACAGAGATATAAATAATAGTAGTAGTAAATAAATACCTGTGATAATTAAATTGTAGTAGTTTAAGTGTGTTACGTTAGTTTTTATGTTTTTATATTGTTAAATAATTTTAAGTATATAAATATACAGACTGTTTTAAATAAATAATTGCACGAGTTGTTTATTGGAACCCGAAAACGTTACAATATGTTAATATCACTGCGTTTTTATTATTGTTAAGAGTCAATCTGTCAATATTTTTAATCTTAGTGTATACAAAATGGGTCGCGGTAGAATTGTATTAAAAACAACAGGTTTTAACACGAAACAGAGACAGGGCTCGCATGAACTTATAATAATTATGCAGAATTGTCGTTCTCATTGTACAGAATCATATGGATTATATAGGGAAGGCACGGGGAAATAATTTAATAGTAATAATAATATGTCTTTATTATCCAACAGAATACTCCATTTACAGGATAATTATTACAAAATAATTCAGAGCAGCTGCATTAAAAATGTAGAAATACAAACAAAAAAATAACAAATGTGCATCAGAAAACAAAAACAAAAAAGTCTGTCATATATCAGTCAGTGTCGCAAATTGCGACAAAAATCGAGAAATCCGACCACACAGCTACCTGAACGGATCCGGATAAATGCTCATAATATTGTGTGTGTAAGTGGTGCTTTAAGGAGAATGTTTGTTCTACGTCTAAATAAAACGAAAGTCTCAGTTGATGGCGTTAATTACGAGTGAATTGCGAAATCAACTTGCGAAAGCAAAGCACAAGTGTCTATTTTGTTATTAATTGAATTATAAAAGGAAGTTAGCACTGCTGATCTTTCTCCTGTCGGTTAAAGACTGGAAGGATTGTCTTTCAAGAAGAGCGACGTAGTCAACGCCTCTAGGAGGATAAATGCCATCAATTCTGAAACTAATATATTTTAGGAAAGGTCTTTGTACTCGCTCCAATATTATTTCTTGGTATAAATATTACGGATACCAAATGATAGCACCGTACTCCAGTTTACTTCGAACGAAAGCGTAATAGATCTACCTCACACAGAGTAAGCCATTGAAATTCCTGCATGAACGGATAAGAAAACCCAATAATTTAGTAGCCGCACTGCAAACTGAACAAATATGGGCCGTAAATCGGAGAGCAGAGCCCAGGACTCCCAAATCCTTGAAATGCGTATGCCTGGGTATTGCTATTCGATTCACATAGTAATCATAGCAGACGGGGTTGAAGACTTTAGTGTACGTGATTATTGCAGATTTTTCTACATTTAAGAATAATTTATTTTGTATTGTATTTTATTTTCAAAAGATACTAGAAAATTAGAACTTAAAAGTTAGAAAATAGTTATTTGTGTAGCAAGGCAGTAAAGTTATGTTTTTCATCACAAATGCGTATAATTATTGCCGCGGCCAATACCCAATATGAGTGATCAAAAATAATTTTACTACCTAGGTTTTATTCTTTTTACGTATTCCATTTCAACATACAATCTGTCGTAATATCAGACATTAAACATTCTTTTGGATTTCAATGGTCATGGGAAGAAATTCCAATGAATTTCTCCCCATTTATCAACTAGACAAATATCCTCTGACTATGATCAAAAATAAAAGGAAAAAAAATTTTGGGTGTGCTTAAGACCACACGGCAGAAGTAAAAATTTCATCAAGGCGAGGTTAATAATACGAAATACAACTTTTTTTTTCGTTCTATATTCATTTACATTTACATTTTCCATTTTCGTTCTATATTACATTTAAAAAATATATATTTATTATTATTGTGTATACATTATTCTAGTACATTTCGCTCGGGCTGATTAAGTTTTCACTTCAAAAATTCATACGTACGCATGTATATACAAATATTATAATTCTCATACGAGTAGCCGAGAGTGCTCTAATGGTAACGTGCCGGGCTTATACCCGGGTGGCTCGGGTTCACATCTGCGCGCGGACAAGAATTTTTCAGAAAATAAAAATACAATATTTCGCGTATTTATTCTAAATTTCAATTTAATTGTAATTAAATACCGCTAGTTAGTGTTATAATACAAAGCCGAGCGTGACTCCGACTTTACCCGAACGAGCGTAACGTTCCGAGCGTGACGGCTCAGTCTCTTCAGTGCCCAACAATCAATGTATCAACGCCATCATAGAAATTTTCACTTCAAAACATGTTTTTCAGACAAAGCGACTAAGCTATATTCATTAACTAATTCTAGAAAGCAAGTTAGTGGGTTTGAAGCGTTTCAAACGTCTTGGTTCAGTGGTTTCTTCCATAATTGATTTGACAAAAACGTTGTTCTGCACTTTGACCTCACAATATTTCTGACTATGCTTTGAAATTTCAGTCTTCACTGATGGTACTTGTAAATCTCGTTGAATAACTAAGTTTGAGACATACCACGGTGCACTAACTATTAAGCGTAACACTTTGCTTTGATAGCGTTGGAGTATTTCGATATTTGAATTGCTTGCTGCCCTCCAAAGTTGTATACTGTCGTTCATATAGGCTTCGTGCACTAGGGCGTTTGTTGCTACTTGATAACTCTAAATTTTCCGCCTAATATCCTGTAGTACTTTCTTTTTGTTAATATATGCTTCTGCCAGATTAACTTCCCGTCCAGGTTCATGCCAAGGTATTTGACAGAGTCGGCATGTTTCAATTGTTGATCATTTAATGTTACTGTAGGACAGTCTTCCTTTTTTGTTGTAAATGTTGTGTAGATTGATTTATTTGCATTAGCTTAAATTCTCCAGTTGTATACATAAAATATAAAGTGGGACCGAGGACACTACCATCGGGTACCCCAGACAATATTGGATGTATGTAATTCCAAAATTTCGTTGCGATATTCGACAAAGTATAGTATCTATTGTTTAAGTAAGACTTTAAAACATCGTAGGTATATCTGATGCGGAAATACTTTTTACTTTCTTATACGTAGTATAAGGAAGTATTGCGATGACAAAAATTTTCGACTTCGAAATTTTTGCAGATGTCCGCGTTTTGAAGTCCCCTGATACCAAAAAATTGGTTTTTAAAAAATGACTGTGTGTCTGTCTGTGTGTCTGTCCTCTGTAGATATCTATTCCAAATTTTATATTTACGTGTATAATCTCCCTCTTGAGATCTGATTAGTTTTACAGTAAAATCGGTATACCGGAAGTAGTAGTTTACTTCAGTCAAAAAATCGAATTTTGCAAATATTTCGTCAATTACTAAGTTTAAACAAATTTATAAAGAATTCAAATGTACTCAAAATTAAATTTGAGACAAAGTATCTTAAAAAAGTTTTTCGAAATTCTAACCGGAAGTGGGTCTTTTACTCTTATCGAAAATCAGTTTTTTGCGAATATCTCGCAAGTCATGCTTTCTAGGCAAGTACATTACGAGTATAAAAGTATTTAAATTATAATTTTAAATATCTTTTGTATAAAAGAAATTTGAAAATTCGGACCGGAAGTACCACTTTTACTCTTACCGAGTAGCGATTTTTTACAAATATGTTGTAAATTATGCATTCTATATATATTTATTAAGAGTACATAAGTATTTAGAGTTAGATTTACAATATTTTTTGTATACATGCAATTTCAAAATTCGGACCGGAAATAGCACTTTTACTCTTAGTGAGTAGCACTTTTTTCCGAATATCTTGCAAAGTATGCATTCTATAGCGATTTATTAAGAGAATGAAAGTACTTAGAATAGGATTTTGAATAAGTTTTGTATAAAAAAATTCTTAAAATTGTATAGCTTGAGACGCTCATACGTATAAGAAATTTCGTATGGTGGCCACACCTAATTTTTACTTTCTTATACGTAGTATAAGGAAGTATGTATTGTGATGATGAAAATTTTCGACCTCGAGATTTCTGCGGATGTCCACGTTTTGAACTCCCCTGATACCAAAAAAGTGGTTTTTAAAAAATGTCTCTCTCTCTCTGTGTGTGTGTGTGTGTGTGTGTGTGTGTCTGTCTGTGTGTGTGTCCGTGTGTGTGTGACCACGATAGCGCTCAAACCGCTGTAGGTATCTATTCCAAATTTTGCATTTAGTAGTATAATCTCCCTCTTGAGAACTGATTAGATTTTCAGCAAAATCGGCCGACTGAAAGTAGTAGTTTACTTCAGTGAAAAAATCGACTTTTGCCAATATTTTGTCAACTACTAAGTTTAGACAAATTTATAAAGAATTCATATGTACTTAAAATTGAAATTGCGAACAATTTTATTAAAAAAGTTTTTCTAAATTCCAACCGGAAGTAGATCTTTTACTCTTATCGAAAATCAGTTTTTTGCAAATATTGTGCAAGTCATGCTTTTTAGACTAGTATAAAAGTATTTAGAAGTTAATTTTCAATACCTTTTGTGTAAAAAAAAATCAAAATTCGGACCGGAACTAACACTTTTACTCTTACCGAATAAGGATTTTTTGAAAATATGTCGTAAATTATGCAATCTATATATATTTATGAAGAGTACAAAAGTATTTAGAGGTGCATTTGGAATATTTTTTGTATAAATGAAATTTCAAAATTCGGACCGGAAGTAACACTTTCATACGTATAAGAAAGTCGTGTGGTGGCCACACCTCGTTTTTTAAGTTTGTAACACAGATCCACATGGCAGACTTTATCAAATGCCTGTGTAATCTGTCTAGTTGCACATTGTATTTTATCTGAAATCGTTCATAGTAAGGCAAAACAAACTTACAGAGTACTTTTGAATGTTAATTGTACAATTACTACCACGTTAAAACATCGTAGGTACTGGTGCGGAAATACTTTTTTAAGTTTGTAATACAGACCCTCATGCCAGACTTTATCAAATGCCTGTGTAGTCTGTCAAGTTACACATTACATTGTATCTGAAATCGTTCGGAGTAAGGCAAAACAAACTTATTGTTTACTTTTGAATGTTAATTGTGCAATTACTACCACGTTCGCCTGTCAGCTGTCAACTAGTGACAGCTTTTGCATGGTAACATACACCAAAATTGTACAATAATGATTTACCTTACCGCCGGTATCGCAGCTCTTTTCTGCCGATTTGAAGGTTTTTTGCTGGCGATTTCATATAAAGATATTACACTTATAACGTTCTTTATTACAATTGCAAAAATAAAAATAAAATAGGTTGTTACAGTCTAACAATTATAGTGTTTTGTGTGGTGTTCAACCTAAATTTGAAATATCTTGGACTTTCTCTGGCCAAAAAATTAATTTTCCTGTTTCTATTATCATTTTAAGGTACACGTCCGTATAACTAATTGGTACATTAGATTGTTCTGAAGACCCTGTGTACTGAAAAATATCCTAGCATCTAATAAAATTCGTTCAGCATAACAATAGAGTAAATGTCGCTATAATCTGTGCACAATTGAAATTCAAATTTTATAATTTCAAAATAAATAGAATATGTTTCACATCCTTATGAATATCACGTATTAACGCACATGTCTAATATAAAGATCATGTTTTGTCTTTTACAAGTGTTTACTAACCACTTAAGAAATGCGTAGGTTGTGTTTAAAATGTTAACTATACTCATATTTGAAAAGTCAAACAACTGATTAGTATTAGTATTAGTTTCTTGGAAAAAAAATGAGGTGTGGCCACCACATGACCTTCTTATACGTATGAGCGCTTCAAATCATACAATTTTAAAAATTATTTTATACAAAAATTATTCAAAATCCTATTCTAAGTACTTCCAGTCTCTTAATAAATCTCTACAGGATACATACTTTGTGAGATGCTTGCAAAAAATTGCTACTCGCTAAGAGTAAAAGTGTTACTTCCAGTCCGAATTTTGAAATTTCATTTATACAAAGAATATTTCAAATCCACCTCTAAATCTAAGCGGGTAAGGCCGATTATGCCTTTATGAGTAAAGATATTTCGAAGCGGTTTTTCCCTTGTGTATAGCTGTTCATTAGGAGCACATTTTAAAAATATTTTGTATCATAAAGAGGATTCCATAACTTGGTGGCTAACC
This sequence comes from Amphimallon solstitiale, assembly GCA_963170755.1. Lineage (NCBI taxonomy): Eukaryota > Metazoa > Arthropoda > Insecta > Coleoptera > Scarabaeidae > Amphimallon > Amphimallon solstitiale. The sequence continues at coordinate 78,768,715 of OY720675.1, forward strand.
ATAGTTATAGTTTTTTAAATGGAACACCCTATATATTATTGCAGTTTTGTATTCCCCGTATAATTTTTAGTATATCAGTTGATTTTTGAATTGTCTATTAAATTTTATGTCAGAAACATGTAAGACGTTAATACTTTAATAAAAGTGACTATTACTGAGCTATTGTCTCTTTTTGATATAATTTTGTCAGTACTATACTATATTAATTAAAACCACAAAACTGACAAAATTATATCAAAAAGAGACAATAGCTCAGTAATAGTCACTTTTAAAGTAATAACGTCTTACATGTTTTTGATGTGAAATTTAATAAGAAATTCAAAAATTAACTGATATACAGGGTGTTCCATTTAAAACAATTGACTTTAATACAAAAATGTGCATGTAATTTTAATCCAGTTTCCTGCACATGCAGTTAGTAACTGTAAAGAAATAAAACATGCTTCTATTAGGACCTCTTATTGTAAACAATAAAAATTTGTCCATCTATACGTCGTTTTCGAGAAATATAATTTTATACAAACATTGAATTTTTCAGAAAAATGGGAATAAGCCAAAAACTTGACACTTTAGGCCTATACTATCTTATTACTTTTTGACTAAAAATTATACGGGGAATACAAAAATGTAATAATATATAGGGTGTTCCATTTAAAAAAACTATAACTATGGTTAGCCACCAAGTTATGGAACACTCTGTATAATACAAAATATTTTTAGAATGTACTCCTAATGAACAGCTATCACAAGGAAAAAAGTTCTTCGAAATATCTTTACTCATAAAAGCATAATCGGCCTTACCCGCTTAGATGACTCACCCTATATATACAGGATGAGTCATCTAAGCGGGTAAGGCATAATTTACGAAATATTTGCAAAAATCGCTATTCCATAAGAGTAAAAGTGTTACTTCCGGTCCGAGTTTTGAAATTTCATTTATACAAAAAATATTTCAAATCCAATTCTAAATACTTTTGTACTCTTGACAAATATATAGAGAATGCATAATTTACGAAATATTTGCAAAAATCGCATTTCGATAAGAGTAAAAGTGTTACTTCCGGTCCGAATTTTGAAATTTTTTTTATGCAAAAGGTATTGAACATTACGTTCTAAATACTTTTATACTCGTAACGAACCTGTCTAAAAAGCATGACTTGCAAAATATTCGCAAAAAGCTGATTTTCGATAGGAGTAAAAGAATTTCGAAAAACTTTTTAAATAAAATTGTTCTCAATTTTAATTTTAAGAACGTATGAATTCTTTATAAATTTGTTTAAACTTAGTAGTTGACGAATAATTGGCAAAATTCGATTTTTTCACTGAAGTAAACTACTACTTCCAGTCTGCCGATTTTACTGAAAATCTAAGCTAAGTAAATATAAAATTTGGAGTTGATACCTATAGCGGCTTGACCACTATCGTAGTCAGAGGGAGAGAGAGAGAGAGAGAGAGAGAGACATTTTTTAAAAGCCACTTTTTCGGTATCAGGGGACTTCAAAACGTGGACATCTGCAAAAATCACGAGGTCGAAAAGTTTCGTCATCACAATACTTCCTCATACTACGTATAAAGTAAAAGCAAAAATACGTATACAAGGATGAAAAAATAATAAAGCGTAATATGCAAAAGATAAGCTAAAATGCCCAGAAGAAGTATTGTATTCTATTTTGATTGATTTATAAGGCAAGTAATATATTTTAAAATGTTACATTCAATAAATTTCAAAAAGTATATGTATCTGATAAAATAGGTAGATATCATCTTAAAATTTGGGTATTAAAATTGTATTTATAACCAGAGAAGGAGTACAATGGTGTATTTAACATACAATTCTGTAAACAGACAACGTAGAAGTTTATGAAAGCTGCAGGATTAATAGTGACAGTATATTTATGGCAATTGTCGTATTATGTTTGTCTTAACAGCAATGCATCCTTACAAATGTAACATATTAGAAAACATATCTATTTTAATTAATTCCGTAATATCGATAGTAAAGGGTACAATGGGACCAAACGACCAATTTCATTTCAAAATTCAATTTCATCAATTATGTCGTATTACTAAAATAATACAGGATTATATATCGCCGGAAATGCAAAGGTATTATTCTCCTAAAAAATCTTTTGAATTTTTTTTTCATAAAAAATATTCTACTCCCGCTAGAAATTTCGAACACTTTGTTTTATAAAATCTTTCTAAAATGCACGTTGTTGTACTTTTGTATTCTCTAGAAATTTGTATAAACTTTGTAGTTGACAAGAAATTATTATAATTTTACGGAGTATGGCTAACGGAATGCCTTTTGACTTAAAAAAAATGAGGACTAGCAAGCTAAACAGCAGACTATTGTGTAAAAGAGTAAGGGCTTGTATTATATTCCTCCTTCTCTTCACAAGGTATCATCAATCCACGGAGAAAAATATAAATATATATGTAGTAAATGTCCATTTTGTAAAGGTTTAGAATGGAAAAACACAGTAATATTACTATCCTCTTTTAATTCTTTACAAAGGGTATCAATTTACTCCGAGTACTAGTTTCGGCACATGGCCATCATCAGCTCAGAATAGTCAATGAAAATTCACAAAAAATTCCATCTATAATGCGGATGTATATGATATTATAAAAATAAAATACTCATTTTGCTTAAAAATTAACACGTCAAAATCTTTTGAAAAACGAATATAATGACAAACATCACATTACAAGTTAAAATTCAAAAATTTTTTTGAAAACATATATATTGTAAAATATATAAATATATTTTACAATATACTTTTGTGAATGTCGTTTGTCCTGTCATGATTATGTTTTCAAAAAATTTTTGAATTTTAACTTGTAATGTGATGTTTGTCATTATATTCGTTTTTCAAAAGATTTTGACGTGTTAATTTTTAAGCAAAATGAGTATTTTATTTTTATAATATCATATACATCCGCATTATAGATGGAATTTTTTGTGAATTTTCATTGACTATTCTGAGCTGATGATGGCCATGTGCCGAAACTAGTACTCGGAGTAAATTGATACCCTTTGTAAAGAATTAAAAGAGGATAGTAATATTACTGTGTTTTTCCATAAATATATATATATAATAAAACATCTTGTCCTGCTACCATTGAGACAGCTTTCAGAGTATGCTCACGAAGTACGAAACAAATTATAATATTTTGGCTTATACCATGCTACTAAATTCTCACCATCATCAATAAATGAAGATGTATTTCACATTTCCGATCCATACATTTCGATAGGTCTAAAGCACGAAATGCTTTGGAATTAGAAGATAAGGCTAAAGCTCTTTTACAAAATTTAGGTGCAGAACGGGAAAAACTTGTAAAGAGAGAATAGAGTATTTTCTAGAAACTTTGTATTTTAAGATAGCATAAAAGTCTAAAACATTTTTAAAAGTTAAATCATCATTGCTTAATTATTATTATTACTACTATTTTTAACCATTTTCTTAAATGACGTCAAAATCTTGAAATTTTATAGAATGTTACACAGTTTATTTTCGACATGCTTGATGTCATATACTTAAGGTAATATTTGAAAAAGAAATCTTTCTAATTTATAAAACTACATTTATTCATTTACTTACACAACAATTTTCAAGCCGGTATTCGTATTACTTTTAAAGTTATTGAATTTTGAAATTATAGAGCTTCACTCTGAATATAATTTGCGAGGTATAACTTCAGGATGTATACGTATATACACCAATATATTGACATGGGTACAATCTTTAGGGATAATTGATGGCATTATACATATACATAAGAAACGTATAATTACACCTCAATTTAATAATTATAATTGCATGAAGGACTTATCAAATAATTAAATACTAAATATTAAACATTAAAAGCATCAGATGGTGTACAAGAATCAAATCAAACTGTAATTTAAATGAATAATAACATTAATTTAACTATAATCCAGGTAAAATAGAAAGATTACATCAATTTATCGTTGAACATTAAAACATGTTCAACGAGTGAAGAAAAAGTATATTTATTTGAAATAAAATTATAAAGCAAAAGTATTTCTAAAATTGTTGCGCAGATTGTAATTCTTAGTAGTAACAGTGTAATTTTACCTGACTGTATGACGATAACATTTCGATGCATTTAATCTTGTAAAATAATTTAATTTATAAAACAATGAAATATTTAATTCGATATTACTGAAGGAGAAACTTGATTAATTACAATACGAAAGACAATTTTAATATTTATAATAATAAAAGAATTCTTAACAAAAATTAACTTTAAGGCAAAACTAGTCAGTCTAATTTATTTACGAAAATACGGATAGGGCTGTGATGGGTGGAAATTCTAAGATGAAACAAAAGCATATCATGATTTTTATATATACAACGCACTCGCGTCTTGTCTATAAAAGAAAAGCCATTAGAAGTGTCGTTGAGGTTATATATTTTTCTTTACTTACCTACACCAGCACGGGGTTACATCGTTGAAGTTAGAAACATGTGATTCTGTTGTCACAACAACGTGTGTTAAATGACATGTACAACAATAAATGGTAATTTTTATTTATAATAAATTATAAATTGCCAAGGTGATGAATGATATAACCAAACAAAAACGAAACGAATATTATCCATTATATCAAAGAAGAAGAAATCTAGTCATCTTGTACCTTGAACGATTTCTGTTATACCGTTAACATCCGCCAAAGGGGTATACTGTGCTGTCCAGACCCAATGCCTAATCAGTGAAAAAAATTCCATATGTGAGGAAGATAATTGCGGCTAAAGTCCCACTGTCAATACCTTAGTTTTTTTTCTTTCAGTTATTATCCCTTCATACTCTTCAGTTTAATCCAGGCAATCTAACAGCAGCGAGTGCCAGGAGATTCCCCAGGGGTTCCTCAAGGGAAGTACGCGCAGCGGTGGCTCCACACACAAATGTTAATGGAATGACCACCGCCCACACTCCCACATATCTATGTTTAAATTTGACACAGTCTGCAAGTAACAAAATAAAAATACGATCTCTTAAAATTAACACACGAAATCAATAAGTATACACATGATATCAATGACAAGCAAAGGTTAAGTTCTCAAAAAATTTTTAATACTACCTAGTAAGTCGAGTAATGAAATAGAAATATTTGAAAAACAATAGTAAAAACGTCATTATTTAAAATTATCGTATGAAGTTAATACGAATAATCATGATTTCAGTGACAAGCAAAGGAATACTTGTTCAAATAATATCTAGTAGTATGTAGATATGTAAGTTATGTAATAAAGCAAAAAATCAATGTAACAATAGAAAAATGACCAGCTCGTTTAATAGCAAACAGTAGCCTGACGGTGGCATTACGTTCGCATAAAGCACAAGTCCAATCACATATCTGTTAAAGTATGACTATACACTTACTAGTAAGAAACACAACAAACCAGAACCTAAGTCCAACCCAATGATCAATCACGAATCAAATATACCCGCCAACAAACCAAACAGTGCGGTTTCAATACGTTTCACAAAGAAGTTAAATAAGCGCTCATGTACTGCTTTTACAAGTAATTTAGCAAAATCCGTCAGTAAGCTTATCATTCTGTAGTTATTTATGTCATCAGGACAGCCTTTTTATATACCATGTGCATGCCTGCAAGTTGCGGATGCATTTTACTGTGTGATAAAACGACGACACCGAGAGTTTGTATGTGTTAGTACGAGAAATCAATATACAAATTGCTTTTTGGTCGAGTGTTGTGTTGGAAAAGAGGGGATTCGAGTACATTTACGCTGAGGCTAGACTAACTATCCTTTAGGAGAGTTAGTCTAGTCTAGTCTAGTAGGATAGCAGCTGTACTTGCGCATTTCATTTGAATTTTGTTCACCCCTCGATCTCTACTTGACTAGTACATTTTTATATCGCGTTTCGTCCATCTACTTTAGAACAATTATGCGCGAAAATTATTGAATTTTCGAATCACGTTATAGAATTGATGATCATTTCTTTTATTTACACATACAATTTGGGAAGCTGTGATGAAACCCGTTACTAAAATTATTTAGTGCGATTATCTGATGCTTCAACAAGTCTCTACTTATAAATTATCTAGATAGTGCTTTTTATTGTTTAATATTATTTCCATCTTCTCTAAAGCAGTACAGTAAATGACTTTATTCTTGGTTAAAGAATTTGTTATTAACAGTAACAGTAGCAATTTTCACGGACTAACGTAGTAACGATTTCTGCGGTGTCAACTTTTACGTAGCTCTAATGTTAGTAACAGAGCCCCCCCCCCCCTTATTCCCACACTTATAGTCGATCAGCTTGTCTAGTATATTCATCCGCAAGTAGATCGCGTGCACACTATACAGCAAGAGCGCGCGAGGTATGATCACCCGATGGTATACGTAAACTCGCATCTAAACGTGGTCCGATAATACATATTAGAGTTACGGCACAACATACTAGCATTGCCTGCTCATATTCGAACCCATAGTGATCTGATTATTTTTTCGCAGATTGACAAAAAGAACAAATTAAATTTTCTCTTTAAGTGATGACGATTGCTTAGATAACTAAGTCGATAATAACGCGAAGATTGTAATACTTATAACGTAATTATGATTATCCGTATGAAATTAAATAATAATGTAGTTGTGTAAAAAGTTATAGCAGTACAACTGGGTTTTAGAATGAAATAAAAACAACCCGCCTGAAACATCTGCAGAATAAACTAAGATGTCTAGAGAAAAATAAATAAATAGAAATTTCATGGTAAAAAAAAACTATAAATAAGTATAACAGAAATACCATAAAATAACACAAAAACCTACGTGCATTCCTCTTTGCAGCCAGTACGCAACTGGAACTGATGTAAATATGTATCTATATCTGGCGAACACAGCTGGCGGAGATCAATTTTCCGAATATACGTCCGAAGAATATCGACTGGCACGGGTGATCATACCCCGCGCGCTCAAGCTGTATAGGCACAGTATTGGCAAGTATACATGGGCGAGATAGGGGAAGTGGAACCGAATTCAATCAGACTAGATCGACTCGTGTTTTGTCGGCTCTCGGGTAACGTATTACCTACCGGTTTCCCCGAGAGCCGACAAAACACGAGTCGGTCTAGTCTGAATGAAATCGGATCCACTTCCCCTATCTCGCCCATGTATATTGGCAAGTTTAAAATAATCTAGAAAACAGCCAGTCGTAAAAGAATGGTTGATCCGTAACCTCCGTGATATAGAGGCCTGGAACAAAGCTTGTGTCACGTGATCTGACGTCACGAATGCCGTCTGTCGAGCATTACAGTTTAGATTTGCCGTGGTCGCACATGTCAATCGCGTGAACTAGATTTCGCAAGTTTTTCTTTCAAAAACCCTCATAAAGAACTTCAAATAAGTTAAAGTGATAAGTTAAAGGTGTAGAATTTCAGATTTACCTGATTTATGTGCAGATAATTTGTAAAATCAGTGAAAAGAGAGTGTTTCTCAATTGTGGAGTGCCGAGTTTGTGGGTTAGCAAATATGGCCGCTGGTAAATTTTGTATGTGAACGTTGTTTTATTACTTATAAATAACTTTCGGGTGGTGTCGTTTATAATATGGTTGTGTCGTTTATATAAAATAATTAGTTAATCAAGAACGCCAACAGTTTGACTAGATACCTGAGTGAATCTTGTTCATTTAATTAAAAATGCCTGATAAATGCTGCGTGCCTAATTGCACAAGCAATTACGATAGTACCCATACGTATGTGTCCGTCTTTTCTTTTCCAAAAGATGAAGAGTTGAAAAAAACGTGGATTAAATGCATTCATAGAGAGTCATTTAATCCAACAAAACATTCAGTAGTATGTATTAAACATTTCTCAGAGTCATCGGTTATAACAATTGATAAAATAACCAGAAACGATGGATTATCTGAAAACGTCTCTTCTTTTTCAGATATATTAAATAATTCATTTGACATTGCACTGAATGCTTCTGTATTATCATCTTTGTTCTATATTGCCGGATACTGTGCACATTCACTAATTAAGTTTGTTAATGGTTGTGACAATTGTTTAACATCCATTACTACCAATTCAGATTTTGTTATAAATTTTACCAATTGTGGTGAAAATGACTCTGCAGATATTAGCAAATATTTGAAAAATTTAACAAGAGGAGCTCTAAAACAACCATCTGAATTATTCTTTGAAGTCTCTATTCAGGCGTATCAGATATTTAGTGAGCTTATTTCAGATAAATATGAAACTGAATTTCTAAAAACAGGTAAACAAAGGATTATTTTACGGGAATTGACAATGTTAAAATTGGAAAAATATGTAGAAGAAATCAATGAGAAATGTATTTTATGCAGCAAAACGTTGAAGTCGATATTGTTAAAAAATAGTCATGTTCTTGCCAATATATTTCTTAATAACTATTCAAAAATAATCAACGACAAAATTAACACCCAAAACATGGATCTATCCAAGAGAAAACTGATTAAATTTAATAGTTAAGTAGTTATAAAACACATTAACGCATGGAGATAGGGCCGGCTTTCGTGACGTCACGATTGCTTGTTCGCGGCCTGTACTTTCTCGTAGGTTACGGTTGATCATATGAGAAATAGCGACAACATGGGTCTTGGCGCAGCTTTTGAGGAACTTTATTGAAACACAATATATTCCCGACGAGTTATAATTACTTAATGATTTAGTAAATGATTAGACGTAGGGAATAGATAAAATGATGAAGTGTGTTATGTAACACCTGCATCGTAAACATGTATCTGGATTTTCGCATTACCAGAGGGAAAAACTAATTGAATTGATGCACTAGGTGTTCTGAATCCTCTCCTGAGAGCAGCGTCTTTTCTACACACTTACCAGAATAAGCAACAATAATACGCCACATACTTACGCTTAGATGCATTTACAGTAATATTCTATAGTTTCTTATAATAGTTGAGCGTTGTTTTATGCTCAGTATCGTAGTGTGAAATAATTTGTAAAATGGAAACAGTTTCTCTGAGTTACTTGTTAGTAATTGGAGCAGGTAGTTTCTTCTTTACAGGAACGTTCATTACAGGAAAATGTGCATTAAAGTGTTAAATTTTTCATTAGTGTCATAACGGTTATTAAATACATCATTCCAGTTCTCATTAGATATTGCTGTTTTGAGTTCGCCAATATTAAACACGCTGGATAATTTCATTTCTTCCAATTTTTACTGACTGGTATTGTCGTCTTCCCTTTCGGCAAGTAAAACCTAAGCTTTGTGATCAGAATAACTTACGGATAAGATACGCGTATTCCTGATTAATAACTTTGAATTATTAACTAATATAAATATATTGTCCAAGCAGGTATTGCTTGATTTAGAGATTCATTTCCGTTCAAGTATTGTCATTTCCGCACCAAAGCACTCGAAGACATTTAAGGCTTGTATACACATTTGATCCCGGTTCAAGAAATCTATATTGAAATCATCGTATTTTTTGATGTTCATATCCATAGTTACCATCCGTAAGTGTTCCAATTGTTCACAGAAAGATTGCCAAATGGAGGTCTGTATACGCAAATTAAAATATAACAATATTTTCTGAAACGAATGTTCGCACAGCAGCATTCTAAACAACATTCTACTGCCAAGTCATTCAGCCAATCAACTGCTTTGCCTCAGAATTCATGTGAAATATATATCTGAGCCAAAATGAATTGCATTTTGCCGGCAAAGCGAAGTTAAAATATATATTCCAGAACAGAAACGATTCTTATTTGGTTATATGACAACCAATGATCGATGATAAAAATGATTTTACTGCTATTAAGTAGTGCTAGGTCAATGTCATATCTTTTGCCCTCTAGGCTGCTTCTACTCGGGGCTTCATAAAATAGCTTATGTATGCCCCAATACGCTAATTGTCAGCATTTCTTAATTTATCTATTCGCGTTGACGGGACACCAACTATGAATAAAGAGTAAATGTTGGGTCGTTTCAAGTGCATAAACTCGCATTTAGCTTCATCGAATTCTTTTTCCTTTAAATAATTCAGAACATTATTAGTCTTTATATCTTTATCGAATCTGATGACGTATAGATACAAATATATACTACTTTCAATTGTGAATTCGATGCCATTTTTGAGATGCTTCTTTAATGCCTTTTTAGAAGTATGTAGTTATATTCCACAATTAAACCTTATATAAATATCAATAATTTACGATGTATGCATATATTACTTTTATATTGAAAAAACATTTCACACAATGTTTATTTGCTGGAGATTACCAGAATAGGTTAAGTCAAACCGTATTCAATCCTAATTTTACATAATAATCCAAAAGCCACACTTGTACAATCATTTTAGGAACATAAATTCATTACAGTTTTTCGAATAAAAAATAAAATTTAATATGAAAACTTACTACATCCTCATCTGTTTAGATGTCATATCACATTGTATACTACATTTTGAGCTATACAGGGTGAGTCATTAGTAGCCGCTTCTTCGATTGTTCATTTGCGTTTTAAATAAAAGAAAAAATAATTAGTGGAAGATCAATGGTTGCCTGTGGCGCATATTGTAAAATTACTTTAAGCTCTGACGCACTTCCGGTTTCACCGGAAATGCACAGAACATAATTTTTTTAAATGGCTCACCCTATATCTTTTTGGATTTTCTTATACTGCTTTAAATTCTCTGTTCAACTGTTTTTTCTTTTTCAAAATTGAGCCAATAGTTTTTGAGTTATTAATTTTTTTGAAATTATTTGACTAAAACACGTGTTCAGAAAAAAATCATTTTCACATTGTTTTTAAAAGTAAAAACATTAACTTTGGGGGTGCGTGTAGCCAAGAAAATTCTGCATCATTTGGTAAAATTGCACTCGACAATACCTCAAAAAACTTTGTTTTTTCAAAGCCTACTTCCTGAAATTTTCATTTAACACCCAGTTTTTTAATGAGGCATTTTGTTCCTTTTTTGATTCTCTTTCATTTTTGTTAACAATGTCCTATACCTATCTTTTGTAATTTCTGAGATAATCACTATAATAGTAATTAGCGGTCAATTAAATAACTACGGGTGCTGTTCTATGCACCCAAATATTCGTCCAATAAAGGCTGGAATGTGGCTGACTGCCTGAGTCAACTGTTAAAGAAAGTCGGTATACATTTATGTCAAACTTATGAAAGCATCGCTATTAGTTATCATCCAAATGAATTATTCTTTTGAAGAGTTAATATATATGATTGACGTTTTGGGTGAATCTGAAAGAAACTCTTTGCTAGCATCCACACTTTATGCACAGCGATCCCTGGTAGAAGTCAACCGAAACCAGAAACCTTCGAAAGTATAAAGTGGGCGGTTTGAGTGAACAGAAAGTATTGAATATGAAAAAAGAACTGAAAAAGCAATAACTGGTTAGGATAAGACGTTCATGGTACTTGCGAGTTTAGTCGAACCCCCCCCCCCCCCTACTAGTACTACGAAAATTAGTCGTCAGTTAGATGTAAGTCAAATTTGAGAATCTAGAATAATTGATAAACATGAAATTCACCCGTAGCATATTCATACACAGCGTAGAAATTTTCAGAATCGCTTACATCGTTGTCAATTGGCAGCAGATAAATTATCCTGGCTTTCTCAATTTTTTGTTGTTTACCAACGAAGCCACCTTCTATTAAAGTGAATACGTTCATCGTCACAATTTCCGTTGTTATATCACATAAAGCGCCCCACTTAATCACACCTGTAAACTTTCAGAATCGTTGGTCATTAAAACTGTGGGGAAGAATACTGAGTAGTTACATAATTGGACCTTATTTCTTTGATGAAAATTTTAATGGAGGAGAGTATCTTCGCTATCTACGGACGGATTTTCAAAGCTTTTTGAAGACATCTTCAAATATGTCAGTAAATGTAACCTTTATTTTCTTTCGATGTTAGCCAACACAGTCAAAAATTAAATACTGCAACTGGACATTGCCGGAATTAAAAAATTGAAATGCGATGCTCTTCATTCTGTAAAATTATTACTTTTGGGATAGTTGGATTTAACATTTACGTTGTTTGACAGTTGACTAAGGAAGTCAAGCGCCATTCCTGCCTTTCATTGGTTGAACGAATATTTTGGTGCATAGAACAACAGCGCTCGTAGTTCTTTAATTGGCCGCTAATTGCTCCTGTAGTGATTATCTCAGAAATTACAAAAGATAGATATAGGACATTGTTAACAAAAATGAAAGAGAATAAAAAGGAGAACAAAATGACTCTATAAAATACTGGGTGTTCCATTTAAAAAAAATAAGTTTTTGGTATTTGAAAATTTCAGGAAGTAGGCTTTGAAGAAACAAAGTTTTTTGAGGTATTGTCGAGTGCAACTTTACCAAATGATGCAGAATTTTCTTAGCTACGAGCGTCACCAAAGTTAATGTTTTTACTTTTAAACACAATGTGAAAATGATTTTTTTCTGAACAGGTGTTTTGGTCAAATATTTTCAAAAAAAATTAATAACTCAAAAACTATTGGCTCAATTTTGAAAAAGAAAAAACAGTTGAACAGACAATTTAATGCAGTACAAGAAAATCCAAAAGTATATAGGGTGAGTCATTTAAAACACTTAAGTTCCGTGCATTTCCGGTGAAACCGGAAGTGCGTCAGAGCATAAAGTATTTTTACAATTTGCGCCACAAGCAACTATGGATCTTCCACTAATTGTTTTTTCTTTTATTTAAAACACAAAAGAGCAATCGAAGACGCAGACTCACCCTGTATATTCCAAATTTTGGCCATATATTTGGATTACCCCTTCTTATTGTGAAACAGGGTATAGAGTTACACACTTTATATTATCATTACTCTGTTTTCATTTTGTTCTTGTTATTCTTCACAGAAACTTTTATGAACTTTATTATTAATACTATAGTTATTATGAGCATAACAATACATTACATGTCATATTTACAATATTTACTGTAACACTGTGTACTCGGGAAAAAGAACAGCAACTTAATGATGGTGTTATTAAAAAAACTGATTTGCTGATCAAAGTTTAAGAGTCGATCTTACACCTGACATCACTAGATTTCGCCCTTAAATGTAGTGACTACAATAGCAAGTAGCATAATTAATATTCACTAATTTATTCGAAGTTACAGAATGTTTAAGAAAACTATTACTATTAGGTTGGTGTTCTAGATTTCTAATTAATAAGATTTTTTTCTTATACCCGAATTTGTTTTTGCTTTTATTCCTCATATAGATTATCTCCTAAAATTAATTTATATTGTAATGAGGTTTAATGTATACTGTTGTACAATGAAGATTCATTTATGTATTTATTATGACTATTAATAACAGAAAAATCATACTATTACAATAATTCTACATTATATTATGTATACATTTCACCTTGAATAATTCTGTTACTTTTGTAAATAAATGTTTAACTGATAACAATAGAAACAATGTACACAATTTTACAATAAGGAACAAATAAAAGAAAGTTATGTATATTACATTTTTATCATGAGGAAGAGTTTAATTCGTAAATTGTACTCTATAAACTCCAGAGCACGTAATGGACTTTAAATTTGTTTATATACTTCAAACATTGACTAATAAACAGAGAATTTATGCTTTTTGCATACTAATGAAAATAATATGTTAATTACGTTTGTAGTAAGTACACAAATATGGTACAAGTGCTAGTTAAAATTTCTGAGCCGCACATATATAATACCTATGCTTCATTAATTCGAATAAGATAGTAATTATATTTTTCAAACTACAATTATAAACTGGGCCAATTCAAATTGAATATACGTTGAAATGGAAAGATAAATAGATAGCAAAATTTTGGAAAAATTCAAATTGTTCAGAAAAAAATAAAAAAAAATAATTAGGGAAACATTCAAAAGTAATAATAATCTTATAGGTATCAAAAAATACAAGCTATTTATAGGCGCTCCAGAGACTATTTGCATGGTATAATTGCTAAGGAGATGTTTATTCACCCCGATACAGATATGCCGCCACAGAGGACCCCATCCGTTCTGTGAAAGTAGTTTTGTATTGAAATCTTACTTAAAATTCTGGAAAAAGATGACTTTCTCTAACATATTGTTTTTTAAGTTTCACGGGGGCACAATTTTTGTAGCATGCATAATTTTGCTTAAAAAGCAAGAAGTCAAACGTATTACCTATTGTCGTTACCAATGATCACAGTTTTTAAATATGATATTTTATCATGTTTCTTCTATTTTTTCAATTATTTTGATATTTTACTTATGTCTAAACGTTTCTTGACGATGGAGTGTTTTCTAACGTATGCTCTGCTCTTATGGTGTTTCCCCGGTTACTGTGCAGGTAATAGAATTTTAGTATTATTTTCTTATACGTAGTATAAGGAAGTATTGTGATGATGAACATTTTCGACCTCGAGATTTTTGCAGATGTCCACGTTTTGTGGTCCCCTGATTCCGAAAAAGTGGTTTTTAAAAAATGTCTCTGTGTGTGTATGTGACCACGATAGCGGTCAAACCCCTATAGGTATCAATTCCAAATTTTGTATTTGTGAATATAATCTCCCTCTTGAGAACTTATTAGATTTTCAGTAAAATCGGCAGACCGGAAGTAATACTTTACTTCAGTGAAAAAATTGAATTTTGCCAATTATTCGTCAACTACTAAGTTTAAACAAATTTATAAAGAATTCATATACAGGGTGGCTGACAAAAAACGCCCCAAGCCGTAGCTCCGTTATTTACTATCCGATTTTAAAAAACAAAATATCAAATAAAATGGTTAAGTAAATACTATCAATTGGTGTAATCGAAATATTATTAGGAACAAAAAGTTTGAACATGCGATAGTCAATTTTTTTTTTTAAATGGCAACGTATATTTTTAATTAATGTTTCGGATAAAGAATGTTTTCCTGATTTTGATGATGTATAACACGTCAATTTTCAACATAAGTTTCAAGTGTGCCGTGGTTAATATCATTTTATTGGAATGGAAATTTTAAAAAAATACAAATAAATACGAAACTTATCTACAAATATTGTTCAAATTGTCTGCCGCCTTGTTGAAGACATAGTTGACACCTTCTAATTACTCCATTAGTGGCGTTGAGTATAAAATTAGGAGGTATTTCGCGGCAAGAATTCAGAATTCTTTGCCGTAAAATGTCTATATTTTCCGGACTAGTAAAATAAACCTGATCTTGAAGATAGCTCCATAACCAAAAATCCAGCGGCGTAAGGTCGGGCGAACGAGCGGGCCATTGAATTGGTCCATTGGTCCCTATCCACCTCTCAGCAAATGTCGCATTTAACCATTCAACATTTATTAAGGCATTATGAGGAGGGGCGCCATCTTGCTGAAAGTACATTCTCTTTAGCTCGGCAATTGGCAAATCATCTAAAAAGTTTGTAATGTTTTCACGCAATAGTTGATGGTATTTTGCTTGATTTAAGATGCCATCTATGAAAAATGGGCCAATTAATCGATCACCCCAAAGACCGCACCCTACATTTAAACTGAATCTTTGCTGAAAATTATTCTCAATTATAATTCTTGGGTTTTCTTGGCTCCAACATCGATTGTTCTTTCTGATAAAAATGCCATTATTACTGAAACTGCATTCGTCCGACCAAATAATTTTTCGATAAAAATTACGATCTCGTTGTGTAACATTTAAGAAAAAGTTGCAAAATTGCATTCTTCGACCATGATCATTTTCCAATAGTGCTTGTACTTTTTGAGAGATGTATGGTATGAACTTGTGCTTTTTGAGTATCGCTTGTGTTGATAGTATTTACTTAACCATTTTATTTTATATTTCGTTTTTTAAAATCGGATAGTAATAACGGAGCTACGGCTTGGGGCGTTTTTTGTCAGCCACCCTGTATACTCAAAATTAAATTTGAGAAGAATTTTATTTAAAAAGTTTTTCGAAATTTCTACCGGAAGTAGGTCTATTACTCTTACCGAAAATCAGTTTTTTGCGAATATTTTGCAAGTCATGCATTTTAGACAAGTACGTTAGGAGTATAAAAGTATTTAGATTTTAATTTTCGATACCTTTCGTATATTTTTTTTTTTAAATTCGGACCGGAAGTAACACTTGCTGATATGGAATAGCGATTTTTTGCAAATATGTCGTAAATTATGCATTCTATATATATTTATCAAGAGTACAAAAGTATTTACAGCTGGATTTTGAATACTTTTTGTATAAATGAAATTTCAAAATTCGGACCGGAAGTAACACTTTTACTCTTAGGGAATAGCACTTCTTTTCGAATATCTTGCAAGTATGCATTCTATAAAGATTTATTAAGAGATTAGAAGTACTTAGAATAGGATTTTGAATAATTTTTCTATAAAAAAATTCTTAAAACTATATAGTTTGAAACGCTCATACGTATAAGAAAATCGTGTGGTGGCCACACCTCATTTTTTTTACTGAGAAACCCTCATTTTTCTACTTATTTCTGCCTGTCGATGCATCCCCTAACTTTAACGAAGTGTCGAACACTCTGCGTTCATACGATTCATACCGCTCTTGTTCATTCGTTCAGTCATCATAGCTAGAAGAAGTTAGATTCGAGTAACTGATGACGGTGCGGAAGAAAATTTATGACAGTGGTTAGAATAATCTAACAGATGTAACGAACTTTTGGAGTTCAACATTATAACAAACTCGTTAAGCGGAAACCATGCAGTTTCTAGTTGAAATATAAAATACAAATTCTATGTTATACTCTAGAAGCGACATTTGTCTCAGGAACATACCCTGGACTTACGATGTGGTTCTAGGAGTAAAATACTGAACTAAAAATGAATTATATGACACAAACAGTCTCAAAATCAAAGTGTCATTTAATGTCACTAAGTGCATACATGTTGCCAGCAGCAGTAGTGAATATGAATTTTATTGAAGTTGGTTACTGAAAACACTAAACACTGAAAAGTACGTTAATATATCAGATAAGTGTGTATTTATAGCCGTGCTTTAGCGGAAATGATTACTATATAGGAATCATATTCCAGTTAAATAATTTTAAATTTGTCTGTAGTTTAATCAAAAACTAACTTTCGACAAAGAACTTTCTGCGCATAATCATGCCTAGCAGCGCTGAGAAGATTCTTGTATCTTCATTTATCTCGCTTAACCAAAGAAAAGTAAAAAGAAAACATACATATAGAGTAAAAAATACCGAAATCATCTAATTTTGAAATGCTTAATACTATATTTTCTATTGATTTTACAATTTTTAAATGCAGATTTTCAATTTTTAAAATGTAATTTATTTTGTCTTCAATGTAATTTCCCTTTTCTTCCCATCACGGATGATGTCCAGTTTTACGGATTCTCCTCCAAGTTTCTTATATATGTCGGTAATTTGATTGATTGTCATTCCGTTAACATGCGTTATGATGTCTCCGGCTTGTAAACCGCTCCTGTAAAAAAAGTACATCTCAATTTAAATAGAGAATTTATTGATACATGAAAGCGATAGAAAACGTATCATCAATCTTAACGAAGTAGAATATTTTATAAAGTGATTTATTGATTTCGTGGTTTAATATATATATGTATGAATATTTTACAACCATTCTTAATATCCATTTACGTTATATCAATATTATACAGGGCCCAACAAAAGAAATACGAGTTAATAACACCTTTATTTACTGAAGATTTTAATCAGCGATACGTCAAATCAAACAGTTGTAAATAGACTACAAAATGCAACAATAAAATGGTTTCTAGCCCTACGAAATTTTAAACCCATGCAGCCACTTTCTTTTCAAATTAAATTACGCATGATTCTGATCGGGTTTTTTTTTTTTGAACACTAAAATATATAAAATTTCCACAAAAAAAATAAATTGCTTAGATGTGTTAGGCAGAAATGATATCGGCCACTAAAACAAACTGCCTTCAGGAACTCTCGTTACTATGCTATACGCGAGACCTAAGGTCAAGATTTTGGAAAAATCACATTAGTGCTGAAACATTTAATAACATCCAGTTTTCTTTGGAAACAAAAACTGATGAGTGACAACCCCCAATCTGTCAAATTGAGGTACACGTTCTGCGAAAATTTGTATTATTATTATGTAAAAGTATACTTGTGATATACAAGATTGTCGTGTTCAGTAAAAAAAAAACTATCACTCAAGAAAACTACGTACCCTATTTTGAAATAAAAAAGTTGACTGGAGGTGCTTAAACTTTCGTAGGGTTAGGAACCATTAAATGGCGCGTTTTACGTTTTTCAATTTTTGCTCTGGTTTAGATTCATCAGGAATGTTAAATTTGATATTAGAATCTCATGAACCGAATGATTTTGAAAACTATCGACATAAACTATACAACTTTAATAGAATATAAATTTGAAATTACAGATTATTAATGCTACTTCATCATATTGGCAATGTTGTAATTGCACGTAACATATAATTATAAAATGATATTTACTTTGTAAAATAAATATTTAAGCACGACACTGGTAGTAGAACAAATGAAGGAAAGCATTTCCGAGTTGCCGATTTAATAACATAAATATTTCTAAATAGCAATGTGTAAATCGATTACAGACACCTGCTTTGTATAACCATATGGAAATTGAATAGGAATGAATTAATTACATATTATCCAATTACATTTAATGAAACAAATTTAGAACAAATTCTGCAATTTTCCCCATTTAAATGCATTGCTATCTGATCGTATTTGCTCTGAAATGGAAATTCTACTCATTTTCTCTTAGAATAAAACGGTGTTACAAATGTTTTAATTTTCTTACACAATTAAAAGTATATATGTACCTTTTGTTTATCGCTATTTAAGGAGAAATATATCGATATGCATGTATTTTCCCTAATAGCGACAAAACGAGAAATTGAAACTATAAAAAATAAAATGCAAAATCTAATAAACACGTTGTCTAAACGCTTTTATATGAGGAATTAGGAAGCAAATAACTGTGCAAACATTTCAAGCCATATATAATAAATATAATAAGTTTTCTTTATTATATATTATAATAACGCGTGTCTGTAATTCATTTACACATTGCGATGTCGAAATGCTATTAAATTAACAACTTTGAAACGTCTTCCTTCATTTTGTCTACGGACAGAATCGTGGTTAAATATTTAATTTACAAAATGAGTCATATTATCATGCATCCCGAACAACTATAAACTTATCAAAATGATGGTATAGGATTAATAACTACATTAAATTTATTTCGCTTTTAAAGTCATTACTATTAACACATTGCGCTTATGGCTTCATAGTATCAAATTTTACGATTGTGTTAAATGTTTGAACTCTTGAGGAATTATAGAAGCAAAATAGTACACAGAAAAAAAATTATGTGAAATAACATACATTTTTTGTAACATTTTACAGTGATTAGGTTGTAAGTTACTGATGTACAAATGCATCAAAGTAAATTCACAATTTATATGTATTATTAAAGAATTCAAATTAAAATTACAAATATATTTGTATAATTAAGTTGTTTAATCACAAATTGAAATAAAAAATACGGATTTACCGTGTATATTTCCAACATTTTGACGTGTATGTGACTTTTAAAAAGGTAAAATTACCATGAAAATACTGGTCCCCGGTAACCAATTTTTTTTATAGTAATTTACATAGATTTTTTTATCAGTGTATATTCAAAAAATGTCTTTATCGAAAACAAAGATTTTAATAGAATGTTCGATCATTTTAATGAAAAGAGCCACAAACTAACTGGGAAAACTAAATAGATTATTGGTTAGGCAGAAGATAACAATTTATTATATTGCCACATGCATTTCTTATTTATTGTTGTAGAATAATTTGGTATTGATGCACCATAATTCAAAACTACCTGTTTTATACGTCGTATATGGAAGTGTTTTGATGATGAAATTTTCGACCTAGAAATTTTTATAGATGTTATGAAGTACTCTAATAACGAAAAAGTGGCTTTAGCAAGCATCCCTGTGTGTCTGTATATTTACAGCGACCAAATAGTTAAAGTTGTAAATACCAAACGTTATATAATTCTCTCCCAAAGCTTAGTTTATATTTTCACTTAAATTGGAACACCGGAAGCAAAAGTACTTCATTTTAGTGCAAAATTCATTAAAAGACAAGTTTAGACAAATTTCTAAATATTATTCAAAAGTCAATTTTGCAAAATAACTTTATAAATAAAGTTCGAAATTTTAACTTTAATTTAGAATTTATGATTCACCATAAATTATAGCTAAATTGTTGAAGCGTTTCTGGCAGTTTCAAGTCGATTCTTTCTTAAAAATGTAGTTTACCTCTTTCAATAAAAGGAATGACTAATCTTCAGGGTCAATTAATGTGCCAGCGCAACAACACAGTTTCTTCTTTCTTCTATTACTAAAACCTTGTTATGTGAAGTTCTGGTCTCGAGAGAGGATTTAAATCGGCCCAGGAAAACTTTCCCAACAACTGCCAATTTATGAAAAAGGATGTTACTATTATCCTCACATGCAAATTACTTCGATTAGTCAATAAAATTTTCCAATGCTATAAGTGCTATGTTAATAAAATAGCAGAAATCTGTTTTTAATTATTCGATGTTTATCATACCAGGAACTTAATAATAAGCCTTTCAGTAATTAGTAACTTTAGTAAGTAGTAACTACATGACATAGAAATTGTTCCTGTTTTCTCTACTTACTTTGTTTTAATAAACTGCGAACACGCAAACTGTTAATTTATTAAGACATGTTTGCTTGATGTCATAGCCCGGAAGGCATTCTTTTCAATGAGACATTCTAATCATGCGCAAAAACAAGCAGAAAATGAATATAATGGAAGTATATTTACCGAAAGGCAGGCGAATCAAGTATGACCTTCCATACAAATACTCCGCTTATATTTTCCTTTAATTGCAGCTGTTCAATTATGATATCCGTCATCTGCACTGTAGCTATACCCAATTGCTGTGAATCATCCGTTCGATTGCTTTTATTGTTGTCGCTTAATGGGTGTCGTCCATTCCGCAGGAATTTTTTTGCGTACGCTGAAAGTAATCGATTACGATGCAAATCAAACACACAATATATGCTAAGCAGTAATATCTATCTTAAGAAAACTTCAACAGTTCAGTATGTTCATTAGCTTATGTATTTACTATAATAATTGGAAATTAGATACTTAAATTATGTTTTTAACAAAAATTTAGGTAAGAATTTTGTATAAATTAAAATAAAATCTAATTAAAAATTGTTATTGTATGTTTTTGAACTATGTGATACACATATAGGTTATACGGGCTGTCCCAGATAGTGTGCTCACCATTGGGATCTCGTGAACGGTAAGAGATAGAGAGTTGGTTAAATGAGACAAAATGTACGTGACACCTGGGTTTATTTTTTTAAGCAAAAAAACTTTTAAAAAAATGAACGATACGTGCGCTATAGGGGAAAAACTAAAAATCGGCAATTTTAATTTCGTCGTTTAACTTATTTCATGTAAAAGATACCGAAATACTATTTTGACATTATGAAGGTACTTTTTTACGCAGAATTCAAATTTGGTATTGCAACCTCTGAAGCTTTTATACGTTTCGAGATTTTTATACAAACTTTCTTATTTTAAATACAAATCGTAGGCGGCTTTGACTGTATCAAAAAGAGCATAATTTGCTGATTTCAATGATGTATAACACTTTGGGCTTATTTGTAGAAATAACAAAGTTATAATGATATTTGTGCAATTTTTGGTATCCTTATGAATGCATAGGCTATACATCAGAGGCAGCATTGAATTATTAAGACAATAAGTAGTATCTGTCAAATTTATTTACAAGCAAGTTACGTATCGGTTTATTTTTGTGTTATTTAGTCTGCTATTTTGTTCGTTGATTTAAAAATCACCGCATTTGTTGTTTTGGTTCGTTTTATTACTTGTTTATTATTGTTCACGTTATGGAGAAATTTAATAATGAAGAGAAATATGATATGCTTCAAAGTTACATATTGGCTCACAAAAATTCAAGGAATGCAGCTAATCATTATTTGGAGTTGTACCCAGATCGACGGCAACCACACGAAACTTTATTTCGAAGATTAGAAGTAAATCTAAAAACATACGGTGCCTTTAGTAAACCGAAAAGAAATAGAAAAAGATTAGATGAGGAAACCCAAGTTATTGTATTAAATCAGGTGCGTGAAAATCCAAAAGTTTCCACAAGAGAAAAAGAAAACAACACCGGAATCCCTAGAACATCAGCCCATAGAATATTAAACAAGCATCGATATCATCCTTACAAAGTCCACATTAGCCAAGGACTCCAACCAGGAGACGCAGAGAGGCGGACTCGTTTCTGTCATTGGTACATTAATCAGAATAACAACAATGTTACATTTCTGTTTAATGTGTTGTGGTCAGATGAATCTCGATTTACGAACAATGGGTTATTTAACAGAAATAATATTCACAATTGGGGGACATAAAATCCCCATGCTCTACATGAAGCTCGACATCAAGAACGTTTTGGGTTCAATGTGTGGTGCGGTATTATCGGCAGAAGAATAGTTGGACCTATTATCTTCAATAACAATTTAACGAGTGAACGCTATTTGAACTTACTTCAAGGTGAAATAGAAGATCTTCTAGACGATATTCCGCTTAATCTAACTGCGAATATGTATTTCCAACAGGATGGGGCACCAGCACATAATGCTCACATTATTACGAATTACCTAAATAATAGATTTGGTAATCGGTGGATTGGTAATCGAGGACCCATTTCATGGCCTGCACGTTCCCCAGACTTAACCGCAATGGATTTTTTCCTTTGGGGTTACATAAAAAATAAGGTGTATAAAACACAATTTAATAATGTGGAGGAACTGCAAGCTTGTGTTTTAAGAGAGTTTCATCGGATAAATGGACGTATTTTAGAAAAAGTGATTAATTCCACACTAAGAAGAGCTCAGTTATGTATCAATAACAATGGAGGACTTTTTGAGCATTTAATGTAATTTATCTATTTACTAGTAGTAAATAAATAGTTAGGTATGTGAAGTTAGTGTTTTATTTACTTTTCAGTCATTTTTGTATTTTGTTTCCAGGAATAGGTAAGTATAAAACAAAAAAATATGCTAATTATTCTTGTAACTTTGTTATTTCTACAAATAAACCCAAAGTGTTATACATCATTGAAATCAGCAAATTATGCTCTTTTTGATACAGTCAAAGCCGCCTACGATTTGTATTTAAAATAAGAAAGTTTGTATAAAAATCTCGAAACGTATAAAAGCTTCAGAGGTTGCAATACCAAATTTGAATTCTGCGTAAAAAAGTACCTTCATAATGTCAAAATAGTATTTCGGTATCTTTTACATGAAATAAGTTAAACGACGAAATTAAAATTGCCGATTTTTAGTTTTTCCTCTATAGCGCACGTATCGTTCATTTTTTTAAGTTTTTTCATTTAAAAAAGTAAACCCAGGTGTCACGTACATTTTGTCTCATTTAACCAACTCTCTATCTCTTACCGTTTACGAGATCCCAATGGTGAGCACACTATCTGGGACAGCCTGTATAGCAGTTGACGTACATAATTCATAACGTGATATCACACATTTATTTTAAAAAAATTAATAAATGAAATTATAGTGATATTAATCTTAGTAGATGATTTTTAAGTTCGCGGATTAGGAAAAAGCAGAGAAAATAAAAATACAACATTATTTTTCTTTTTCTATATATTCGCCGGCAACCTCAATACATTTTTCACAATTAGCTTGTGTATGCCTTCATAAAAGAATGTTTTATCTTTGCAGCGAAGCTGAGTCCGTTACTTCATCGTTCGTAATTTTTTTCCCACGCAGCTCTTTTTTCATTTTAGAGAACAGGTAAAAATTGCCATGAGCCAAGTCTGAACTATAGGGTGCGTGATTTAAAATGTCCAAGCCCACTTTATACAGGGCATACAGGGCGACGAGTTTTCTAGACGGAGGCATTATGATGCAATAGTAGAACACCTTTCGTCAATTGTTCCCTTCTTTCTTTAATGGCGTCTTTTAACCGTTCCATTATTGAAACTTAGTATTCTTGAGTTATGCAAACGCTTTTATTTTTGTGATACATTAACAAGATTCCTTCTGAGTCTCAAAAAACAGTAGCCATGAGTTTTCCGGCCGACTGTGTCACCTTAAATTTGTTGGGCGATGGTGTGGCTTTTTTATGCCCACTGCATGGAGTCTTGCTTAAGCTCAGGTTCATAATAAGGAACTCAAGTTTTGTCCTCAGTAACAATTCTCCTCAATACTTAATCCGTACCTTTATTACAGATGTCCAAAAACACACGCGTTGTTGTTTTTGCGGCGGCGCGCGGAGTGAGTATTTTTAACACCCCCTTGTGCCGACCTAAGTCATCCCAAGATAATAATGATGAATTTTAAAAATCGTTGCATCAGATACTCCAATCATTCATGTGAACTGTGTCTTCTTTAGTCGAGAATGTTACATTTTTAATTTTTTTACTTTTTCAACAAGTTCTGGATTGGTCGCTTAGACAGGCGACCCCGACATTGGGTCATCTTCAAGTGATTCCTTACCAGCTCAAAGCGAATGTGCCACTTAAAAACCATCGTTTTTCCCGGGCAAGAGTTCCCGTAAACCGATGACACCTCTTTCTTCAGTATGTTATAGAGCTTCTCTGTCTTTTGAGGAATGATAATGGCGCGATACTTGATTTTCTCCATATTTCACACTTTCTTTCCAATTAAGTTGTTTGGTCGACGATAGTTTGAAGACAACTAAAGCGATTCTGTTAAAACTGTATATTTATACTGTGATATCATAAAGTTTCAAAGATGGCATTGAAATAGAAAATATATGCCTGAACTTAATCCAGGTATTATAACTTAACTGTTTTGAAAATTATTTTGACAGTGGCATTATATGATAATATGGCTTAAGAGGAGCGTTTACCTATCGAAAACTATGGTGTAGCCATTTCGCGTTTTTTGAATTTATTTTGTAATTTTAGAATCTCAAATTTGGGTTAGTGATGCAAAAGGCATCAATTTATATTGTCAAGGTCAGGTTTTTTTTCTACTATTCTACGGGTGTGTGAATCGCTCTTTTTTGCGTTTTCAAAGTTTATTTTTTCAATAGGCTAGGTTTAGAGATGGAGAAATTCCTTCGCTTTCTTGTAACTTTGACATTCTATTTGTCAAAATATAATCAAAAACCGACATTGACAAGAGCGATTTACAACTAAGGAAATTGGTTGTACTCGATTTTATTGAAATCAACTGTACATATAAATTTATCAATATTATTTCTAATTACAACGGCCCTCTTCTTGAGAAAAATTGGATGATAGCTGTATGAAAGTAAAAATAACAACACATACTGATTTATAAGATAATAAAACTCAATCTTTCACATATACTCGTAGATGAATCGCTTTAACAACCAACAATAGATCAAACTAATTAATTAATATTTCAGGATATATAGCTAGTAAAATACTATTACATAAAACTTACAAATTAAATATTACAAATAAAGTTATTAAATATTACTTTTCGATACCTAGGTATATTGTATTTAATTGTTGGCTGCTCTATATAAAGTCTGTCTGTAATTGACTTGCGATTTAGAAATTTTCATGTTCGTTAAACCGGCAAATTAGAAATTCCTAAATATTTAATTTACATAATAATAACACTTTATAATACGATTAATAATTGTATGTGATACACATTCCGGTAGAAGTTTTAACATATCGAGTTGTCAGATTTGTGATGTTCTAGCGTAAACGTCCAATAAACGTCAGTTTTTTCGGTGAATATATTATAAAAGAAATGTTGTGTAGTAAAGCTTTCGAGGACTGCACTCCACTGGAACTGAGGGAACAGTTCTCCCGGCTCAATCCAGATATTTTAGCTCGAATGGAGAAGGACAAGAAATTACTATTTGATCAGGTCAGCAATAGGTGGACGGGCCTATCTATATGGATTCAAGCTTCCAATAATTCTAATGTAACAATTAATTTTAATAAAGAAGTTTTTGTTGTCTTGTTAATTAAAATGTGGTTGGAAAGTCATACTTCCAAACTTGAAAAAGTCAGAAATGCCAACATTACGTGTATGGTTGTAAATAAAACCCTTTAAACTGCGCTTATGGGATTCTAAACTCAAATATGAAAATTAATTTGAATTATCGCCGAGGTGAAAATTGCAAAACTTAAAAGTGGGGCGTCGTAAATCAATTACAGACACATTATAATTATAAAACAAGAACAAATTGTGGACCTAATGAAAATGGAGCAGTACAAGCTAATTCTTATGTATATATCGGTACATTTTTTGTATATACACATGTGATGAAGTCACTTTTTTAGCATATCAAGTGTGATTTTGTGTTTTGTAGTGTGTTAAATAGCACTAAATTATGAAAATCACTACACCAGTTGCGTTAATATTAATCGCAAAAACCAAATTTAGTTATTCATTTCTGATCTATTTATTTTGAAAAGTTCATTTAAATCGACTTCATATGAAAAATTTAGCTGCCTACATATTTTAAATAATTTAATAGATAGATAGATAGATAGATAGATAGATAGATAGATAGATGGATAATTTATTCGTTCTATGATACAAAAGTATGCTAGTAAGAACACGTCAGACATATCACAGGTAAAATAATTAATAATATAATAATTAAATGTACAACCAACATTTTAAAATTTCAAATTATACTCAAAGAGCTACTTAAATTATAAAATACTTTTAATTAATTTTCAAAGACAGCAAGTCAGAAACTCGTCCAGGGAATAGAATGCATTGTCAATTAGAAAGTTCTTTACAGTTCGCACATATTTTTGTAGAGAAGCATTCTCCAGACCACCATCCATGTCGTTTAACTTGTTGTATATTTTGGGTCCCCAGTAGTCGACGTATCTCTGCGTTTTTGCCAACCGGTGATAGGGTATCCTCAATGCCTCTTTATTACGTGTTGCGTAAAGGTGTGTGTCGCCATTTTTTGAAAAGTTGTGCTTGTTTTCATGTACGTATTTTGCTGTTGTTAATACATATATACATGGAATAGTACGTATTCTTTGGCTTATAAACGATGTTTTACACGATTCATCTGATTTTAGATCACACAACACTCTCACAGCTCGTTTCTGGAGCAGAAATACCCTTTGAGCACCACCAGAAGCGCCCCAGACCTGGATTCCATAGCGAGCCACGGCTTGGAAGTTCGTGAAGTATACCTGTCTCACAGCTTCGTAGGTGGATATGGATTTCATTCTTCACATACTGTAAATTGCGGCAGTCAGCTTGTCAGCAATCCCTGCTACATGTGGCAACCAGCTAAGCCTGTCGTCCACTGTGAGTCCTAATAACTTCACAGTTTTCATCTGTTCACCTGTTCCATTTGCAAATTGTATCCGTTGCGTTTTCTTGTTATTCATGTGCACACCATTGCTTGCGAACCATTCTTCAGCTTCTTGCATCACCATTTCTGACTTGTAATCTCTATCCTCTTTCGATGATGCTTTTGCGAAGATCGAGGTGTCATCCGCATATAAGCAAATGCGGTCGGCTGATATATTTACTTCTAGATCATTCATATATATTATAAACAGTAGTGGCCCAAGGATAGACTCCTGAGGTACGCCTTCTGTTACATCCATTAAGCACGATTTTTGCCCGTAAAACTCTACAAACTGTCGCCTATCCTGCAGATACGAAGCCAAGAGACTATGCCCAACTCCCCGAATCCCATAGTGCTGTAGTTTTTCCAATAAGATGGTATGGTCCACTGTATCGAATGCGCGCGTTAGATCGCAACACATCAACTTAGGGTATTCTTGGTTGTCCAACGCATTTATCAAATGATTAAATATGTCGATTATAGCTGTACTAGGTGATCTGTTTTTCCTGTATCCATGATGCGCATTATAAAGCACTCCGTTCTGGTCGAGGTAGTCTACAAGTCTAGTGGCCACGACATGTTCGAAGATTTTCGACACAGCGGGCAATACAGATATTGGTCTATAATTTTGGGGGTCTTCTATATCTTCTTTCTTGTGGATAGGAACCACTCTACCTATTTTTAATTCTGAAGGAAATATCCCTTCCATTAGGCATTTGTTTATCAATTTTGTCATTGGTGCTAGTATGTTATCAATTACACTCTTCAATAACCTTGCGGACACTCCATAGCAGTCCAGTGCAGCTTTTGGTTTAATTTTATTAACCAATACTGTAATTTCCTCTTCCGTCACTGGTCCACAGTAACAGGATCCACTGTAGGCCACATTTGCCTTCTCCAGGTATGTTGAAAATCTTTTCATATCCTTACCGATTTTATTCATTCTGGAAACTCCTGTTGTCCAATAATTATTTAATATTTCCGCGTCTACCGTCATAGGATGTGTTTTTGTTGACTTTTGCTTTGTTTCCTGGTTGATTATCCTCCATATTGTTTTTTGTTTATTTTCAGAGTTGTTTATTTGTCTCATATAGCTCTCCCTTATATTATCATTCCAGGCAGCCTTATAAGTTTGTTAGTATTTATGATATTCCTGATGTACCGCATTGTTTTTTGTTACATTAGCCATAGTTGCTAAATCATTTAAGGTGTTCCTCATTTTTTCAATTTCTGGTGCTAATTTTTTGTTTGGTTTGCGTTGTTTTATTTCTTTTTCAGGAAATGCTTGATGGTAAATATCACAGAAGATAATAAAAAAAACGTCTTGGATGCATCAGCTGCGGATTTATTTGCAAAAACATCGTTCCATGGGTATACAGAGAGACTTTGCTTAAAGTTATTTATGGTTCTATCATTTATTATTCTCATACTTTTCATTTCTTGTTGTAATAACATGGAGATTATTAGAAATTCCACAATTTACATAACAGTAGGTTGGAGTTATCTTTCCCTAAGAAACACTTATAAAAGAAACAAAATAGCTAAGAACACGTTTATTTACGATTTCCAAGTTCACTGTAATCAATTGAATTAATATTCACGTTATTGTTGAATAGAATTTTTGTAGCGTGGCTTGTAATGGGACAGCCTATTTTATTTTGTATTGTAAGTTTTATGATATTAAATAATCAGATAAATAATATTTTTTGAATTCATATATATTGGAAATCAATGAATATATATTACTATAAGTTTAATTCCCGTGTATTCATATTGCTGTGGTGGCTGCTTTGTTACAAAATGGTAAATTTCTTATTTAAGATGAAAATATAACATTGCCACACGTTGGGTACAGCCATTATAAATATGCTGTGGTTGTTACACTGTTGATGAATGACAAAAATTAAAATAATTGATTGAAGACGGAGATACGTGTTGAAACTCCATAATTTACAAGTAAAAATTGAAATAAATTCAAATTGAGTTCAAAACAGTTTAGTGTAGTAAATTGAATAAAACTGTTTTGAACTCAATTTGAATTTATTTCAATTTTTACTTGAAAATTAAAATAGTCTATAAACTTATACCTAACAGCATAACATTTTTTATTTATCTTCTTATGAGTTCTTGCAGTGATTTGCTTCTTATATTCTGGAACACCTCTTATTTAGTTTTGTTTGGGATAAGGTCAAAATTAATCAAAGTATCTAAATCTGATATAAAAATTATGTTTATATTTTGTAAAGATTTGACGATCATTAATAACATTTCCGCACTATATTTATATATATATATATTTGTTTTACAAAGAAAGAGAAAAGGAAAGCATTAGTACTCACTTTTGTGAAATACCTATACATTTATAATGATAACGGAAAGAATAATTATCTTGTTCTTTTAAATAAATAAAAAATATTGATTCTTGATAATTTGTTTATTAATACGAAGCACATTCTTTTTCACCAAAAACATACATTTTCACATTGTGCCTTGGTAATCTAGAACCTTGCAACGTGAATGCTCTGAAACCATCAAAAACCTCCCCTCTTATTCGTATTCATTTTATTTGAATTACTAAATTAAATGACTATATAATAATTACTGATGCCCAACGATATACTAAAGGCAAATATTTTCACATAGTATCTTCAGCATGTCTAACACCATTAACTATCCTTTTATTATTTTAAAGTAACGAATTATTATTGTTAAACAAGATAATATTCATCTAATTAATGATGCTCAACGGTTTACTAAAGGCAAATTGTTTCACATAATACCTTCAGCACGTTTAACACCATTAACTATATCTAAATTGAATTATTTATCTTATAACTTACTTCATATCATCGTACATTTTATCTAATTCATTCTTATTGATGTCCTCCATCTTAAAAATTAAAATAACAAAAAATGAAAATTAATTGAATGAAATTGTTTTAAAAGAATCTAAATGCAAATAAAATTCTAATTCTTAATACAGATTCTTAAACCGTGAGATCATAAATAGTGCATATAAGCCCCTACTCTCACGTTTGCTATCAAAATTTTTTGATTCTTTTCCAAAATTAATGTCTTTACTACTCGAATTATAAACTTCATCTCCGACAAGTCTATTCTTGTTTTCGCCTTATATACTGAAACAAAAGCCTATCGACACTTTGTAGCGCCTCTGTTATCTAATTAAATTTTAAGTTGACATTGATTTTAAAATGTTCGTTATAAAATCTTTCTTGTTTGTTTTCTTCAGGTTATCGTACTTGCACCAATACGCGCACATCGTCTTTGACAGCT
This sequence comes from Amphimallon solstitiale, assembly GCA_963170755.1. NCBI lineage: Eukaryota > Metazoa > Arthropoda > Insecta > Coleoptera > Scarabaeidae > Amphimallon > Amphimallon solstitiale. The sequence continues at coordinate 78,799,468 of OY720675.1, forward strand.
ACACACTAATGGTGATGACTTGAACTGTTTGTTATTATTGTTTTTCACAGACTTATTACGTTTCATCTTCAGTAAGTATATCTTTCTTTTCTTCCTGTTTAGTATAGTCCCTCATTCTACTTGTATATGAATGCATTGCCTTTTTCATCGTTTGTTATATATTTTCTTTTTCTATTTACCAATGTTATTCTTACTTTTCTTTTAGAAACTCTTTCATTAGGTAATACGGGAAAGACGTTGTAAACAACTGAGATTTTTCTCACGGAGCCCGCACTACAAAGATCGGTCGCCCCCATCATATCGTCTCCGATTTCTATCCATGCCCTCTCTTCTGGTAACACGTTGATTTGCAGAATGCTGTAAACAACACTGTATTTTCCTTTTGCAGGTTTTTAAACAACACATGACCATTTCCATTTTCTTTGAAACCTTTGTGTTATACATACAAGAACTAATAAGTGTATTTTTAATTTATACAGTTACTGTTTACATAAAACATTCTTATTTACGATCTATCACTTCGCACTAGAAATGTTTTGATTTTTATACTATTTCTGTACATAGATATTAAGTTACAGGTATTTACTATATCTTAAGTATTATTATCAAAATCTTTCTAATGAATTGGTACTATTATTTATATTTGAATTTATATTTATTCATTTAATGTTTATCTACAATTCATGTTTATTTTTGGTACATCAGTGCCTCCTTAAATGTAGGCAACTTATTCTACTTATTGTTACCTGTTTTGGCTAATGCTTAAAATCTTAAATATACGATTTTAAAAACAAAATTAGTGTTCTTTATCAATAACTAAACTAATTCTTAATATTATTATATCAATGATAAGAAGATTACAGCAATATGTATATAAATAAGTTTTAGTATGCCAAACGTTTATATTGGTGTAAGATAAGCGCCGCGATACCTATAACTTCTCACGGCATAAGTGAATTTGTGTGTGAACGGCAAAGGGAATACCCAGACAATATAGAAAAAGGGGAATCCCAGGTTTCAAACTATAGGAAGGAAAATACGTGTTGCAAGAAGAGAGCCGGCAAATAGCCTTCGAGTAGGGAGTCGACAAGTGAACTGCAAGAAGACTTCAAGCAGAGGCTCGACAAATAGACCTAAAAAGTGTATCGGTTCCAATAGATACACAAATAGCGGTTAATTAAAGATATATTTACAGGTAGAACTTTGTGAAATCAACCGCGCACAAAGTATTCAAGTTTAAGTGTTCAAGTTATTATATCTTCTATAACAAAGATTTTGTTCTACAATTAGCAGTGTATGCAAATTCTCGGCGTCTTGTTCATTGAAGGTAGAAAACCCATTTTAAAGCCTCTAAAGTCTTATTCAGCAAATAAGAAGATTCAACTTGAAAACATAGAAGATTAGAAGATTCTCATCGAATCAAGAAAGAAGAGAGAAGTATTAAAATAAGATATTTAAAAAATTATTATATGTAAATGTACTAATAAAATAAAGAACTAAACATAATAACTCAGTTTCAAGCAGAGACGAAATAAATAAATATATATATAGACGAGATAAATATATTTAATAACTAAACAGCGTCTCCCAAGTGTAAGCGATAATGTAATTTGATATATTTTTAACGTTGTGGTATGTAATGAATGAAATAAGTAAATCTTGTTAAATGTTGCCGATGTAAAATTGCATCGAACTTGTTTGTTAATGTGTTGTTTTTGTTTCGTTAGAAGCAGCTTATTATATAAGCGTTTTGTTCTGTTTGTAATAAATTTTAAAAGCATTGATTTCTAATATAATTATTGTCTAAAATTATACAATGGTATTTTATTGTATTACACCCAATGATGCTCTAGGACCTAGGAAACTGTCAATTTATTATCTCTTTTATACCCATCGCCCGGGGATAAGAATTGAGCTAGCTGGTAAACCAATCAATTCATTTTATTTTATTCTAAAATTCTATATTATTATTAACCTAAATTTCAAATACCAGTTCCTTTACAATATGGCTTCCAACTTTTGGGGCTTTCACTCATTCAGTTACATTTCATTTATACCAATTTAATTTTGTAAGGGCATTTTATGGGTGTACCTTTACAGGCTACATACTATATATTGATCACAATTTGACAAAATCTTTGACAAAGCTACATAAATGCACCTACTAACAATTTTATTATTATAATTACTTTTTGACTTTGACTTTTGTTATAATTGCCATATAAACAATAAAAGTTTGATTTGATTTTGACAAATTAAACAGAGTAGCAAAATATTAAATAATAGTTATTTGTATTACTTGAGAGGAAAGTTATTTATTCTCTCTGGCGGATGAAGTTTAGTGATGAAAACTTTCCTCCCGTGTTTTACATATAATTTTTTCTACGACTTCACCTACGAAATACTCAATACTATTTCAGAAGTCGATCTAAATCTCGTTTATCAAAATACGGTAAGCTGTACGTCGTTGCCATAGTATCCATTTGTGTTTATTTTTTTTAGCGGTTACTCTCGCAATTGATTTAGACACATTCCCTAAAATATACGTGAACAGGCTAAAGCGGCAACATTCAATCTACTTCCACAAAAAATTAGATTAAAATATTAAATGGAATATAAGTTGTTTAAAGGAATGTCACAAAAGTGACAAATGATATAGTTTTGTGTATTTTTCAAGAAAAATAGAAATAAATCACATTATGCCATACTTTCACAATACAAGTAATATCATAGTTTTACAAAGCGAGGTTGAGTTCAAAACACTTAAAAATGTTGCTCCCTTTGGAGGAGAATGCCTCCCTTAGGCCCTAATATGAGGATGCAAAAGTCTACTTTTCATTAAAGAAGTAGAAATATTATATCCATGCCTTTCATGTAGTATTATTTTTGTAGTAGAGGCTATATATCCTTGTAGTGGCATTGAATCATCGTCCGTATTTCGTACATTAGCCAAGTCGGTTGCTAAAACGATTCTACTATGTAGTAGAACGATTCTACTACATAGTAGAATCGTTTTAGCAACCGACTTGGCTAATGTACGAAATACGGACGATGATTCAATGCCACTACAAGGATATATAGCCTCTATATATTATTATTAATATGTTGGTGGTTGCTAAAACGATTCTACTACATAGTAGAATCGTTTTAGCAACCGACATGGCCAATGTACGAATTATTGTATATATCGTATTTATTTACTATACAAAGTGTCCCGTATCGTTATGTTCAAATTTTTGGAGTGCAAAGTAGACTTCATTTCAAGTAAATAAAACGCAAAACTTGTATATCCATTTTTATTGGATTCAAAGTTACAGGTCTATGAATGTGATTGTCAGATCATGAAAGAAAATGTAATCCTAAAGTCAATACAAACTGATTTTATTTAAAAAAAAGTTTAATTAACAATATTTTCGAAATGTCCACCTCCTTGTTGAATGCAGGCTTGTGCCCGTATGCCAACAGAAGAAGTACTTATCCGAATTTCATGCTTGTTTTGTCGGATTTGTTCGGCAGCCAGATGAATACGAGCCAATAACTCTTCTGTTGTGTTTGAAACTTGCGCGTAAACTAAATCTTTCATGTACCCCCATAAATAGAAATCGATGGGATTGAGATCAGGTGATCTAGGTGGCCATGACACAGGACCACCTCGACCAATCTATCTTGGATAATTGACGTTAACCCAATTTCGGATAGCAATTCCGAAATGTGATGGTGCCCCATCTATCTGAAACCACATCTTTAGTCGAATATTCAGGGGAACAGCCTCTAAAAGACCTGGCAGTTCGTCAATAAGAAATTGAAGGTAATTTACCGCATTTAACCTCACAGGAAGAACGACAAGACCAGTCAACAAGTCATCGATTAGGGCAGCTCAAACGTTAACAAAATATTCATGTTGAAATTTAGATGGGTGTACAGCTTTTGAATTTTATGATGCCCACCTGTACAGGTTTCTCAGATTTGTAACACCACTTTTCGTGAACGTAGATTCATCTGTCCAGAGTACTGTTCTGCAGAAATTAAAATAAAGCCGTGACTGTCTTAACATGCAGGTAGAATAAACTAGACGAGCATAGTGGTCTACCTCAAGCAAACCGTGCCCCTGGCGATAGTGATATGGTTATAAGCCCTCACGTTTTAAAATTCGCCAAACTGTCATTCGTGGCTCTACAAGTTGTCTAGCGATTCGGCGTAAACTGATAGTTGGATCCCTTGTAACACTAGGTATTGCTTGTTCATCTAAGTCTGCTGGCAAATTTACTCCTCGGTCGAAAAGATAATCAGGCAGTCCGCATTCCCGAAATTGTCTGTGTACTTCCAGAAACGTTCTTTAATGAGGAATGCGCCTACCGGGAAACCGATGTCGATATTCAATAACTGCTTGATGTGCACTGCCGGTACAATAGCCATACATAAAATGCATGTCCGCATACTCTTGAGAATAAAATCGGTAAGGCATTTTGAATAATGACAACATGTCCACTCACTAATAAGCTGTTGTAGGAACTGAAACAAAATAAGTAAGAACCTTGTTATTTAAATCAACCTCCAGTGTTTTTTATGTAGATCTACAAAAAAATATTTTATGTTCTACGACACGTGTTTATTTATTTTAGGATTACTTTTTATTATGCGACGTTAACAATCATAGGTATGTTATTGAATCGTATAACTTTTTTAAATAAAATCAATTTTTATTGACTTTAGGATTACATATTTTTTCATGATTTGACAATCACATTCATAGACCTGTAACTTTGAGACAAATAAAAATGGATATAGAAGTTTTGCGTTTTCTTTACTTGAAATGAAGTCTACTTTGCACTCCCAAAATTTGAACATAACTATAAGGGACACCTGGTATATAGTAATTCTGAAATAATAATTAATGGTCGAACACTGAGCCCCAGTCTCAATCTCTTGTAATAAAAAGAACTCATGCTATCTATCTAATGCATTCAATTTACTAAATTACACATAGCAAACGGCGTAATTCACCAATTTTCATGTTCTTCGGTTTCGGGAACTGGCACTAAATAAATACGACTAATTCGCATAAATTCTGGTTTCTTCTTCTTCTGCACAGTATAGCGAAATGACAGTATTTCTTAATTTAATTTTCATTAGTTGATTAGGTTACAGTATTGAAAATTTGCGTTGGAATTCGCGAGAAACGTTGATAAACGTTCCTCAAATGAAACCTCTAATTCGTTCGTTAAGAGATATCGCAACCCATCAACTGAATAACAATGAATCACATAATGTACAAAATCGACTGTTTAATACCTATAGGAATTGCGAAGGAAATCCCAGCCGTTATTCGCAGATTGTTAATTCCGATGACATCCCCGTCCAAATTAACGAGGGGCCCTCCGGAATTTCCGAAGGTAATCGACGCGTCCGTCTGGATGTACTGCATGGAATGATTGCGGAGACCCAATTCCGTTGCTCTTCTATTCACTGAACTAATCTACAATCGGAAAGAACGCACAGATTGATAATAAAAAATTGAATTAAATATCTAAATAAAATGTTCTGTTTTATCATTTCTTTCATTTATTTTGTCTGGTCTCCTTATAAATGATTAGTTTTATATTGTAATCAGTCTAAGACATGGTTTTTCGAACTCCCATTAAAATATCAATTACAATTGAATCGCCGAACAGATGCAGTAGCAACAGTGCACGAGAAATGCGTCACTTGAACGTCATATGTAAAATAACGCTTACTATAGGTTCGTTTGCAAGGACGGCCACACTAGAATAAATTTAGTACTCTGTTTTGACATGTGGTTTTGACAGTTTCAATTTTGCGTTATTACTATTTTATTCTTTCTCAGCTTCTTTGCTTAATATCTAACAAAAACTATTTCTGAATACTACTGTACATTGTTTTTTTGACAAACGTAAGTAAGCGCATGAAATATAACATCAGAAGATGATTTTGAAATATCTGCTTTATAGGCTATAAACTCAATCCTACGTTTAATCACCTGTGGTATCAGTCTCTTTGTGTAACATTCTGGAGAATTCATCTCCTAAGATGAGGCCCTTCAAACATTTTCCAGTAGAAGACAAGGGAGAGATTTTTGAATATATTCAAGCCAGGTACTTCGAATGTAGATAACGTTGCAAGTACAGCAACAGCAGCAGGTAAATACTAATGTTATTTTTTGAATAATGTCTCATTTTGGTGATTGATATTCAGGAATATCAGAACGTAGTGTTTACAAGGTTTTGCAAGAATATAGTTCTGAGCATAAATTTCAATCACCAAAGAAATACCATAGGAAAAGGGCCATACTGGACAACGTTGATGATGTAATGCGGAATAGTATTCTAGGAATGTCTTGCGATGAACAGATCATCCCGTTTAAAGGAAGGATTAATATAAAAATGTACAACCCTAAGAAACCCCATAAATGGGGTTACAAGATGTGGGGAAAGCGAGGTTATACAATTGATGATAATAAGCCTGATTTGGGGGCCGCAAGTAATGTTATACTTCGATTGAGCAGACCTATTCCACATGATAAACACCACAAAATTGTCTACGATAATTATTTTTCTTCGTTGCCGCTAATACCGTACTTAGCGAAACGGAAAATTCTGTGTGGCCACAGTCCGCCAAAATCGATTGCCTGATTATCAAGAACAGACAGAAAAACAAATGAAGCAAAAAGGAAGAGGTACCATAAATGAAAGCACAACAAAGTTTGATGGGATCGATATACATGCTGTGCAATGGTACGACAACAAAATTGTCACTCTAATTTCTGAATATTGTGGAAGCCGACCTATCACCAAAGTAAAAAGATTTTGCAAATCTGAAAACTGCAAAAAAGAAGTAGATTGTACAAATATAATCACAGAATACAACCGCCATATGGGGGAGTGTTGATTTGCAGGATTCGCTAATAGGACTTTACCCGATAAAGCTATAAAGTCGGGAATGGTATCACTTGTTGTAGTGGTAAATTTTTGGCTATTGTATAGACCATAGGTTCCCAAAGTGGGCGATAACGCCCCCTTGTGGGCGCTGCAGGTCTAAAGGGGGGCGGTAAGAGACCCAGAAAAAAAATGGGGGCGTTGTGTAAAGGCTTAGGGGGCGATTTGTAATTTCATCTAGAATCTAGGAGGACTCTTAGACACCGACTGAGCTCTCGACTCTCGACTAGGGATGGGCGATAAACATCGATGTTCGATGTTTTTGCATCGATGTTTGTAACGGTAGGCCCTGTATATAACAAAATAAAATATAAATATAATATAACATCTAAAATATTTATATTAGGGTAATGTGTATTGTAATATTATGGGAGATAATAGGTCAACACAGATCAAGAAACATGTATTATTCATTTATTTGTATTAAATTATTATATTCCTGTGTAAAATGTTTCTATGTAAATTCTGTATATGTAAGAAAGAAATAGTGCGGAGGTATATCGATGTAAAAACATAAGTGGCGACAATGATATCGGCGCCAGTCAGCAAGTTATGCGACATAAAACAAGAAACGGTTTGTGTAAAATCAACACGTGGGCAACCTTGAACGCTACATATTTTGCGAGTGCATGTTCTCACAGAGAGAGTTTGAATAGAGGTAAAGTACATAAGTGGCTCTGGGGATTCCCTGAACGAATACGGTGTAACGATGCTTTGAGCAAGAAGAGGCAGAGACAGACGCTCCCTGGTCGGCATATAAGACGTTCCCTAACCAACGCATGAGGAGGTCCGCAGGCTGTGTTAAACACAATAACACTAGACCGCACCCAACAAAAGGGAACGCTTCTCACAGGCTAACAGTGCGAATGCCAGTAATTCTACGCACTAGTAAAAAGTAAAGGAAAAAGCGTAGTGAGAAAACTGTTATAAGTTTTAATGAAACAAATAGTGGATCAAGTAAAGTAAAAGTGCTATTAATAATCAAGTGTGTGCCGTATCTCCAGACAAAAGAAGCCGACGAATTCAGTCTACTTTGGGGAAAGCTGCCCGTGAAAACACTGTTCAAGCGTCATTGCAGTATAAGGTACCCAACATAATTTGAATTAAAGGCCTATATCATGCATGTTTTTATTTTACAAAACAATTCAATGAGCATCTAATTAAATCCATGATATACTGTAGAAATAAAGCGTCATTGCATTGTCGTTTATTATATGTGCCATGTTGTAATTTAATGCATAATTTGTATCGTGTTGTACCTTTTGAATTGTATTTTGTTGCTATAACCTTTATTTGTGACTTGATCTGTGTTGATAGTGTTTTTTTCTTTTCAATATATTAATAATATTTAAGTATCCTTTTGCGTGTTATTTGTCTACCTTACTATAGGAAATTTGAAATATAAAATAGAAGTAATAGTACGTGCCGAACAATTTGCTTTAGTGTTTTAATACCTGAACTGACCTGAAATTAAGAGTTTTTGTGCGAAACCGAACCATTTAACTGAGCTAGATTACGCGGAGCATTCAACAAGTCATTTTATATATTTTATTAATTTTAATTATATTTTAAATCCGTACTATTACATATGTCGACCAACTAAGGGGCCTTACTATTACATATGGTGCCCAACCTTGGGACATTTTAGTCTTTTTATATTATTTAAACAACTACTATTACATATGGCGCGCCAGCCGGTGGGCTCAAAAAGACACTAAATTTTCAATTTATTTCAAATTTGTGTGGAAGAATTTGGTAGAAACAAAGCTTTATCAAATATTTAGGAATATTTTCACGTAATTTTTAAATTCTTTTGAACAAAATTTTAATTTTTAAATAAAAAGCGCAATTTAAATTTGAATTAAAAGGTAGACAATTTAAGTATATATTTTTTTTTGTGATATACAGGGTGTTACAAAAGTTGTGTAAACATTTTCAGGGCGCATAGCATATAAGGTATACGGTACAATAATACGTATTATACAGGGTGTTTTGAAAGAAAGGTCATTTTATTGGGGGGTTAATAGGAATAAAACCAAAAATATTTTACACGAATAAGCGGTAATTTTGGAAACAAATTGGCGACGTATTATACAGGGTGATCCAAAGGAATAGGTACACCTGGTTGGGGGGTTACCAGAATTAAATAAATAAACATTTTATACAAGTAGCGGAGCTTTTAAAGGCAAAATAGAATAAAATTTGAACAAAAAAGAATTTTCTTTTATAGCGTTGTTGTCAAATTTTTTATTTAGTTGTTTTTTTTATATGCCTTATCGTTTGTTTAAATAAAGCCGCCGTTGTATAAAATAAACATAGCCTCCAAAGGAAATAAAGTTGGAAGAATATTAAATAAGGAATTGAAGTGAATGCATTTAAGGAGTGGCAAGATGATAGGAGAAAAGGAAATAATCATGGGAAACTCAGATGTAGAGAATGGAAGTGGAACAACAAACCAAGGAGCATCCGGATATAAAACCCCGGATGAAAACGTGGTCGAAAAGGAAGCGACGCCCAAAGAAATAGGAGATATGCAGGCATTTTTTGACTTTATGAAACAATCAATGAAAGATTTAAAGAAAGACAGTGATGAAAAATTCAGAGAATCAAAGAAAAATAATGAAGAATTAAGGAAAGATTTAAAGAAAGATATGGCAGAATCCAAGAAGGAAATGAGTGAAAAAATAGACCAAAATATGGGAAAATTCGAAGAATTAAAGAAAATTAATGAGGAATTAAAGAAAGACATCCAAGAAGCAAATTACCAGATGTATGAAAAAATAGCAAAGAGCCAAGGACAACTAAGAAAGGAAATCGATGATTTCAAGGAAAAAACAGAAACAGAATTGAAAGCAGTCGATGAGAAGGTTCAGCATCAAGCAGAGGAATTCGAAAGAAAATTAGAGGAGGAAAAAACAGAAAGAAGACATGAAGTCAATCAGAAAATTGAACAAGTAAACAAAGATGTTGAAAGAACTAACATGGAAATTGAAAACACCAAAAAGGAGGTCGCGAAGACCAGACAAGAAGTCGAACAGGAAATTGAGTGTTTAAAGAAAATAGCGCCAGTGGGCATAGAAAGAATAATAGAAGAAAAGAAAGTACCTATGTTCAACGGGGACAAAAGAGGGCTTCACCCAAAGGAATTCCTGGAAGCACTAAGGAGACATTTCGAATTTGGAACAATACCCGAAAGAAAGAAGCTCGATTTTGCAATAGGTCAATTGGAAGGTGATGCACGAGTATGGGCCAATGCAGTGAAACATCAATGGGACAATATAGAAAATTTCCAACAAGAACTGCTGAAGATGTATTGGTCCGAAAGCGAACAAAAAAGAATTTGGATGGAATTATTGAGGCCCAGGACCTATAATGCGAAATTCGGGACCATGACTCAGCATGTATGGTATTGGGTGAATAAGACACAATATGTGGATCCACCAATTGGCGCAGAACTATTCATAGAGGCAATACGTAAACATTTCTCCTATGAAGTGGAAAGTATTCTACTATCAGCAAAAGCCAAGACAATACCCGAGTTAATAAACATAGTAGAGGGAATACAAAATCGAGAGGGGCCGTCTTCACGAAACCATGATAGACGTGATGATCGCAGGGACGTGCAAATAATCCACCAAAACAGAGGTCACTATAGAGGAAGAGGTCGTTATAGCAACCGAGGACGCCGGAGTTCACCACCGAATGTCGATTCGGGAAACGAATAAATGCAGAAGTAAACGCTCCTCGCCTTCTGCATATGAAAATAAGGGAGCCTGTAAAAGAACCAAATTCATGGAAATACACACCGAACAGGACCACCCAGTTAGAAGCCCGAAAACAATATATACAGCAGCTACCTCTCCTTCTCAACCAAAGCCACTGTCTTAAGCACGACCAGGAAGACCCCGAGGATTCTCCACGGGATTCTCCAATTATACCCAAGATCCAGATCCATATTGAAAAGGATGAATACGAGGCATTGATAGACACAGGGAGCACCATCAGCGTAATGTCTGAGGAAATGTTAAAACAACTTAAGGAAAAATGTGTAGAAATACCAGAATTGCCTGTGACGAACCTGACTATACAAGGAGCCACTGGAAAAATCGTCAAAATCCAAAAACAAGTAATGCCACAAATCAAAGTAAATGAAGTGGAAATGCCACTTATATTATTTGTAGTCCGAGGGTTAATAACGCCACTCATCCTGGGGACAGATTGGTTAAAGAAGTATGCCGCAGAAATTGATTTCCTCGAAAACAAGCTGAAATTCCAATACAAGGAAAATTACATTCAACTACCATTAACCAACTGCAGGAAGGAGGAAGTTGACGAGGAAACCACAAGCCTACAACTAACGATCGAGTCAGATAAAGAGGACGAGTTGATAATAATGACTCAGATCAACCAAGATGCTGTAAAATTCCGTTGGCAACATACACTAGAAACAGAAAAAGTAGAAGACAACGAAGAGGAAGTTAGTGAAGTATTACCCGAAATAGGAGAACCACCATCAATAGTTCCCAGCGTATTTGAGTCTGACTACGAAACTGCGAAAGTCAACCCACTAACAGTGTGTACAACAGAATGCAATCCAGTGAATAGGGTGGAAAAGGCAATATCCGACTATGAAGACATATTCTCCGATAAGCCTGGGAAATGTGAGGTATACAAATGTGTTTTGAAGATGAAGGACAACCAACCATTCGTACAGCTATCTTATCCGATACCTTTCTCGAAAAAGAATGCCGTAAAAAGGGAAATAGAACGAATGCTAGAATGGAACATCATTGAGAGATCCAGCTCACCATATTCCAACCCCATTGTGATAGTGGCGAAAAAGGACGACAGTGTACGTATTTGTCTAGACGCAAGGAAACTAAACCAGTCAATTGTACCAGACCAAGAATCACCACCCATGATGGAAGACCTATTGAGAAGATTTCATGGAATGAAATATTTTAGTTCACTTGATCTAACCTGCGGTTATTGGCAACTGCCTTTGGACAAAGAGTCTCGCGAGTGTACAGCCTTCCTAGCAGATGGGAAAAGTTACCAGTTTCGGGTGCTACCTTTTGGCCTTAACGTATCAGTAGCCATGTTTAACAAATGTTTGGAAAAGGTTCTAGGCCCAGAAGTATTAGCATTTGCCACAGTATTTGTGGATGACATACTTATAGCCTCCGAAACGCTAGAAATACACGAAGATCAGCTAAGAAGAGTTTTTGAAAGACTGAGAAAGGCAGGAATGACCATCAAGAGGGATAAGTGTCGTTTCTTACGAGAGCAAGTCAAATTTTTGGGACACATCATCACGCCCGAAGGAATAAAAGTCGACCATACGAAAATCGAAATGATACAAAACTGCCCATCACCAAAGAATAAAAAAGACCTGCAATCTTTCATAGGCCTGTGCAACTTTTACAGAAAATTCATCGCTAACCATTCCGAATTAATTAGTAAATTAACACCACTGTTAGAAAAACGAGCCGTATGGAAATGGTCAAAAGACGAAGAAGAAATTTTCCAAAAAATCAAACAACGCTTCATGGAAACAGTTACTTTAAAACATCCAGATTTCAAGAGACCATTCTATTTAGCCACAGATGCATCAACGCGAGCATTAGGGGCTCATTTATATCAAAAGAACGAAGCAGGTGAAATTTTGGACATCTCGTTCGCGAGTCGAAAACTAAGCAGCGCCGAAAGAAACTACACTATAACTGAACTGGAACTACTAGGTGTAGTATTCGCGTGCGAAAAGTATCGCACCTACATCCTTGGGTATCCAACAATTATACAGACAGACCATAAGGCCTTGTCATTTTTGTTTAACTGTAAAGTACTAAGTGGTCGACTGACGCGATGGGTGTTGAAACTGACCGAGTATAACCTACGAATCGAATATATCAAAGGATCCGACAACAAAGTTGCCGATTTCGGATCAAGGTACGGTCAGGATGATCTGGAAAAGGGAGAAACAATCACCATAAATGCCTTAAGAACTGGAATAGACCAAGTAAGAACGGAACTAAAGGATTTACCAAAAAAGCAAAGAGAAGATCAAACTTTGAACTGGATTATAATCGAACTTGAAGAAAACGTCCAGGGAAAAAAATTGAAGTTGGAACAAAACTATTGCATACATGAGAAAATATTATTCAAAAAGAGCCAGCGTTCAGCGGATTGGTGGGTGCCTTACTTACCTAAAGTATTAATAGGACCAGTAATACAGTATTATCATGAAGCTTTTGGTCACTGCGGATCAGCAAAATGTACTTCACTATTGGCAGAATCCATTTATTTTCCAAACATGACGAAAATAGTGAAGCAATACGTATCATCATGTGACACGTGCCAGCGAGTGAAACCACCCAACCAGGCCAGCAAAGGGCAGATGAAGAATGTGTTGGCAGAACGCCCACTTGAAAAGGTATCAGTGGATTTATATGGCCCATTGCCCCAAGGTCGTGGGGGAGTTTGCTATATTTTTGTACTTATATCTTCACTAAATATGTCAAACTGTACGCAATAAAGAAAGCCACAGCAATATGCTTACGGAAAAGAGTTCTACAAGACTATGTGACGGAGGTAGGAAAACCTGAGGTAATACTATCCGATCATGGAACACAGTTCACCAGTGCAATATGGACAAATAGTTTAAAAGAGGCAAACATACAAGTGAACTACTCGTCAGTATATCATCCACAATCAAATCCAGTCGAACGGGTAATGCGCGAACTAGGTAAAAGTTTTCGAACCTACTGCACCAAGCGACATACAGCGTGGCCCAGTTATGTGGAAACAATCGAGAATTGGCTTAACTGTACAGAGCATGACTCCACAGGTTTCACGCCGTATGAATTAATGAAAGGAGAAAGGCCAACGCGACAAATCGAAAGACTCATCAAATACCCAAATAGGACGGACATGACTGGCGAAGTAAAAATAATATTGGCTCAAGAACGTTTACAAAAACGAGCAGATCAACGCAAAACAAGGCACGATCAAAAAATTTCTCCGATGAAATATGAAATAGGTGATCAAGTGTTGGTAAAAAATCACAACTATTCGTCAGCACTAACCAAGGAAATAAAAAAGTTTTTTCACTTGTATAACGGACCTTATGAAATTATACGACGAGTGAGTGAAAATGCTTATTGGTTAGGGGACCCAATCACCAAGGAATACAAGTGCACCCAAAATATTACGAATCTGAGGAAGTATAAAAAACCGCCAAAAGATCCAACAGAGATATAGGGCGGTATCGAAAAGTAGTCTGTAAATATACAATACATATCTATTTATTTATGACTATTCATTTAGCAAACCATAAGTATATATATATAATCTCAAAATTATTCTGTAGTTTTTATATTTTATTATGTACACGTTGCCATTATTTGCTTTTCATTTAGACTTAGCAGCCTATCAGAAAAGGCAAAGGGGGGTATCTGTAACGGTAGGCCCTGTATATAACAAAATAAAATATAAATATAATATAACATCTAAAATATTTATATTAGGGTAATGTGTATTGTAATATTATGGGAGATAATAGGTCAACACAGATCAAGAAACATGTATTATTCATTTATTTGTATTAAATTATTATATTCCTGTGTAAAATGTTTCTATGTAAATTCTGTATATGTAAGAAAGAAATAGTGCGGAGGTATATCGATGTAAAAACATAAGTGGCGACAATGATATCGGCGCCAGTCAGCAAGTTATGCGACATAAAACAAGAAACGGTTTGTGTAAAATCAACACGTGGGCAACCTTGAACGCTACATATTTTGCGAGTGCATGTTCTCACAGAGAGAGTTTGAATAGAGGTAAAGTACATAAGTGGCTCTGGGGATTCCCTGAACGAATACGGTGTAACGATGCTTTGAGCAAGAAGAGGCAGAGACAGACGCTCCCTGGTCGGCATATAAGACGTTCCCTAACCAACGCATGAGGAGGTCCGCAGGCTGTGTTAAACACAATAACACTAGACCGCACCCAACAAAAGGGAACGCTTCTCACAGGCTAACAGTGCGAATGCCAGTAATTCTACGCACTAGTAAAAAGTAAAGGAAAAAGCGTAGTGAGAAAACTGTTATAAGTTTTAATGAAACAAATAGTGGATCAAGTAAAGTAAAAGTGCTATTAATAATCAAGTGTGTGCCGTATCTCCAGACAAAAGAAGCCGACGAATTCAGTCTACTTTGGGGAAAGCTGCCCGTGAAAACACTGTTCAAGCGTCATTGCAGTATAAGGTACCCAACATAATTTGAATTAAAGGCCTATATCATGCATGTTTTTATTTTACAAAACAATTCAATGAGCATCTAATTAAATCCATGATATACTGTAGAAATAAAGCGTCATTGCATTGTCGTTTATTATATGTGCCATGTTGTAATTTAATGCATAATTTGTATCGTGTTGTACCTTTTGAATTGTATTTTGTTGCTATAACCTTTATTTGTGACTTGATCTGTGTTGATAGTGTTTTTTTCTTTTCAATATATTAATAATATTTAAGTATCCTTTTGCGTGTTATTTGTCTACCTTACTATAGGAAATTTGAAATATAAAATAGAAGTAATAGTACGTGCCGAACAATTTGCTTTAGTGTTTTAATACCTGAACTGACCTGAAATTAAGAGTTTTTGTGCGAAACCGAACCATTTAACTGAGCTAGATTACGCGGAGCATTCAACAAGTCATTTTATATATTTTATTAATTTTAATTATATTTTAAATCCGTACTATTACATATGTCGACCAACTAAGGGGCCTTACTATTACATATGGTGCCCAACCTTGGGACATTTTAGTCTTTTTATATTATTTAAACAACTACTATTACATGTTTGCAATTTAGATTTATCGATAAACTATCGATGTTAGAAGAAATATAGTGAACATCGAACTTTTAAGCTTGACAAAATGTATTTGCACTAATCACAAAATAAAACAGCGTCCTCTGTTGACAAATACAAAAATGTTTCCAAATTAACAGCTCACATACAGGCTACGAGGATGTAAAATTGTCTACGAATAAAAGAAGTATTTAAATTTCACAGTGCTATATCATATAAATTCGAATATTTCATTTTAGGCTCTTTTAAATATTACTCAGTATAAATATTTAAATAATATATACTTAAATACATAAATTTATAGTACTTTTAATGTGCAGAATAAAAGTTAAATTATGTATGCATGCAGAATAAGTGAAGGAGGTAAACGTATTTTCATAGAAAAAGAAGGGAGATAGACATTACCGATGTATACTTCTTCGGGAAATTCCCTAGTGTGTACAATCATACACGACGATACACGTATTAAATGCGAGATGACACATCAGAAATATAAAACCATATCCATATGTATCTCGGTATTTGCCAGCGTAGTCAAAAAAAATGCAAGACTATAAAATCCCAAATAAAAATCGTTCTCTTAAAAAGCTTTGATACACGTAAATGTATATATTTTTTAAGTATCAGACGATTTAAGTCATGTGGTTGTTTCATGCGTAATTGCATAATATTGTTTTTTTATATAGTTTTTTTTGAGTAGTTTCTAAAGTTAACTACATATTATAAATGTATATATTTCTTTTATTATTTTTTTTGAATAGTGATATCTTTTATATCATTTTGTTAAGGACGTAAATTAATTAAGTTATAATAAAGTTTTTGTTAAACTGCCAAAAAATAAATCTATAAATATAATTATCGATGTTTAAAAACATCGATGTTTGGTAGTCGATATTTTGCAACCATCGATGTTGATCAACGATGTTAACATCGATGTTTGATATCAATGTTTACCCACCGATGTCCCATCCCTACTCTCGACTACAGCTTGTGAACATCAACTAATATTAATTAAGAGATTGCTCAAACCAACTCGGTTCGATATTTCTCTCCGAGTAGTTCATATATCTGTCCTGTTTTATTGAATAAATAAAATAAAAAACATATCAATCGGTCGCTCCGTTTCGAAACGAAAAGAGACACAAACAAACAAATAAAAAGGCAACTGTATCAATCGGCTGGTTCATAGAATACTTGTTCTTACTTGTTGAGTCGAATGAGATAAACGAGTTTATGCATGTTTGTCTTATTCCTGTCGGTGCGTGCTGCTTATGCAATCCTATATAAACAACGTAATATTTATTTTATTTTCATTTGCGGTTTTGCGCGTAATAGATAAGCAGTACTTAAGTTCAACACTTATACTTACGTATTTCTCAAAACAAAACAATGTCGGAAGTAAAAAAGAAGAGACGGCAATACTGTGCGGAATATATTAAATTCGGATTCATTGAAAATCCTACAAACCCATCGTCGCCTTTGTGCCTTCTATGCCTAAAAACATTTTCGAATGAAGCAATGAAGCCTTCAAGACTTCAAGATCATTTGAATAAAATGCATCCAGATAAGAAAGACAAGAATGTAGCATATTTTCAAGACCTAGAGAAGAAGCATAATACTCGGCCAAGTGTAGCAAAACTCTTTTCGGCGGTTGCTAAGCAAGATGACGACGGACTTCGAGCTTCGTACAACATCTCTTTGTTAATTGCTCAAAAAGGCAAACCACACAACATCGGAGAAGTGTTAATTTTGCCAGCAATAAAGGAAGTAATAACTACTGTGCTTCATAAACCGGCCGCAGATATTATCGGAAAAATTCCTTTGAGTAATAATTCTGTGCAAAGACGAATTGATGAAATGGCCGGAAACATAGAAGAATCATTGTGCAATCATCTGAGGACTAGTCAATTCTCAATTCAGCTCGATGAGTCCACTTTACCAACTAATGAAGCATTGTTGCTGTCTTACGTGAGGTTTATTAAAGATGAGAAAATATGTGAAGAACTATTGTTTGCTAGAAATTTAGAGACCGATACAAAAGGCGAAACCATATTCAATACATTGGAAAAGTTTTGTGATGAGAAAGAGATTCCCTTGAAAAATATTATATCAGTTGCTACGGATGGCGCTCCGGCTATGACAGGGTGCCATAAAGGCTTCATAGCGTACGTAAAAAATAAAATTCCAGATGTCCTTGCTGTACATTGCGTTATTCATAGACAACATTTGGTTGCTAGAAATTTAAGTGAACGACTATTTCAATCACTGCAATATGTCATCAAAGCAGTCAATAAAATCCGTAACTGCTCTTTGAATGATAGATTATTTCATCAGCTTTGTGTTACTAATGACGAAGATTTCAACCGTTTGTTGTTTCATACCGAAGTTCGTTGGCTATCAAGAGGCAATTGTCTGACTCGATTTTACAACCTGTTTGACTCTGTGATAGAGTTTTTGGAAACTAAAGATACAGAATTGCGCAACAAGCTCATTACATCAAAAAATGATATAGCTTACATGACAGACCTGTATAAATTGTTCAACAACATGAATCTCCAACTGCAAGGCGATGAACTAAATTTAATTAAAACAAAAAATGTCGTTGCTGCTTTCGCAGCCAAACTGCTTCTACACAAAAAGAATATGGGCAGACGTGAGTTTCATAATTTTCCGAATTTATCAGTATCCTGCAGTAACGACGACTTGTTTGCCTACTGCCAACATTTGGAAAAGCTCCACATTGACTTCACCGAACGATACCAGGATATTTTGAACTTGGAAATACCAGACTGGGTGTTGGATCCGTTTTCAAATGTCAACACAGCAATATCACCACATCTGGAAGAAGAACTTATAGAATTGACAACGAACGAGGAAATAAAAATCAAGTTCAAAAATGGCTACCAAGAATTTTGGCTACAAAAACCGATCCCGCAATTGTACCCTGGATTGTGGTCAATCATTCAACGATTCTTGATAGCATTCCCATCGTCATATTTGTGTGAACGTGGATTTAGTGCTGTAGCAACGCTGCTTACTAAAAAGAGAAATCGTTTGCATGTTACCGAACGTGGTGACTTGCGGCTGTTCTTGAGTAAATTGGAACCTGATATCAACAAACTTATTAAACAGCATCAGATTCATCCTTCACATTAGTTTTTATATTAGAATCGATTATGTTTGTTTTATTTTGAATTTTGAATAAAAGATACTTTGTCTGAATACTATAAAGTTGCGTTTCAATAATCATTCTCATTGGCAGGTGTAGCCCGTAAAAGTTAACTTGAGACCTGAGCGCCGTTGTGTACTACCTACTACGCTCAGGTCTCAAGTTAACTCATTCATTCTAAACGAGACTTTTACTATAACCCATAGTAAAAGTCTCGTTTAGAATGAATGTTTAATCTCCGCTAATATAGCTCACAATAATTAATTTAATTTTCGGAGAAGTGTTAATGTTTTGGTTTTTGAGTAGGTGAAAAAATGGGGGCGCTAAAAAATAATTTATTCTCAAAGTGGGCAGTAGGCAAAATAAGTTTGGGAACCACTGGTATAGACGAATAAAAAGGCAACAAGGATCACGGACAAAATAATGCCGCTTCTCGGATTCAAAACTCTTTTGACAGAACAGCTTTGCTCTACAGGAATTCGAGCATCTAACGAAAGAGAAAGCCAAGCAGGTCAAACAATGGAACACCAGAACCACCCAAAAAGTCGCGACAATTTTGTTCAGAGTGACCATATTAGCTATTGGCCAGAATGGACAATTGAACGCGAAATATGTAAGCTGCAAGGCTGCAAGGGGCTTTCTCGCGTGAAATGTCAAAAATGCCAAGTTCAGTATTGTTGCAATTTCAAAAACAATTGTTTCTTACAAATTCATCAATAAAATTACTACATTTTCTGAACTTTAATATTTTTTTAATCTTTTGTTTTGTTGTATGGGTTCATAATGTTACCATTTGGTAACCAAAAATAAAATTTTGAAAAACTTCAATTTTGCCGACCAAAATTATTCCAAACCCAAGTAAGTTATTTCAAAGGTCATTATTTGTTGGTTCAAATTTTTTAGAGGGTTAAATAAATTTTGGATTGAGTTGGTCTTTACTTGATGTAAATCCATTTTCAATGTGAAAATAAAACAAACAAATGTTTAAGATTTACACTGTATTTAATAATCACGACAGCTGTTTCGCTACACTGTAGCTTCGTCAGGTTAACATATACAATAATAACTATCTACATACACTTGACTCCTATATATAGTGTGTGGATATTAGGAATTCTAAGAACTGATATGTAAAGAACAATTTCTTGTCTAAAAGTGTCGGGTCTATACAAAAAGTACGTGAAACTAAATCTATTGCAAACAGATGTTATGTGTGAAATTAGGTAAACTGTATTACTAACTAAATATATTTAACAATGGTGATGAGTTTTACTATCTACATACACTTGACTCTTATATATATAGTGTGTGGCTATTAGGAATTCTAAGAACTAATATATAAAGAACAATTTCTTGTCTCAAAGTGTCAGGTCTATACAAAAAGTACGTGGAACTAAATCTATTGCAAACAGATGTTATGTGTGAGATTAGGTAAACTGTATTACTGACTAAATATATTTAACAATGGTGATGAGTTTAGGTCTACTTTATCGTTTAATAAATTGTCTGAATATTTATATTTATTGATTTCTAATGTCTCTAGTAAATCTAATTTAATACTTTTATTTTCAACATGAAGGATATCAAAATCTTTATTAAAATTGTGATTATTCTCTGTCAAATGATTCGCGTAAGTCGAATCATTTTTTTGGTTTATGTAAGCGGAGTAATGATCAGCAATCCGAGTTTTAAATGCTCTTCCTGTTTGACCTATATATCCCTTAGTACATGTACCACAAGTTAACCTATAGACTCCCGATTTATTATTGTGATTAGTTTTTTCTTTATTGTTCTTGATGTATTTTGCAAGGTTATTGTTTGGGTATTTGTTTGTTTTATTTTCACATCGTTAAATAAATTGTTATACAAATGCGACTATATACAGAATATTAAACAATGTTTATTATAATTTACTATTCCAAACGTCAAACAAATTATCATATCACAACATTTCTTGTTCGCATAAACTTGAGAGGACGGCTCTTGTATTTTATTTTCATTGCATTTTCCTTTCGATTATATGTAAAATAATCTAAAGTAATGGAAAGTATTAGTAAGTCGAAACACAGCTTATATTACTAACATTGCATTAATTTTCGTCTATTATAATTACATTTATATAGGAGAATGTGTAGAATCCTTGCATCGAAATATGGGGTTAGAACTACATATTTGTTTATAACGTCTAATGTCAAAATATTTATGGTTAAGTCTATGCGTTAAGTGTTGTGAATTTGCCTTTTTAAGCTATTACGTCGATGCAATGTTTCTACTGCATCTGTTCGGCGATTCAACCATTGATTAAAATACCGGTTAGGAAAAATTCGCGTTTTCCCAACACCGGTTAGTGCAAATCATTGATTAAGAATGTCGTTACATTGAAGAAATTTTAGCCGGTGCTTCGGCTACCTTATAAAATATTAAACAGTGATTAGAATTTCTTGCACATGCACATAACCTAGAAAACAGAAATGTGTTGAGCTGAAAGTGATGAATGAATGAATCTTTACCACAGTGTTACAATTATAAAAAAAATCGGGAATCGGTTTTAAAGATCATGAAATTGTAGGACCTGATAGAAAAAGAGCAAAAACATGTACGATAATGTGGATGAAGCGGTATACAAATGGCTGAAGACGGTAAAAGATAGAAAAAAGCATGTCTAACGCAGGATCACTCACAAAAGAAAGGGTATTAAAATACGTACAAATGTTAGGAAACGAAGAGTTCCTAGCAAAACTACGAGTTCCAAGCAAGTTCTAGCCGGTTAGACAAATTTAAGAGGCTCACGACATTAAAAAATATGGTTATTTCAGGAGAAAGTGGAACTGTATTTGAGGCAGTTTGTAACAAATGGAAAACTACTATTTTAAATTCCATTTTAGAAGAGTCTGAGCCAGATAATGTGTTCAACATAGAAGAAACTGGATTTTTTTTATGTTTACCAAACAAAACGTGTACTTTCAAAAATGGTAAATGTTTTGGAGGTAAAAACAGCATAGAACGAGTACCTGTTTTCATTTGCGCCAATATGTCTGGTAAAGAATAACTCAAAGTGTTTGTAATTGAAAAACAGCAAGCTGCCAAGATCTTTCAGAAAGGAGTAATGCACTTAGAAGTCGACTATGAATACAATTAACAGGTACAAGAAATGACGATCTTTTCTCTGAATGAATATTTGTACATAGATGAAAACGCTATTGTAACAGAATGTCCAACAGATGACATCTGACAATCATTGAAAGAAAGTGAAAATCAAGAGGCAGATGAAATATCCGGATCAGAGTCTGTCCACCAGATTATTCGAAGTGATTCTACATTCAAGCACTATTCTGTTGTGGTTATTTTGTTAATAAATGTGTTTTTCTGTTATCTTTTATTTGTCTAACAGCCTGTATATCTGTCATTTTTGAATTGCTTAGTAAATTTTACACAAAAAATAACTAAGGCGTTATTATTTTAAAAGTTACTATTGTTGTTTTACTTTCTTATACGTAGTATAAGGAAGTATTGTGATGATGAAAATTTTCGACCTCGAGATTTTTGCAGATGTCCACGTTTTGAAGTCCCCTGGTACCAAAAAAGTGGTTTTTAAAAAATGTCTGTCACTCTCTCTCTCTCTCTCTCTCTCTCTCTCTCTCTCTCTCTCTCTCTCTCTCTCTCTCTCTCTCTCTCTCTCTCTCTCTCTCTCTCTCTCTCTCTCTCTCTCTCTCTCTCTCTCTCTCTCTCTCTCTCTCTCTCTCTCTCTCTCTCTCTCTCTCTCTCTCTCTCTCTCTCTCTCTCTCTCTCTCTCTCTCTGTCTCTCTCTGTGTGTGTGTGTGACCACGATAGCGGTCAAACCGCTGTATATATCAATTCCAAATTTTGTATTTACGTGTATAATCTCCCTCTTGAGATCTGATTAGTTTTTCAGTAAAATCGGTAGACCGGAAGTAGCAGTTTACTTCAGCGAAAAAATCGAATTTTGACAATATTTCGTCAACTATTAAGTTTAAACAAATTAATAAAGAATTCATATATACTTAAAATTGAAATTGAAAATAATTTTATTTAAAAAGTTTTTCGAAATTCCTACCGGAAGCAGGTCTTTTACTCTTATCGAAAATCAGTTTTTTGCGAATATTTCGCAAGTCATGCTTTTTAGACAAGTACGTTACGGGTATAAAAGTATTTAAAACATAATTTTCAATATCTTTTGTATAAAAGAAATTTCAAAATTCAGACCGGAAGTAACACTTTTACTCTTATCGGATAACGATTTTTTGCAAATATGTCGTAAGTTATGCATTCTATATATATTTATTAAGAGTACAAAAGTATTTAGAACTGAATTTGCAATATTTTTTGTATATATGAAATTTCAAAATTCGGACCGGAAGTAGTACTTTTACTCTTAGTGAGTAGCATTTTTTTGATAATATCTTGCAAAGTATGCATTCTATAGAGATTTATTAAGAGAATAGAAGTACTTAGAATAGGATTTTGAATAATTTTTGTATAAAAAAATTCTTAAAATTCTATAATTTGACACGCTCATACGTATAAGAAAGTCGTGTGGTGGCCACACCTCATTTTTTTATATAATTTTGCCAACTTTATGTTCTTTATTTGAATACGGTATACTGAGCTATGATATTTGCCGCGAAATTGATAATTGAATGGATGACATTTACTAAGCTGCATTTGAGTTGACAAAGCATGATTTTATAATGATTTTTTCTAATAATGAGCTTAGAGGTATGATTTTTATATTTTGGGTTAACGACAAAAAAAAAAAGTACACAAAAAACATAAAACTAAACAAATTAATAATTTCATTCACGTAACAGGAACTGTTACGTGAATGGGTGTGTAATTAGTGCAACAGATATTATGAAATCGCAAAAAATAAGAACATCAAAATATGAAAAAATTACACGTGTTCAAATTCCGTTTCAAACTTGAACATGCTTATAAAATAATAATCGACATTAATAATGCATTAAGTACTTATATTTCTAAATATTTGTCGAATATGTTCCCTCGTAACTTCTTTTGTGATTACAGGTATACTGTACATCTTTTCTTTTACGGATCCCTAACCAAAAAATAATAATGTTGTGATTTCCGAAGACCCAGCAGGATAGTCAATAGGGCCTCCACGGGCTAGCCACTTCGCTGAAAAGATTTCATTTAAAATATTTTGTGTCTATATAGGTTAAAATATGAGGATTCGCCGTCTTGTTGCATCTAGATCTATACGTAAATTTAGCGGACATTTTTTAATAATTCCACTAAATTGCTTGATAGAAATTACTCAAGCTTCTGCGTTAATACTATTTTCAAATAAATGAGGGCCTATCATCCAATGACCAAAATTGCCTCACCCTACTTTTACGCCTCACTTATGTTGATGTTTATTAGTGAAGTAACGGTTTTCATTTGAATAGTAATGAAAATTTCTTTTATTGAATACTTCGTTACTATGAACGTAGATAACACATTATCAAAAAGAGTTGCACGGGCATTCATTTTAATTATTGCCCATTGCCAGAACACTCTTATAGCTTTAAAATGATGGGTGAGTAAATCAATATTTAAATGTATTCATTGCGGATGATATTTATTTCATTTTAAGGTCCTTGCAATGATGGTTTGACTAAAATCCAGCAAACGGCTTATTTCATAGGTACTGACGTGTAGATTTTCTGTTGTTGCCATAGGAATTCTTAATTAGTTTTCACCATTCACCACAACATATTTAAGTTTCCTTGGTTTTGAATTAGCAGTACTACTAGTAGTAATGAACGTGTCCATTACTCTATTACTCTTCTAAAGGCGTCTGTTTTAGGACATCTTTTGTCAGGGTAACGCTGCTAGTAAATTCTTTGGGGTAATAAATTATTTATTTGACATTCCTTCGGTCCCAAAAAGTTGGCAAAATTATATCAAAAAAACAACAATAGCTCAGTAATGGCCACTTAAAACAAATAAACATGTCTTATATGTTTTTGGTGTAACATTTAGTAAGCAATTCAAAAATGAACCGATATACATATACCCACCGGAAAATGTTAAAATGTGTAATGAAAACCAGCTTAAAATAAAAATTGAAAATTGCTGCTGCGTAGATGTTTTACTCTGTACATGAATACCTGACTGATAGGGAAATTAACTAATTTTTAGACTAGTGATAAAGCATGTATATTGATCATCAATATCATGTCTATAAATTTCAAAGTATCTAAAAAATTGACAATCTAAACCAAGTGGGAAGTATTTTCGCAAGGAAGGTAAATTGCGAATAGAAAGATATAGGAAAAATGTAATGATAATAAACTTAAGCTGGAGTGGTGTAGAATATGGAGTAAAAGACAAGAACCAATGATAATACTTAGGTTAGACGCACACATACTATACAAAACAATTGGTTTGTCCAACAAAGTATTTGCAGTGCGTCATCGTCCACTAGATTATAGGAGAATATTTAAAGTCTATGCACACAAATCGTAAAAGCAGTTTGAAAAATATTTTAAACGCATTTTTTGAGCATTTTTAATTAATAATGTGTTAATAGATTAATTTGTCATCTATTATAAATGCCAAATAAAAGTATAATTAGGTTTTAGAGATATTTTGATTAAAGGCTAATTTACACGGGATAGTAACTCGGCCGAGTTATTAAAACCGAGTATTAGAAGAGAGTATTTTGCAAGATAGTAGCTTCTACACACATTCTAGTGAAAATTAAGACAGTAAACGCAAAGCTTTAAAACTAAAAAAAAAAGCAATAAGTACATGTGTATAAATGTTATGTGAAAAGATGATAGACATTTTGGAACAAGAACAAAATCGCCCAAAAATGTTGTGGGTTAGAAAACGGCTAGCTAGGAGAAAAACACGGGGCTCGAGCATGCTTTTAAAAGAACTTGCTGTTGAAGATGTTGCGGAATATAAAAACTGCATGAGAATGTCTCCAGCATGGTTCAACATACTTCTTCAAAAAGTATCTTCCACCATGCAAAGATCGGGCACCACAATGATGGAGGTTAAAACTAGAAGTAACATTAACGTACCTGGCAACAGGAAACAGCTTTAGAAATCTCCAACAGCAATTCCGTGTTTTAAGACCGCTATTTCTAGAATGCTCCGATCTTTTAATCTTTGTCAGTTCTTGGTTGTACGTCAATCTTAATTTTTTAATTTTATTTTTTATTTCTGAGGCTTTAAAATCCGCAATATTCATTGCTGCCACAATTTTTTCTATGGCAGATTCTCTCGCTTATTTATGTTTATATAATTGCAACTTCACAGCCCAGAGGCATTCCTGTTCTCTATACAGCTCTACAAACTTAATTGTAGTGTCTTCATTCGACTTAGCCATTGCTCGTAATAACCTGTTATAACTTAATTTATAATTATTGACATCTGACACCGACCGGTACTGCACCTGACTGGAATCATCACTAAAAAACCCTGTCTACATGAATGTAGTGATCTAGACAGTCGAGTAAGGGCATAGTGGGGGTAGTCACTCGCTCCAGTAAATAGGATTGCTTTCTATTCACTCGACTGGAACGAGTACTGGAATGAATCACTAAAACGCCTGTTTACACGAGGAGAGTATTAAAATCCAGTACACGGTTTTAGTAACTCGATCGAGTTACTGGCACCGTGTAAATTAGCCTTTTATAATTGTATCGGACTAGAGAGTGAACACTCGTTTGAAATTAGCAGAAATTTACGATTAGTATCCATGGTTTAAAGGAGCATTTGGAATGGTCGTTATAATTTTACCTCAAAATATAAAGTGTAAGTTAGCAATATAATTAATGAAATGTTCACTCTGTATCATATTTCTAAGGAAATTTTAGCACTTTTTATAAACTTCGACTTACTAAGAATGTTGTATTTAATTAACTTACAATACCGACAGTAACGCTATGACTCAATGACAGAGGACTTCCCAATGCTACAACCCATTCTCCAACTGTCACATCATCGGATTCTGCGAACTCAAGAGCAGGCAATTTATCCTTCGTATTGATTTTTAATAGTGCTAAATCAATATTCATATCAGCATCTTCTACACTTGCACTGTAGACAGAGCCATTAGGGAGCTTGACGGCTATTATGGCTTGTGGTTTATTTATAACTACATGAGCATTTGTCAGAATCCAACCATCATTTCTTACAATAAAACCAGATCCGTTAGAGATAATAAGGGCTTCGTTTGTTTCTGGATCAATACGTCTTGAGTCTTGAATTTCAATGTACACTACTGCAGGAGCACACTTTTTTACAACGGAACCTATAAAATTAAATTTATCTCGTAATGAGTTTTTCTCAGTGGCTTTGACGTGGGGTACAACGAAAGAAAGTTTTAGGGGTTCTGATGAAAATAATCTACTTGCGAAAACAACACCCGCAATAGTAGTTAACGCAAAAAAAGTGAGTTTCTTGACAAACGTTACGTTTTTCTTTCCATGATCATTACTTAATTGTCTTCCAAAAATCATTACTGTATTGCGTAGTTTCTTGTAATTTTTAATATTTCTTCTTATAATGTTTAGCATTGTTTTTATGTTTTTTATTCCATGATTTTACTTAAAATTTGGTAAAATGATGTAATGGTGAATGACACGAGAAGATGAATGCTAATGACAATCACATGACAACTAAATAAATTACATTACTGTAAACATTCAAAGGGAAACTTAATAAATTATAACACGGTTGTTTTTAGACAGGTTGTCATATTAGACACATTTCAGGCTGATCTTATATCATCACTCTCATCGAAGTTATACTCTGTTTTGTATTTTCGCAGTGCACCTTAAGAATCATGTGTTCAAAGTAACATGTACAATGTGTCTGTTAATGCTTGTGTGCCAATTATGTTGGTATGCCTACAATTATATCAAAGTGTAGTGGTAACTCTGCCGCTTGAGCTGTGTACATAGACGTATAGGTAAATAAATTGTCGTTAATTGTATTGTCAGTTGCTATCGTTGGTCTTGTAAAAATTATTTGGTTTGAATTCTTGATATTTATACCTTTAATTTCGAACAGTTTTTTTTAGAGCTCAATAATTATCGTTTGTAATTTGTAGGTAAGTAATAATTAAACACGAAATGCAAAACCAGCTTGAAGTAAAAATTAAAAATTGTTGCTTCGTAGATGTTATTACTTTGTACATTAATACCTGACTGAGGAAAATTAATTGATTTTTAGACTAGTGGTAAAGCATGTATATTGATTGTTTTTAGTTTGTATTTGTTGTTTGCTTTTGATATGTTCGGAACTACTAATATAGTCCTATGGATTAATAAATTTATTATTATTATTATAAAGAAAAATGCCATACGATCAAATATAACTTCAAAGAAAATCAATATCATGTCAATAAATTTCAAAGTATCGAAAAAATTGACAAACTAAACCAAGTGGGAAGTATTTTCGCAAGGAAGGTAAATTACAAATGATGCCATAATTCCCGAATAGCGAAAATTAATAAAATCCCTATCTTCAATTCAAACTTAACTAAAAGAACAGAGATATTAAGTATATACTGGTTACATGCAATGTCATATGTATAGCTTTCGGGGAGATCTAAGCAACCAACAATGGGTTAATGAAAACATAAACACTACTAGGGAACAATTCCGTGAAATATCATGGTAAGGGATTTATTGACCAACCATGCATCAAAACGACGGTAGAACTAACATATGAGTAGGGATCGGCTGCGAATAATAACTGGTCTTTTACTGGTTATGCACCTGTTAAATTGCATCAAAACAAGAGGGGCCAGTTTGACAGAGACCTTAGCAGCAGACTCTGCAATATGGAAACAGAAACAGCCAGGCATATCCTAGTAAACTATGATGCACTGGATCACAGGTGTTTCTTGAGCAGCTGTTCAAGAAACAACCAGGAAGAGACATGTACAGCCTTGTACAGGACAAAAAAGTGCTGGAATGGATAGCATAAGGAATGCAGGTTCAGCATAATAAGCCTTATTGGCTGCGGTGCTAACTGGGGACGTAAGTAGAACAGGCCTAGAAAAAAAAATATACAGAAGTGTAAATAGATTAGTCATATATTAAGAGAACTAAATAAGAATATTATTATTATTATTAAATAACAACCTGTAAATCTGCACAATCAGAGAAAGTAATTCTAATAGCTACATGAATAGAAAGACATAGGAAAAATGTAATGATAATAAACTTAAGCTGGAGTGGTGTAGAATGTGGAGTAAAATACAAGGACCAATGGTAATACTTAGATTAGACGCACACATACTATACAAAACAATTGGTTTGTCCAACAAACTATTTGCAGTGCGTCATCATCCACAAGATTATAGGAGAATATTTAAAGTCTATGCACACAAATCGTACAAGCAGTTTGAAAAATATTTTAAACGCATTTTTTGAGCATTCTTAATTAATAATGTGTTAATAGATTAATTTGTCATCTATTATAAATGCCAAATAAAAGTATAATTAAGTTTTAGAGATATTTTGATTAAAGGCTAATTTACACGGTGATAGTAACTCGGCCGAGTTACTAAAACCGAGTATTGGAAGAGAGTATTTTGCAAGATAGTAGCTTCTACACACATTCTAGTGAAAATTAAGACAGTAGAGTAGATGTTTATATTTTAAGAAACTTTGAGGTTATAAAGCGCAAACTTTTTATCAAGTAAAATGACATTTAATCGAATGAGTGCTTTAAAACTAAAAAAAAAAGCAATAAGTACACGTGTGTAAATGTTATGTGAAAAGATGATGGAACAAGAACAAAATCACCCAAAAAAGGTGTGGGTAAGAAAATGGCTAGCTAGGAGAAACACACACGGGGCCTCGAGCATGCTTTTAAAAGAACTTGCTGTTGAAGATGTTGCAGAATATAAAAACTGCATGAGAATGTCTCCAGCATGGTTCAACATACTTCTACAAAAAGTATCTTCTACCATGCAAAGATCGGGCACCACAATGAGGGAGGTTAAAACTAGAAGTAACATTAACGTATCTGGCAACAGGAAAAGCTTTAGAAATCTCCAACAGCAATTCCGTGTTTCAAGACCGACTATTTCTAGAATGCTCCGATCTTTTAATCTTTGTCAGTTCTTGGTTGTACGTCGATCTTAAATTTTTAATTTTATTTTTTATTTCTGAGGCTTTAAAATCCGCAATATTCATTGCTTCCACAATTTTTTCTATGGCAGATTCTCTCGCTTATTTATGTTTATATAATTGCAACTTCACAGCCCAGAGGCATTCCTGTTCTCTCTACAACTCTACAAACTTAATTGTAGTGTCTTCATTCCACTTAGCCATTGCTCGTAATAACCTGTTATAACTTAATTTATAATTATTGACATCTGACACCGGCCGGTACTGCACTTGACTGGAATCATCACTAAAAAAACCCTGTCTACATGAATGTAGTGATCTAGACAGTCGAGTAAGGGCATAGTGGGGGTAGTCACTCGCTCCAGTAAATAGGATTGCTTTCTATTCACTCGACTGGAACGAGTACTGGAATGAATCACTAAAACGCCTGTTTACACGAGGAGAGTACTAAAATCCAGTACTCGGTTTTAGTAAATCAGTCGAGTTACTGGCACCGTGTAAATTAGCCTTTTATAATTGTATCGGACTAGAGAGTGAACACTCATTTGAAATTAGCAGAAATTTACGATTAGTATCCATGGTTTAAAGGAGCATTTGGAATGGTTGTTATAATTTTACCTCAAAATATAAAGTGTAAGTTAGCAATATAATTAATGAAATGTTCACTCTGTATCATATTTCTAAGGAAATTTTAGCACTTTTTAGAAACTTCGACTTACTAGGAATGTTGTATTTAATTAACTTACAATACCGACAGTAACGCTATGACTCAATGACAGAGGACTTCCCAATGCTACAACCCATTCTCCAACTGTCACATCATCGGATTCTGCGAACTCAAGAGCAGGCAATTTATCCTTCGTATTGATTTTTAATAGTGCTAAATCAATATTCATATCAGCATCTTCTACACTTGCACTGTAGACAGAGCCATTAGGGAGCTTGACGGCTATTATGGCTTGTGGTTTATTTATCACTACATGAGCATTTGTCAGAATCCAACCATCATTTCTTACAATAAAACCAGATCCGTTAGAGATAATAAGGGCTTCGTTTGTTTCTGGATCAATACGTCTTGAGTCTTGAATTTCAATGTACACTACTGCAGGAGCACACTTTTTTACAACGGAACCTATAAAATTAAATTTATCTCGTAATGAGTTTTTCTCGGTGGCTTTGACGTGGGGTACAACGAAAGAAAGTTTTAGGGGTTCTGATGAAAATAATCTACTTGCGAAAACAACACCCGCAATAGTAGTTAACGCAAAAAAAGTGAGTTTCTTGACAAACGTTACGTTTTTCTTTCCATGATCATTACTTAATTGTCTTCCAAAAATCATTACTGTATTACGTAGTTTCTTGTAATTTTTAATATTTCTTCTTATAATGTTTAGCATTGTTTTTATGTTTTTTATTCCATGATTTTACTTAAAATTTGGTAAAATGATATAATGGTGAATGACACGAGAAGATGAATGCTAATGACAATCACATGACAACTAAATAAATTACATTACTGTAAACATTCAAAGGAAAACTTAATAAATTATAACACGGTTGTTTTTAGACAGGTTGTCATATTAGACACATTTCAGGCTGATCTTATATCATCACTCTCATCGAAGTTATACTCTGTTTTGTATTTTCGCAGTGCACCTTAAGAATCATGTGTTCAAAGTAACATGTACAATGTGTCTGTTAATACTTGTGCGCCAATTATGTTGGTATGCCTACAATTATATCAAAGTGTAGTGGTAACTCTGCCGCTTGAGCTGTGTACATAGACGTATAGGTAAATAAATTGTCGTTAATTGTATTGTCAGTTGCTATCGTTGGTCTTGTAAAAATTATTTGGTTTGAATTCTTGATATTTATACCTTTAATTTCGAACAGTTTTTTTTAGAGCTCAATAATTATCGTTTGTAATTTGTAGGTAAGTAATAATTAAATACGAAATGCAACTTGATTTTGAGTAACCACTATTTAAATTTTTGTTCAGTATTGACTGGAAATCCAAAAATGTTTACACCTGAACAAGACACATACATTCTTATGGCCCACTTTCGAAGTGCAACTCTCAATCAGGATGGAACTTGGTTGTACAGTATGCAGTCTTGCTTTGATCAGTTCGTAGAAGCGTTTCCTAATGAAAATGTCAACTATGAGGTTTTTGGCCATCCCAAGCGTGAGATTGTAAAACGTTTTGAGAGAGAAAATTGTATTTGTAAGGATAAATCAACCGGAAGACCTACAGCATTAACTGAAGCTGTTGTTAATGATCTTGAAGAACGAATGAATCAAAGCCCCAACAAATCACTACGAAAACTATCAGCACTGTCAGGTACGTGAGCTAGAGTATATTTAAATAAGCGCAAGTCATTAATTATGGGTTCTTTTCAGGTATTAGTAGAGCTAGTTGTGCAAAAGCTCTACATAAAAATTTACATATGCATCCCTATCGAGTTACGGTTGTGCAGCATTGTATCTTCGTGATTATCAACAACGCATACTGTACTGTCAATGGTTTAACGAGCACCTTAATAATAATGATTTACTGGACCTAACCTTTTTCACTGACGAAGCATGGTTCTATTTAGCTGGTTATGTAAATAGGCAGAATTACCGAACGTGGGCTACAGAGTATCCTCACAATTTCGTTGAAAAAGATTTGCATCCATTAAAAGTTGGAATATTGATTGCAATTTCAAGGCGCAGAATAGTAGGGCCACAGTAGGGCCAAAATTTTTTAATGAAACAATTAATGCAGAGAGATATCAAACTGTCATTTTGACAGAATTTATTAATCAACTGCATGATGATGAAATAACGAGGGGCTATTTCCAGCAAGACGGAGCCCATAGATAAAATATTTATACTCTTATATAGATGGCTAACTTCACTAATAATACGAGACTTGCAATTAGTAATTGTTTTTGTCGCCAACAGCGTTATTTGCACGAGCGGCAATTTTGAAATATGTACCTTTAATTTTTAAGTTTTAAAATTGATAAAACAAAGGAGACCGCAGGTTAATAATACTCTAATATATTTTTTCGTAATAATTTATTTTGCATTTAAAGTACATTTATTATCTAAGTATAATTAATAATAGAATATATGCGTATGATTGCAGACATATTTAGTATACAAGAGAGATCAGTATTTAAATGAAATAAAATGTGTTATATAGTGTGTGCTTCATTAAGTTCATTTACAATTTTGATGAACATCAACATTTTAACAAAAACATTTTTAGTTACTGCTAGTTCTATCAAAGCATTTGCTACTTTTCTGGCAGAAAATATATATTACTATTAAATGGAAAAATTTTGATTATAATTTAAATTTATTTATGTGGTACTGAGGTGTGTTTAAAAGAAATATGACAACTAAAAGTATTTCTTAAACTAAACCTTTCTGACTACGTAAATGCACTAATCTTTGCTTATTTTATCTAAAATAGTCAAGTGCATGTACTTTTATCGGGTCAGTTATACCTTTCGATAAATTACCTTTTAAAATTTTGTTTATATTGTTA
Organism: Amphimallon solstitiale; assembly: GCA_963170755.1. Classification (NCBI taxonomy): domain Eukaryota; kingdom Metazoa; phylum Arthropoda; class Insecta; order Coleoptera; family Scarabaeidae; genus Amphimallon; species Amphimallon solstitiale. The sequence continues at coordinate 78,833,124 of OY720675.1, forward strand.
GTCCACTGAAAAATTAACATTAACGTGAAATAATCTGTAAATATATCTAGCAAATTATGTTTTTTGCAGGTAAAAGAAAATTCAACCAAATTTAAAATTTTATTTACCAATTTCGCATGTACTTTATTTTTAACGCATAATTTAGGCAAATAGAAATTTGTAACGTCTAAACATTTCGAAAATGTACGAATAAAGTTTGTTTTTGGCCTGACTAATTTTTGTACACTATAGGCTCGTACATCAATTAAATGGTGTATAGATTCTGAGCCATGAGATACTAAATCAGACCGACAAGTTTAACACATGCCAATCCGTTTTAAAATTCTTTTTGCGATAAACCCGACATGCTTTTGTAAAATTATGTCGTGACTCTCATTTTTAAAGGTAAACAATTCATTATCTTCTACATCATTGCTTTCATCTTGTGTTATTTGTTGTGATGTTTGTCGTTACAAAGTTTTTTAGTGTATCAAGAGCACCATCAAGCTGATCTTCTTCACAATTTGCACCCAGAGAATGTGAGGCGGAAAAATTATTTATCAGAAGGCTTTTAAAAGATGTTATAAATGAGGATCGAGATGGATTTATGTTTCGCACTCCGTGGCTTCTAATACAGCCAAAGAAATTTTCAACGGGGTCTTGATTAAGGTTGCGGCTGCATAGATATTTTTTTTTTTTTTTTTTTTTTTAAAGCCTTTAATTTTTAATTTCTGCCAAATATATATGAAGCCACGAAGTGTCAACTACCAATTTTTTATAGTTGGAGGGACAAACTCGCGATTGGTACTTGATATGAATCGCACTGTATCCAATACCTGAATGCATTCATACCAAAATGTGACATGATTTGTGTCATTAGATACTGCACTACATAGTGTCTTTTCATGTTTGTTAATCTTGGCCAGAGCATTGACACTGTCAAACATTTTGTCGAACAACAGCAAAAAGTCTGCTTTATCCAGAGCTTCCTTTGAAAGACATTTCCCTACAACAATAAGTATGAGTATTACAATAAAAGGCAAATAAATAAAAATATACCATATTGTACCAGTCCACGCATTGTTGACGATAGACGATGTGAAAAAACCTGTGCAGGAAGTTTTACTTTCATTTTCTTCACTTTGTCCTTGTATGTGTGCATCCGTTAATTTATTTAACATGCGTGTATCATCATCCCCACTATCTAATGATAGTCACACACCCGATAATTTCTTCGCTTTTCAATTTTAAGGTCGTCTCGTCCCACAGCTATCTTCCACTGTTCAAAAAGCTAAGAATAAAAATATAGTTAGCACATATTTTATCGAATATGGTCGAAATTTCATTGCGTGACTATTTTTTATGTATTGAAAAGCTAAAAAGATAATTTAGTTAAAAATCAAAATAATATGCTTACCTCGGGTTTCCTAGGAAAAATATGCAGAATTGCATTTTCCTGGTAACTTTTACACCCAGTTATAATGCATTTCACCATTTTCCCAAATTAAAAACAGTTCAAATAACCTAAGATATTTCAAACACAAAACATAAACAAAAAAAAACTAAACTAACTTTAAAAACGAATATAAATGATTATAATACAATGGAGAAACACGTAACTATACCTTGTCTCAGAATAAGAAGGAGTGATTTAAATATCGCGCCAAAATGGCGTATGTTTTTAAAGTATTTCATTGGTTCTTGCGTAGGCAAGTTTAACATGGGAAAATAAGTTTGACAAAACGTCATTTTATGTTTATAGCCAAGCCATAACCTAGAATCTTACATTTTTACTTTGGTTTATTATACTTTATTGTGTTATTAAATAAAATCCATACTTTTATGTACAACATGAGTATGCGTTGATCAGACGATTTAAGACCTAAGGAACAAGTGATCATGCATTTGAAACTTTGAATTTGATGAATACGTCAAAAATACTGTACGTCAGTGGAAAAATCAAACATTCAACAATTAATATGATTGCAAACATAACTATAGACGAGTTCATACCATAAATGAAGTGGACAACTCACACATATTCTAGAATTGACTCATTAATTTCAAGTAAGTGTTAATTAAATACTAATTATATTACCACATGTTCATATACATGTTATATTTCAGAAATATTTATCAAACGTAAAGAATCCTATACTAATAGAAAAAGGTGAAAATATCTGGTGGAGAATATGGGAAACGGTTTGGATTGCCACAAGTATAATGAGTGCACGACAAGCTTTGTTGAAAACCTGTAAGATTAAATAGCCATACTGATAAAGATAGGCAATTAAGAATACTTCATATAGAATCTGAATTGATACATAAGATGAAGTTGCTTAAAAAAAATCCCCTTTCAGAATATCACTTATATGAGAACGTTTGACAGAAGCAATTACAAATGTTACAATAAGTATTTGGAAAAATAGTGCCGACCATGTAAATTTTTAATCTTTTTAACATGATGTGAACACTAAATTATTGTTAATTTTCATAATAAATAAATTTTAATAGGGAATAATAATTAGTAATGTGTAGGTATATGTAATTATCTTTGCAGTTTGTGTAAACAACTTCAGCCGATGTAAATTTTTCTATTTATTACTGTTGTATGTAAGATTCAAATTTCCAAAACTAGTTGCTTGAATTTACCTCCTCAAGGTTTGTCGCAGTGATACGAATGATTTATCTGCAAGTTCTTAAGGCCATTTTGATAAAAGATAAAAGGTTTGATTCATTCTTGCTCTCTGATACAAATATTTAATAATAAATAGACTTGATTCACAATTTTCATGTTGATATAGCACATTCACTGAAATGTGCAGTAATTATATATTTATAACGGCAATCCTCCTCAAAACGCTCAGAACAAAGTATATGCTTGTAAATTGGGCCTATATCTTTATCCATAGATTCTTCTAATTTTTTTTTCAAAACTCGAATGAACAGATTTGAATGTTAAGAGATTTGTATTCATCAAATTATAGATGTATGCATATACTTGTGTTTATAACTTTACTCTCCTGTTTCCAATTGCCGTGCACTCGTATAGCTGCTTCGATTGGTAGGGTAGAAGGAAAAGTGGCACATCCATCTATTTTAACGAAAGTAGTAAATGAAATACAAAACAGCTAAATCCTTAGTTAGAATTAATACAGTTCTTCTAACCTCAATTGTCATGATGTCATATCAAATTGTCTACTAAATTTTAAGCTATGTGTTCCATGTTTTGGCGGGATATTTGAATCACTCCTTCTTATTCTGAGACAGGGTATAGTAATAAGAAAGGAAATTAATATAATACCGAATCACAAGTAATTATTAACTGAAAATATTAACATAAAGTGACATAAACCTCAAAACAACTATAAACACGATTGAAAGCAAAATGAATCAAGATGGCTCTATGAAAACACTTCCGCGTGCTCCGGCAAAAACACCACATAATTCGTTTTTAGAAACTGTAAAATACTAAAATTCCTAGATAAATTACTAAAGTGCTACAGACCTGCCGCAGGCGACAAAAACTTTTATTAACGGTTTGTAACCGAGCTAAGTTTCTATTGGTAGATAGGAAGTTTACCGGGCATGACGGAGCCTCTGCTCATACTGCACGGACCACCATAGAATATTTGCAACAGTGTTATGGAAATCGTATTATAAGCCAAGGCATGTGGCCACCGAGGAGTCCAGATTTAACACCAACAGATTATTTTCTTTCTGGACAGGTAAAGAATAATGTCTATAAAAACCGCTTGCACAATTTGGATGAACTTCAACAAGCGATTAGGCATGAAATTTAAAACATAACACAAGAACAGCTTTACCATGTATTTGAACACATAAAACCACGAATAATGTTGTGTTTACAAGCCAGTGGAGAACACTTTCAACAATTTTTATAAATAAACCAAATTTTCTACTTATCAGTGTTATTTTCTTTTAATAATAGGGTTTTTGTGATTACAAGCAAATGGAGAACATTTGCAACAATTTTTATAAATAAACTTCATTTTCTACTTATCAGAGTCATTATCATTTAATAATAGCGTTTTTAATGTGTCTATTAACAATCTGTACAATATAACCTCATTGTGCTTTGATGCTTGTCATTATTCAAAACAATATGGTCATGCCGTCCTTCTATACTCCGCTACTGGATTTCATCAACTTTAGAAAAATAAAATCCATACTACCAACCTAATTGGTGTACAAACATTAACAGACACATTGCAGTATAGATCAAGTACTTTGATTTGACAGTTTCAAAATGCACAATATATTTAAAAATACATTAACTACAAATATATACATACTACTGCAGATCTGAAATTAATTTGGGTTTACAAAAAAGTAGCATAATTAAACTCTGACACTTGGTGTTGGTTTTGATGTCCTTAACGTAATAATATTTTTTATCGCCAACTGTCAATAAAGCGATGCATTGCCATAGCGTTTTACGGAGGTAAAGAAACACTTTATTGTACTGTAAAATAAAATACTTTACCTGCCGCGAATATCTGTCAACGTAGCACACTGACTGATGACTTTAAACATAAATCTTTTGTCGCTGTCATAAAATGTGATAAGTCATTATATTTTTATTTTTTAAATTACAAATTTTTGTTGTTGGCGATAAAATTTTGTATGCACTATGTCAGTAAAGTGCCTTTATCGAACTCGTCTGTTCCTCGCCTCGCTCGCTTGGCTCATAATATCAGACTCGTTCGAAAAAAGGATCACTTTGCTGACTTGGTTCATTAATAACTATAGATGCACTTAGTACAGCTGCAAAGCATCACACTTTCTGCAAAAAATAACATGTAGGACAGTAACATCCAAACACAATGTTGTCTTAACAGTGACAAAATAACAATTTAAATACCTGAAAGTTTAAAAATGGAAATTGACCCCAAGATTGGTATATTGACTGTTTCTATTCAAGATGTCATTCTACCATGGCTGGTGAAAAGCTATTTGGAACTCGTAGTAGAACTGACAGTAAAGTTGCCAACCTGAAATATGAAAATCGCCATACTGTGGCAACATGATTGGTTTATATCGAGGCCAGTTCACATCTAATTTATTATTCAGTTATTGACATTTATTTTGTATATTTTACGACTTGTTTTTCTACTTATTTTTTTCTGATTCTGATATTACACATAGCATGTGTCTGTAATTGACTTACTCATCATTACCTAGTTTCCAAAACAATAATAAAAAATCTTGCCGCCTGCAGCAGATCTATAGCACTTTATTAATTTATCTCTACCTTATTCCAAAAAGAGAGAGACGAAATTCTGAACAGACCCCCCCCCCCAATCCAAATTACAACCTGTAACTGGTGAAATCAATTTTAGGCGGTAAAATTAAATTTAAATATCTGAAATATGAAATCTGTACCAAATTAAATTGGTACAGTTAAGGTAACATAGTGGTAAATGTAGTAATCACAACACATGAAAGTAAATAAATTTATCAAGAAAACAAACAATGTCAAATATGACAAAATATTTGACAATTGATAGCAAAAAGCTTTGTTGTTGGTGTTATTTCACCTTGCTGTCAACCAATAACTCTCACTTGGGTCTATTCAGAATTTCGTCTCTCTCATTGAATTTTATCGATGCAGAAAGTTTGGAACAATTACAGTATGTGTGAATAATTAAAAAGAAGTACGCAAAGCACAACTAATTTTATTTAGAAAATTGGAAAATATAGAGCAACATTTTCAGACGTTTTTATATAATTTTCATTTGAAACTTCGATCTGAAGGGGAGGATGGAGGAGGGTACGTCTGCTTACAAAAGTAGATATAATTTTGGTTTGCCTCTACGAATTTTAATGTTTCTGGGGTCATTGGATAGAAAATTTTACCAAGAACGCAAGGGTATGTTGTACAAAATTGCGTGATTGTCCAAAAAAAAAAATAACAGGGGACACTGTTCTCAATTTATGTATATTACTTGTTCTTTAAAAATTTAAATGGAAATATTTATTTTTAATATCGCAATATTGAAGCACATATAAAACTGAAGGGTATGACAAAAACCGGAAGTTGCTACCTTTTTTCTTGACGAAGATATAGTCATACGAACACAATCCGAAAAAATATTTTTTTTAAATATAAATTTATTTATTTATTCCGACTAATAGTTTTATTTTAATTTTAAGACGGTAACTAGACAGTGTATAGTTTGCTTTCTTTAAGTTTCTATTATACTCTTCCAGAAGTGTATTCATTTCATTCTTTTCATCGATTTTTGCATTCATTGCATATATTACCTTGAATTCCCATTTTAAATGGTTTCAAATTCTGTAGCAATAATAATATATACTGAACAATGTATAGTTTGGACCATGAAAATTGAAATGTAAAAATATTAGTGTCATTTGTAGTTATTATTGTACGTATTTAGCAAATTAAGCCTTTTTGGACACATGCACATAATTATTAAGTTTGTAAAATGTCATATTCTAACGTTGAAGCTTATGACGTGATCAGAATGTATTTTCAATGCTTTGAAAATGCATTTCTTACTTCCCGGCAATATTCCCTAATTTATCCCGAAAAAAGACATTCTTGAGTCTTTATTGCGAGATGTTCTTGATTTATGGGGCAGAATAAAATACATAGTTTTATCACAAAAAGCCAATTACAACAATTGCTGCCTTTGAAATTGAGGTAACTGTGCTCACTAATCGACGAGTAAACATGTGTATTGAAAATAATGGTGGACACTTTGAACATTTGTTAAGTTGAAGTTTTTTTTGTTTTATTTTTTGTACTTTCTTATTTAAATATATTTGTTTGTTTCGTTTATATTACTTGGTCAATATATTTTTTTATTTATGGTTAGGTATAAAAATAGATTATTTTACTTACTTTCGTGTTATAGGTGGGGATGAATGTCAATTTGTATACCCCTTCGTTATTAATGAGTAAATGATTTGGTTATAACTAATGCATCACATTATATTGTTTTTTTTTCTTCTCGTTATTGTATACTTAGTTCATGGATTATGGAAATTATTTTTGCTGTTGTCTTATAATTAGATGTATATCTGTTGGGTAATAAAGATATATTATTATTTTATTAGACATGAAATTTAAAAATAGATAGAGAATTTGAACATTTAAAAGGAGACTAGCGTAACATATTGCAGTGACCTTGAGTTTGGTTGTAAATTATAAATAGGTATAATCAAGATCACTTCAAGATTTATTTTAATTAATTTTTATTTTATTTATTTTTATCATGATGTGTATATAAATATCCATTATGTCAATAATTTGCCAAAATTTAATTTTTTATTTAAGTAAAATAATAAAAGAATGTTAGCATAATTTTTATAAAAGTCATAATACTAAAATAAGCATAAAATGTTACGTGAAGGATAACGAGAAAGTGTTTTCCCGCACGAAGAATACTGGTACCGGGAGAGATCGATAGTATGGCCCGGCGAAAACAATATTCTTCGCTAGATACATCAGATTGTTAATACGCTGCTTTCCTGAGTGGTGCAGCACTGCAGCTATGTATTTCTGGAAGTGGAAACGTATCATACCGAACTGAACCGGACGTTTTTGTGAAGAAAAATATCTATATAAGACTGGGACCGTGAAGAAAACGGCAGAGTTGCTTGGTGTAAACCGCACTCAAAAGAGGAAAAAAGGAGAAGGTGGAAACCTCTTCTTCCTCTTAAATGTTATATTAACTTAAAGGATTATTCTTGAATCTGAACTTAGAATATTTTTAAGATTTTTCAATACTTATAAAATTTTCAACAAGATTTAAAACTTGTAATATTTTTCGTAATAGTCATGCTGCACAATTTACATTGAGATTTGTAATTATTTTAGAAATAATTATTTATGTACGGGACAATGTTATTTTAATTCGAACTTTAAATTTATTTAATTTTATTTATTTTTCTGGAATGTTTTGTTTTGTATGTAGGGTTACTACACCATGCATTATGATAAAACATTTTAGTGATTGTAATGATTAGGTTGAATAGCGTAATAATTTTATTTTAGTGTAAAAATTTTCTTTACTACTTTATTTATCAGATTAAAGGATTTGTGACTAATAATTTTGTTTTATGTATATACAGAATAATTGAACAGTGATCTATATTTGAAATCATGGATGAATTTGAAGTAATGTATGAAGAATTAAGGTGATTTGATAATGTTTGTTATAAATGTGTGTATAGTGTTGTACCAATTTTCTTTTAAGTGGTGTTTTGTATTGGAATCTCAAAGAAGGTAAAGTTTTATTTTAATATATATATTTTCTTGTATGTATATCAAGTATATTTCATAGTACTTGTGTGTTCGATGTTAACGTGTTGGGTAATACATCAGGGATGTGTGAAATGAATTAAGTTGTTATTTAATTCATAGCATGGAGTCCTGGTGAATCCTTAAGACACGAATTAGTCTTGGTGGTACTGTGTTGGGAGCGAGAAAAGGTGCCAGGCAGAACTAATCAGGGCAGAGTTAATTAATTGAATACACAAATACTTTTATTTTATTTCATTTTTATTTATTTAATTTTAAAATTTATATATATACCTTAAGGGGTGAGCACATTGTGGTGTATGTTCGGGTTGTGTCCGACGAGTTAAAAAGACATACTCGTAGGGTGGAACTTTGGGGTACCTACCGGTGTGAATTTGCTTTCTGGTGGTACTGTGTTGGGAGCGAGAAAAGGCGCCAGGCAGGACTAATTAGGGCAAAGCCATTCCCTTAATGTTTATATTTTGTTCGTAAATGATAAATCGTGTAAATTTTTGGTTATTCATATTCCAGTACAATTCATCATGTGTAATAAATTTTATTTTTATTAAAGATGTTGATTGTTTACATGTATCTATGGCAAATATAAATCATGATAATCACGTTCACATTTTAAAACATAAGATTTTTCTCGACGTTATGCTTTTACTTATTTTAATTTCTTTATTATATTGACTTGTTGATTATGATATGTGCAGTTTTAAATGATGTTTGAAATATTAATTTTTTGTTTGTAAATATATATATATATATATATATATATATCTGTGTAATTTGAAATTTCTAATTCATTAATATTTATTTTAATAAATTAGATGATAAGATTTATTTTGCATTTTATTTTCTTTACCTGACCTGGAGATAATTAAAGAGCATTCAAAATCAATTGGAGAATTTATTTATATTTTCTGCCCCTGAGAGAATTTTTTTTTAACCATTTTAAACTGAGCTAGTTAAATGTAAAATTGCTTAACCTACTACTTAGCAGAAAATTTGTTGTATCCTAGTCTAGCATAAGGCCTAGCACTAGGATGCGTGCTTGATTCTTAACTACTCATTGATTGAATAATTTAAATTTATTTTATATAAACCTCAATTTGTAAGAGTCACAGCATATATATGGCACCCAACGTAGTGGGGCAATTTTGCATTTACATTTCAAATATATTTACAATTTATTAGCAATTTCACATTTCCATATTATTCATATGATGCCCAATGTTCATGGTGTAAAATTGCCGTTCCATATTATATATATATGGCGACCAACGTCGTGGGGCAATTTTATATCTTTATACTAATTAGATAAAAAATTAATTAATTATTTAATATTCAAATAAGTGTGTAATTAAAGGGAGGTATTTTCACCTTTAAGTACATTTGAATAATTAATAAGAGCAATTTACAAATAATTTTGTCAAGTTTTGATTTACTTTTTCTCCATAAATAAGTCTCTTTAAGTGCCAGGACAGATAAAGTAAATATGTCTGAGAATAAAGGTGAGGGTGAAAATCCTGAAAGTGGTACAGATACCAAATATTTATTTGAAACATACAGGGAACCCCAAGGTATTTCCTCGGGGACAGACTCAGAAAAGACTCTACCTCTTGATGAGGATGAAAATGCAATTGAAAATGTAAAAATTGAAACGAAAGAAATGCCAGGCGGAGACAGATTCGATTTTCTATTTGAAAAACTTTTCTGTAAATTGGAATGTGACAAGATAGAGATGAATAAAAAGTTAGATGAGAATAAAATAGAAATGAAAACTGAAATGAACAAGAAGTTTCAAGAAAATAAAGAAGAGATGAATAGAAAGAAAAAGGAAATGAACAAGAAAATGGATGAGAATAAAATAGAGATACAAGCTGTGGTGAAGTCGATAAATGAGAAGATTGATGAAAGGATTAAAGCTTGTAGAATGGAAATGTCAGCAATGAATGAGAAATTAAAGGAAGATGTGAAACAAAGTGTTACACAGATCAATAAAAAAATTGAAGCAAATGAAAAGAAGTGCAAGGATAGCAGTAATTTTTTAATAGATGAAATGAATCAGAGGGCCAGAGTAACAAAAGAAAATTTTAAACAGATGGAAGAAAAAATTGGGGGACAAGATGAGAAAATACAATTCTTGGAACTGAAGGTGGACAGTAGTGCCATGTCAGTTCAGAAAGATGTCAAGAATTTAACAAGTAAGTTTGAGGACTGTAGAATCAAATATGGAACATGCACAGATTCACTTTTAAAGCTACAGGATATGACATTAAATTGTCAAGATACGATAAAGAATTTGAAAATGAGGGTTGAACAAGGTACAATTACACCTTGTGTTGTGCCTCAACAGATATCAATTGGTACAGAAAATATACCAAAATTTTCTGGATATAATAAAGATAACCCAATGGCATTTCTCAAAACCATTAAGACATATATTCGTGGTATTAATGATGATATGTCAAAATTACATTTCATGAGAGGGTGTCTTAGGGATTATGCATTACTATGGTATGATATGGTAATTGATGAGGTACAGACGTATGAAGAATTAGAAAACATGTTTATCAGACAGTACTGGGGACAAACTCAGCAAAGACGCATCAGACATGACCTTACATTTGGAAAATATCGTTCTATTACGTCTAGAGAGAATTATGTTATTAGGAAATATTCTTTCTTGAAACACATACAACCGGTAATCCAGGAGTGTGACATTGTTACACAATTAGCCAATCATTTCGAGCATGAGGTAGTACAAGCAGTTGCTTTACGGGGTATATACACCGTTGAGCAACTCTTGGAATTGGTAAAGCGTCTGGACGACGTGGAAGATAGAAGTGTATCTCAAAATAGATATGGATATAAAGCAGGTAATCACTATAATACTCAGCAAAGGTATAATGGTAATTACTACAATAATCAACAAAGATACAATGGTAATCGGTATCAAAATAATAGTTATCAGAGAGAAAGAGTAGAGAATGGAAATAACAAAAATATGAGTAGTAATAGTAGCAATAATAACAATAATTGGAAACAAGAGGGTCATGCAGGAAAGAAATATGGTAGAAATGAAACCGAAAATGCCAGAGGAGTTAATAATGTAATAATCGAAAGAAAAGAAGATAGAAGAGAAGCTGCAATGAAAGACGAGTCAAGAGGAGCAATAAAGAAGGAAGTAAGGAATGTTCCTATAATTGAAGAATTTAAGGACCTGGATTTTTGGTAGGTCCAACCAAAGGGAAAAAGAAGAAACAACAAAACAAGAGAAACTTCGTAGATTTAAGTAATATAACCACTGAATTTCCACTGGTAGATGTTAAAGTAGGGGATGTATATGGGGTAGCTGTAATAGATAGTGAATTAGAATTGTCACTTTTAGATGGGGGATTATTTGATAAAAGGTTTGAAAAATTAGGTTTTTACAAGCAATATAATGTATTTTGTATAAATATAGAGATGGGTGATGTAGAACTTGTAACACAATTTATTGTTACACCAAGATTAAAATATTGCTGCGTACTTGGGATGGATTTTTTGAGTCTATATACATCGAAATTGGAAAGGGAAAATAGAACCTTCCACAATAATAAAGTAAACATGTCTTGGGACAAACGTGCTCAAGATGATGAAATTTTAGTTAATAATTTGATGATTAATAATTTGAATAGGGACCTCACTTTAAAAATAAATAATGATAGTTTGATTGACAAGGAAAAATGTTCACGCCATGTGGATGATCTTCAAAGGGAAGAGTCCATGTTTGTTACGGGTGACACAAAATATAGATGTACACACCATGTGGAGGGTCTTCAGAAGAAAGACGCCACGATTAATATGGGTGACATAGAAAATAAATGTGCACGCCGAAATTTTATTATGGGTGACAAAAATTTGATTTGCAACAAACAGAATAATAATGATAATGTGAGAGATCATTTGACAAAAGATATTAAATTATTTAATAGTAATATAGATTTAGCAGTAGGCTATATTAATTGTTTTAAAACAAAAACGACTCATCCATTTTCCCATAAGCAGAAATTAAGTGTCAAGTTTAAAATTAAAAGTTTGTTAAAAGATGAAATTATTGAAAATTTAGTATATAACTTAATGAACCCCATCACAGTAGTAATTAAGAAATATTTAGATTATTTAGAAAACATTGAGAATAATAAATCAAATTTGTGTACATTTAAATCAATAAAGCAACAGCTACAACTCCCCAAATTATTAGAAACATTATTGTTAATGAGTACTAATACAAAGTGGTTTGTAAACGTTAATTCTCTTTGGTTGGTACAGTTATATAAATGTTTCATGAAATTATATCCAATAGTGGTAAATTTATTAGTGGACTTAATTAAAATTGTTCATAAGGAACAAAATATTTTACAGTATGGGTATGTAAAGCCCATACAACACATATTGAACCCACATGATGAAAATGTGTCACATCATGTGAATGATAAAATGATTTTAGGAATGGGTGTGAAATTTAAATGGACCCATGAGAGAATAGAGGCTTTGGAAGCAGTTAAAAAGTACTCACAACTCAGATACTTGAAAATGTTACAAAGTTTTCCAAAAATAGTGGACTACAATAGCCACTTCATTTTAAGGAAATCAATCAATACAATTACAATATTTGTAATACCAATGAAAGGGGTAAAATTTAAAGAATTTAAGTACACTTTTGTATATATAGTAATAAGCAGTTTAATTATTTTATGTGATTTAAACGTTGTATACTTAAACTTCATCGTCATGAAAGGAGTAAAGTTTAAAATAAACTCCAAGAGTTTTGCATATAATTTTGAACTCGACCCTGTGTAATATAGCTGGAAAAAATTAGAATCAAGAGGTTATAAAACAATTGAGGATACGAACCCATGAAAATCACGTAGGTTGTAAGAAGGAATTGAATTTATCCCTGATTTGTATATAGATATAGATAGAATAAGCATATTATAGGGAACTTTCATGTCTCTATGCTTTATATTAATAATGTTGTAAATAATGTATGATTATGTTAATTGGTATTTATGGGAAATCTTGGATTTATACCATTAACATTAGCGATCCTCGCTTATAAATCGCAGATATTCCCATAGGGATATTTATGCAGTGACCTTGAGTTTGGTTGTAAATTATAAATAGGTATAATCAAGATCACTTCAAGATTTATTTTAATTAATTTTTATTTTATTTATTTTTATCATGATGTGTATATAAATATCCATTATGTCAATAATTTGCCAAAATTTAATTTTTTATTTAGGTAAAATAATAAAAGAATGTTAGCATAATTTTTATAAAAGTCATAATACTAAAATAAGCATAAAATGTTACGTGAAGGATAACGAGAAAGTGTTTTCCCGCACGAAGAATACTGGTACCGGGAGAGATCGATAGTATGGCCCGGCGAAAACAATATTCTTCGCTAGATACATCAGATTGTTAATACGCTGCTTTCCTGAGTGGTGCAGCACTGCAGCTATGTATTTCTGGAAGTGGAAACGTATCATACCGAACTGAACCGGACGTTTTTGTGAAGAAAAATATCTATATAAGACTGGGACCGTGAAGAAAACGGCAGAGTTGCTTGGTGTAAACCGCACTCAAAAGAGGAAAAAAGGAGAAGGTGGAAACCTCTTCTTCCTCTTAAATGTTATATTAACTTAAAGGATTATTCTTGAATCTGAACTTAGAATATTTTTAAGATTTTTCAATACTTATAAAATTTTCAACAAGATTTAAAACTTGTAATATTTTTCGTAATAGTCATGCTGCACAATTTACATTGAGATTTGTAATTATTTTAGAAATAATTATTTATGTACGGGACAATGTTATTTTAATTCGAACTTTAAATTTATTTAATTTTATTTATTTTTCTGGAATGTTTTGTTTTGTATGTAGGGTTACTACGCCATGCATTATGATAAAACATTTTAGTGATTGTAATGATTAGGTTGAATAGCGTAATAATTTTATTTTAGTGTAAAAATTTTCTTTACTACTTTATTTATCAGATTAAAGGATTTGTGACTAATAATTTTGTTTTATGTATATACAGAATAATTGAACAGTGATCTATATTTGAAATCATGGATGAATTTGAAGTAATGTATGAAGAATTAAGGTGATTTTTTATTTTAATATACACGGTGGCCAGAAAAATGCGGACAAGCGCCACGCAGGCCAAATCTTTGCTTAATTCTGAGTTGACAATCTTAATTGAAAAAAGTAGTACAGTGCTGTTTTTTTTTTTTTTTTTTTTTGTAAACCATTGGTATTAATCGATTAGTTACATCAATGCATTTGAGATAATTCCATTTCTAAATTTCACCACAATGATTTTACATAGATAAATTTGACGAATTTTGCTAAATTTTAGCCGTACAACTTAATGTTTGATGGTCTCGTATGCCGTAAGGAAGGACCGTATAATTTTTTTTGGATTAAGATTATCGCCTCAGAATTGAACAAAGAATCGTTCTACCTGGCGTTTGTCCGCATTTTTCTGGCCACCGTGTATATATTTTCTTGTATGTATATCAAGTATATTTCATAGTACTTGTGTGTTCGATGTTAACGTGTTGGGTAATACATCAGGGATGTGTGAAATGAATTAAGTTGTTATTTAATTCATAGCATGGAGTCCTGGTGAATCCTTAAGACACGAATTAGTCTTGGTGGTACTGTGTTGGGAGCGAGAAAAGGCGCCAGGCAGAACTAATCAGGGCAGAGTTAATTAATTGAATACACAAATACTTTTATTTTATTTCATTTTTATTTATTTAATTTTAAAATTTATATATATACCTTAAGGGGTGAGCACATTGTGGTGTATGTTCGGGTTGTGTCCGACGAGTTAAAAAGACATACTCGTAGGTTGGAACTTTGGGGTACCTACCGGTGTGAATTTGCTTTCTGATGGTACTGTGTTGGGAGCGAGAAACGGCGCCAGGCAGGACTAATTAGGGCAAAGCCATTCCCTTAATGTTTATATTTTGTTCGTAAATGATAAATCGTGTAAATTTTTGGTTATTCATATTCCAGTACATCATGTGTAATAAAATTTTATTTTTATTAAAGATGTTGATTGTTTACATGTATCTATGGCAAATATAAATCATGATAATCACGTTCACATTTTAAAACATAAGATTTTTCTCGACGTTATGCTTTTACTTATTTGAATTTCTTTATTATATTGACTTGTTGATTATGATATGTGCAGTTTTAAATGATGTTTGAAATATTAATTTTTTGTTTGTAAATATATATATATATATATATCTGTGTAATTTGAAATTTCTAATTCATTAATATTTATTTTAATAAATTAGATGATAAGATTTATTTTGCATTTTATTTTCTTTACCTGACCTGGAGATAATTAAAGAGCATTCAAAATCAATTGGAGAAGTTATTTATATTTTCTGCCCCTGAGAGAATTTTTTTTTAACCATTTTAAACTGAGCTAGTTAAATGTAAAATTGCTTAACCTACTACTTAGCAGAAAATTTGTTGTATCCTAGTCTAGCATAAGGCCTAGCACTAGGATGCGTGCTTGATTCTTAACTACTCTTTGATTGAATAATTTAAATTTATTTTATATAAACCTCAATTTGTAAGAGTCACAGCAATATGTAATAAATTAAAAAATCGGTGAGAATATTGAAATTATTACATTTATGGAAGAGTATGATAGAAATTTAAATGAAAGCAAACTATACACTGTCTAGTAGCCCTTTTAAAATTAAAGTAAGATTATTACTCGCAATAAATACATAAATTTATATTTAAAAAATTTATTTTTCTGGATTTTCTTCCTATGACTATATCTTCGTCAAGAAAAAAGGTAGCAACTTCCAGTTTTCATCATTCTCTTCAGTTTCTTATGTGCTTCAATATTACGATATTAAAAATATATCGTTCTATTTAAGATTTTAAAGAAAAAACTAGTAATATACATAAATTGTGAACAGCGCCCCATGTTACTTTTTCTGACAACCACTCAATTTTGTACTACATACCCTTCAATTCATTGTAAAATTTTCTATCTATTGAGCTCAGAAACGTTAAAATCCAAAATTATACCTACTTTTGTAAGCAGACATACGCCCCTCCACCTTCACCTTCGTATGGGAATTAGATCAAAAAGTTTTAAATGAAAATTGTAGAAAAACGTATAAAAATATTTCTAGTAAAAATTTTAATCTATCTTAATCTAAAATTTAATGAAAAATTATCGAATTTTTAATTGATCTTGAGAATTGCGTACGCTTGCAACAATTTTGGAAACTTCAAAATATTTTTGTTGAAATTCCCGTGGTCAATTTTACAATCAAGATTTTTACCGCCAGGTTGTACGTTAAATGGTTGCCGAGTAATATCCGGGGGCCGAGCTTAAACAGACACCCGGTATATAATAATAAAAACAAAGGAATATTTCTTGTCATGGAAGTATGGTAATAAATATTAAACAATTCAAATATATACAAAAACTTTAATGAATTTTGTGATTACAATTCTATTTTATTTATATTTTTATAGCTACGCAAATAGAAGATATAAAACAGCTGTCGAAAATACAGGGTCATTTCTTGATGCCAATATAATATCAATTAATAAATTGAATGTAACTTTTTATCCTTTCTAACAATGACTCCATTAACAAATTCACGGCTTCTAAATAGTGACTATGATTTTCACATCGATATATACAGATACGATTCATAATTCTAAATCAAGAGCATATAATTAAGATTATAATAACAACTTTATGAATTAATCAAGATTACTTACCGGATTGTTTAACATGGAACTGCTGACTTTGACAAAGTCCCCAACAGGCTTTGAAACACGTAAGGTTGAAGCTTTGGTATCAAGTAATTGCACAGGATGTCTCGTAATTCAAAGTCTGCTACTTCTATGTGATCATAAATTCCTTAGCCTTACTCGTTACAAGAAACAGGAATGAGGAGCATGTGCTTTTCTGGGATACAATTGACTCATAAACGTGTTAATTTCAATAATAAGGTAGAAGTGTATTTATTTTAACCATTAATGCCTGAACAGAACTTATTTTATTATAGTGAAATATTTTTCCTCCTATCCAAATTTTTGAATTATGTTTACAAAAATTGTTAAATTTGTGTCAAACCATGTACTTCAATAAAATGTTTTCTATATGTTCGTTGTAACTGAACGTGCAGGATTATCTACATCTTAAATTTAAATTTTTGAAAATAGACATTTTGTCATGGCGTTTACATTAGAAAAAGTATCTCATAATCTCAAACCCTAAACTTCTTTATTGTTGTAATTAGTTGTTAATCATAAACCATCATATTATTCTAAATTTGTTTTGTACTGAGTTCTTTTAAATTTAATAATAATATGTTTCTAACATTCTGACGAGAGTATTTCTCGCATTTTTGACGTACATTCATGTGTAATATTACATGTTACATGTTACCTCAATAAAATACGCTTCAGCAGACAAAATTCACCAATATTATTATTTAATTAATTTCATCTTACGAAAGCTAGAATCGCGACTAGGTTTAGAGTTTTTCCATTATACATATTATGTGGATTAAATGGAAAAACTCTAAACCTAGTCGCGATTCTAGCTTTCCTAAGATGAAAGTAACTTTACTCTTAGTAGCTACTAAAACACACATATTATTAGTATGTACTTTGTGACAATAATTTTGTCATACAACTATCAAATCGTTACTAAATCACTCCAGCTCGAATGATTTAGTAACGATTTGATAGTGACATTGTATGATGAAATTATTCTGTGGCAAAGTACTAATAATATGTATCAATTTATTAAGAAGTCTGGAAAACTACTTTGAGTATTGCAAATGTACAATATATCTGTTTATTAATCATTTCTAATCACTTTTATCAACAGTATCTGTTAATAGTTACGAAATACGCTCTTGCATCTAAAAACATATTATTCCGAACTAATTTCTATCCATTTTATCCAATAACAAAAATTGAATCAATCATAAAAGGTTTAATTGATGTTAGCATGGCCATTATTATCTCTAAATGCTCACTATTATCGATTCATGAACATAATAAATATTACGTAATTGTGAAAATCTCGTATTAACAATATAACACAATATAAAAGACAACAAAAAATAGCCAAGATAAAATGAATTATATAAATAAAATCGAATATGTACAATATTTATTGAATCATTTGTTAGACGGCTGCCTTATTTAGAAGGCCACCTCATACAGTGGTTCAGGACCGGCATAAAGGCGATTTTGAGCAAAACTGAATTTTACTATGTCTTTACAGCAAATAATTAGATAACCAAACTTTATAAAAGTATAGTATTTTATATGAAAATAATTATAACACGCTTTGGAGAATATTACATTTTATTACTACTATTTGATATGTTTCGATCCGAATTTTGAAATTTGTTATACGGATATTCTCCCAAATCGAGAACTAAATAATTTTTCACTTATAAATCTGTATAGAATGCAAAATTTAGCGAGATGTTTTCAAAAAACTGCTATTAGGTAAGAGTGAAAGTGAAGAAGGGAAAACTTCCGGCCCGAATTTTTGGTATACAAAAGTTATTCAAAATCAAGCCGTAAATGTACTTTCATACTTCTTTAAAATATTTGATTGGAAGGATAGGTTGCGAGATGTTCGCAGAAAGCTATTTTTTGATAAGAGTGAAAGACTTTTGATGTAAATCTACCGATTTGATTGAATATCTAAACAGATCTTAAGAAGTACATTGTACTCATCTATACATATAACGTTTGTTTTCATAGATTTAGCCGTTTGGTCGCTGTCGTAGTTAGAAAAAGAGAGAGAGGCATTTTTCGAAAACCATCGTTTCGGTAAAATCTCATTTACGGAAACATTGCACTTGTCCTTTACAGGACACACTCCAACCAGGGATGAAACTCAAATTCACAAAACTAAAAGGAGGTGATTTTTCATTTACACGTGTATTATTGTTTAATTTATTATTCTTAGTTATAGACACTTTCGTCTCCTTTGTATTTAATACACTTCTACTGGAAGATTGAACAGCTTTCATGATTTTTTTGGCTGAGTTCATCTTGTTTTTCATGAAAGTGTGTACATAACTTTCGGCCACTGATATGAACTGCCTTTCCCGCATGTGTTTTTAAATCAATTATATCGCCACCAATGTTTACTAATAATATAACCGATGATCCTAAGAAACTGTCTCCTGTATGCTTATCAGTTTCCGGTAGTTTTAAATATTTTACTATTTCTCACCACATTTTGAACATCTTATATATTTTGACAAATGCAATTGCATTTGTACAGAATTATCAGTCGGCACCTTTAAAGGCACAGATTAATATATTTTTTAACAATATCGTAAAATCTGACACTTATAGTGAATTTTTTTCAAGCACATAATAATAATAATAATATATAATTTATTTTCCAACAGGATACATCCAAGCACAGGGAAAGTACAAGAATGGTAGATAAGTGGAACACAAATTAAATTAACCTAAGGTACATATCTAAATATATGCCCAAGTGTGCATGAAAGAGTATACGCACACCAATACAGCTATATATGCACGCATACACCCATACACCCACAAGCTAGATACTTGCACAGCATCTTCTAACAATATCGTTAATTACATGAATTGGATCAGAACATACATCACACAAGTGGCTCACAACATTAACATTGCTACACATAATTGATATAGGCGATTTACACAGCAAGTTAGTTCTCGGAGTAAGAATGTAGAAAGTAAAATGACTCCGCGAAGACAAGCGTGGTACAAGAAAACCCAATTTACCCAGAAGCCACGGGCAGTCAATATTGTTATGAATTAAACCATATAAAAATCTTACACTTACGCCTAGTGGCAAGTGAGACGAAGCTAAATCTACTGAGCAGTGCAAGATGATCATATCATCTAGGAGGATAAACAACATCCAACATGAACATTAAGTATTGCAGAAATCTACGCTGGACGTTCTCAATAATATTAGAATGTGCAGCGTAGACAAGTGATGCGTACTCAAGTTTAGATCTCACATATGAGTTATATAATAACATTAGGCAGTTAGTGTTAGTGAAGTTTCTACAATTTCTATATATAAAACCATACAATCTATATGCGCTGCCGATAATTTCATTAATATGAGAGCAACTTACAAAAATATCCTAAATTGTAGTTACCCATATTATTAAGAATTTGATATTTTGTCTTTTTGCAAGAGATACTTCATCTGCATAAGAGTTCATCAATTTTCTTGGGAGTGAATGTTTTTGATTTTGTAGTAAAAATCCACCTTACTTGAAATAGGTTGCAATATGAATATTGTTGTGAATGCTCAGATTAGATATTAGCATGGAATATTGAGGCCATAATGAGGATTTGTATTTCTCATCTAGTCCAAAGAAATACGCCAATGTAATAATTGTGTTGCGCCAATTCATAAAAGTTTTTTAACTTAACTCGTACTTCTTTCCCGATTTTTGTGGCATTGTTGTCCTGATATTTTGTACAAATAAAACAATTACAAATTTGATGATAAATGTCAATGTCAATTAATTTTCCAGAAAACAGTAAACAGTTGTATAATTGTCATAGCAACGATTAGTAGTACCTATCTTGTCGTCACATTGGTCACTAACCCGTAGAGAAAGAAGTTGAAGACTGTTAACTTTCTCAATTAAAAACATATTAGAAATGAAGAAAATTCGTAAGGAACATGGGAATAAGAAAGATCTATGATGCCCACTCCTCGTTTTTTCTTGTTAATTAAAACCTAAAAGCAATACATATGCTCGAACAAATTTCTGCTTATCGTTGCTGCAAAAGCCCAAATCGATACATCGCAATTGACTGCATGGACGAAGTGAGCTGAAAAAAAAGTGTATAATGTATACATAGAGACATCGGTTGGTGTTTTCCGAGAGTTTTGTTTAAGCGTTGCAACATGCATAACATAATTAGGTATATGTATTTATAAAAAATAAATATGTATCATATTCTTGGTTAAAAAATGAGCTGGCTCACATGTTTATTACTAAATATTCCTAAAATGGTAATTTTTGTTAATATATACTTCTAAAACAAATATTATCTACATGAGTAAATCAGAACGAATACTTCAAAAAACTTTCATCGATGAAAGAAGTTTCACATCTATTCATCATGTACAAATACATTACATATGCTGAAATAGACATATCTATAAAGGCCGTCTGCCATTTGCTGTATTTTCATAACCGCAGTAGTTCATATAGGAGCTTAAATGCACTTTGTACATATTCCAAAACTAATGTAAGGGTGTTGTTTAAAAAATCCATGGTAACTATCCCCTTATTCCTGAAGCATCATCCTAAATTCTTGTGCAACAAGCGCATATAGTTTTCTCACGAATTAAGATTATGTTATGTTGTTATATTCTTAGGCAGTTAATTTTTTGAAACGACGATCGTTTATGTCTAGCACGTGTACACAGCAGAGATGAGCATTTCTTCGAATAATAATATGAGTACAACGTCTAAATACACACAGGTGGTAATTGATTTAATTATCACTGAATCGCTTGATTTCAGTCATACGCAAAGCAGGGTCAAATGTAACTACCTTTACTTATATTTAATTGGTTATAACTGAATTCATAGTAATCATCGTTCTTCGCCCAAATCTGTACTAAGATATACATAAAGTAGATATAATCACTTTGATATTCACTTTAAAAACGGTTTTACTTCGTTCATATCGATGGTTTTGAGTTAAGTGGTTTGTCGTCCTTCTTGCTTTTGCACTTTTCAGTGTTTTTTTGCATTTAGTACACGCCCAAACAAAACTCTTGCTTCATGTACAAGAGCGTCGAACGCTTGAATGGAAAGCGACTAAAGAGCTTTTACTTTCTTATACGTAGTATAAGGAAGTATTGTGAAAATTTTCGACCTCGATATTTTTGCAGATGTCCACGTTTTGAAATTACCTGATACCAAAAAATGATTTTTAAAAAATGTCTCTCTCTCTGTGTGTGTGTGTCTCTATGTGTGTCTCTCTGTGTGTGACCACGATAGCAGTCAAACCGCTATAGCTATCAATTCCAAATTTTATATTTACGAGTATAATCTCCCTCTTGAGATCTGATTAGATTTTCAATAAAATCGGCTGACCGGAAGTAGTAGTTTACTTCAGTCAAAAAATTTTGCCAACAATTCGTCAACTACTAAGTTTAAACAAATTTATAAAAAATTCATATGTACTCAAAATTAAGTTTGAGAAGAATTTTATATAAAAGTTTTTCAAAATTCGTACTGGAAGTAGGTCTTTTACTCTTATCGAAACGGCAGTTTTTTGCCAATATTTCGCAAGTCATGCTTTTTAGACAGGTACGTTACGAGTATAAAAGTATTTAGAGCTTAATTTTCAATACCTTTAGTATAGAAAAAAATTTAAAATTCGGACCGGAACTAACATTTTTACTCTTAGCGAGTAGCACTTTCTTTCGAATATCTCGCAAAGTATGCATTCTATAGAAATTTATTAAGAGAATAGAAGTACTTATAATAGGATTTTGAATAATTCTTATTTTAAAATCTTAAATTTGAGTTTTTTTTTCTAAGAAGATAAAAAATTTTGTATAATTTGAAAGGTTCATACGTATAAGAAAGTCGTGTGGTGGCCACGCCTCATTTTTTTATATAATAAACACGTTTTTAAAATTTGTAAGTGACATTTGTGAATCTACAGAATTAATTACTTACATGCGAACATGATTTGACGGAAAGAGATACAGCTTTTAGTTGTGAAACTGATCAAACCGCTATTCCTGGGACAATTAATTTTTAAGAAAATGAACATTTCTGAGATTTTGACAAATATGCAGCGAACCTTGGAGAACATTGCTTTTTTGAAGACCACGATTTGCTGCTGAGTTGCTCGCTTTAAAAGTGGCGATATGAGTCCTCTGGACATGTCTACTAAATGTGTTCACCACATTTTGCATGTGAATAAAGTTTTTCTCTATGCAAAGGTAGGTGCCACGTGTACTGAATGACAATCAAAAACGTGAAGGAGCGCAAATTTCCAAAGCGAATAAAATGCACTTAAACTTTTTGATTATCATTACTTTAATACGACTTACATACTAAAGTAATGATAATCAAAGAGTTTAAGTGCTTTTCATTCGCTTATTTTTAAATTTAGAACGATAGTGTATTGCTTACTTTTTGTTTAGAATTTAACTCTCTTTCAAAATATGTGGAAATATACAGGGTGTTCCATTTAAAAATTTGTTGCTTTTGTGAATATCACAGAAACCAGCTCTTCAATTGTTTCTCTGTTTTGACTAACTTAATCAGCAAAAAAGTCCTACTAGTTTGCTAATTTAACCGACTTCGTAGCTTCAATAATAACAAAGTTAGCAATGGTGATCACTTAACTTTAGACACCTTGTATATATGAAATATCTATAATTTTTAGATATACAATTGAGTCATCTCCTCGGGGAAAGCAGATTGTGACTTTATGACAAAAAATATTTCGAAGCGGGTTTTTTCCTATGATAGCCACTTATTAAGAGAACCTTTTGAAACTATTTGTATTATACAGAGTATCCCATAACTTGGTATCTGCTTATAATTATAGTTTTTTAAATGAAAGACTATGTATATTATTATTCTTTTGTTATTTAGGTACTACATATTTATTTATATCTATAGTTGTTTTCTAATACATATGTACTTATCCATAAGTATGTATACTTAGCTTTAGTATAAGTTATTCTACAAGTAAGAACGTTTCCATATATGGGAGTTACATACATACATTAATTTTGCCAAATTTATGTTTTTTATTTTAATACGGTCTTTTTGTACTGGAGGAATGTCAAAGAAATAATTTATCAGACCAAAGAGTTTACTAGCAGCAGCGTTACTTTGAGATGTCCCATAAGGAATCTGGTAGTATTGCTAATTCAAAACCAAGGAAACCTGAATATGTGGTTAATGATCAAAATCAATTAAGAATTCTTAGAAAAAGAAGTCGTTTGCTGGATATTAGCTAAACCATCGTTGCAATGACCTTATAATGAAATAAATATCATCCGTAATGAATAGATTTAAATATTGAGTTACGCACCCATTATTTGAAAGCTAGAAAAGTGTTCTGCCAATGGGTAGTAATTAAAATAAATACCCCGGCAATTCTTTTTGATAGTGTATTGTTTACAGATGATGCTGGTTTCCATAATAACGGAATAGTAAACAATGTTCATTACTATTCTATGAAAACCCTTACTTCACTAATAAATAAATCAACAGCACAGGGGTAGTATAAATCTATGAGAAGGCATTCTTGGTGATTGAATGATAGACTCGCATTGATTTAAAGGCAGTATTAATGGAGAAGCTTGTGAGTAATTTTTATCAAGCATTTAATGTAATTTAATGTAATTTTTAAAGTTCTTGAGCTTTAAGGCCATTGGAGTTTATCCCTGTAGAAATACTGACCATGCAGTTTTGTTGGAGGAGCATAATTTTGTTCTACTAGACACACGTGGTGAGATTGCTAGTGCCAACTTTTACATGGTTTAGTGCATAACAGGATTGACTGTCCCTATCTGTTGGGTTTGATTCATTTCAACGTGCCACGGCTTTCTACCAGAAGTCAAGTTACGTTTTTTACTTCCACGTGTAGAATGAATGTCATGCTGAAGAGTCCACTACATCAAATGTGCCGTAATGGAAACAAGTATTTCAATGATATTTTTTTGAAGCTCAAACTTAAATGAATTATTTATGTGTAATGTATTGTATTACATTGTTTGTAATCCGCACATCTATTGTAAATTACAGTGTTCGCCTTTCTGGTTTTTTTCTGTTGGGTACACAATAAAGTATTATTATTATTATTAGGAGGCGGACGTCTCCGGTTTAAATTACGACGGAGTTACAATGAGAAAAGAAATAATGTAAACAACACACATTTACTGAATAGCATTATTCACGCATTATTCATATGGTGAACTGCAACATCTGTTATTGACTCACATGTTGACGGGAAAACTACACAAAAAAAGTCCACTTAACTCGTATATATCATATCATATTTTCATCGGCGTAGATATAAGGGCGTCAGAGGTTTTTAAAATTTATTATATTTACATTATATTTGGCATGATAAATAAAGTTATATATTCATACTTACGTTAGTTTTGTTTTTTCATTGTTTTGACTGTTAATTACGTACTTCGTAATTTATGTAATAGTTCCTGTTTAATCCCGTTTCATTGAATCGACTTCTCCCAATTATCTAGATGTAAGTGTCCACTGGATTTCGTTTAGATGCAATAACATACGCGTACATTTATAGTTATTTATTTAGATCCAGAACATTGTTTTTGTTACTTTTTCAGATATGATATGGAAGAACATCGAGAAATACATCGTGAAACAATGGCGAGTTGGATTGAGTGTCATACTGATTGTATGTCCATTGTCAGTGATTCCGATATTTATTGCAAAATCTGTAAAATATCGTTACAGAATGCCCAAAAATCGCACGTACAACGTCACCTAGTGTCGCTAAAATATACACGGAAATTGGACCCGTTGAAAGCTGACAATTTTAACGAAGAACTCTGTGAAGCTTTAATGGCGGCTAATATTCCATTAAAGAAACATGACAATCCCACTTTCAAAACATTTCTTCAAAAATAAATACTGGTCGAATTGTTCCTGATGAATCCACCTTACGCAAATATTTCTTATAAGTGCTTCATGAAAACAGTAGAATGCATTAGAAGACACCTTTCAAATCAGTACCTATGGATAAGTGCCGACGAAACTGTCAATATATTAGGACGCTGTGTGGTAAATGTTGTAGCTGGTGTACTACATCCAACTATTCCATATAACGCATATGTAATAGCATCTAAAGTTATAAATACAGTTGATGGGGAAACAATTGCTAAAACCATTGACGAGAAACAATACTTTTATTTGTTAGTGACAGTGCCGCATATATGTTTAAAACAGGCGGACTATTAAAGGAAACAAATCCTTATATGCTGCATATTACTTGTGTAGCACATTCTCTCCACAGAATCTGTGAATATATCAGAGACAACTATCCGGAAGTTGATAGACTTGTATCCGCTTTTAAAAAAAGTTTTCAGAAAAGCACTACCGAGAGTGGCCCTTTACAGGTAAAAACTTCCATCTTTGTCACTGCCACCCTCGTCAGTAATAACTAGATGGGGAACATGGCTGGAAGCTACTAGTTTTTATGCAGAGAATTTCGATAGTAAACAAAATTTCGTTACATGTTTAAATGCTAGAAGTATTTTTGAGTGCAAAAAACTAACACAAATCCTAAATTTAAAAATCAGTTGTTATTCCTTCAGGAACACTTTGGAAATTTTCCTAAACTGATCACATATATTGGCTATTAATAATTTCAAAAGTATTCCAAGTGACTTCGGATGTGGCCTTCGGCAAAAGTTAGACGCAGTTTTTAATAGAAATCCAGATCTAATAACATAGCGGCAATCAAACTTTAAAATACGCTGAAATAAAAGAATATTTCCAGTACGCACCTATAACTACTTGCGATGTAGAAAGGACGTTTTCTGTCTACAAGGATGTACTTAATTCAAAGAGAACAAGCCTTACAGAAGAGAACCTTGAGAAAGTATTGCTAGTAAATATTAATACTCCTTTACTCGACTTGAACAACAAAATGAACAAATAATAATGTATTTTGTATTTTATAGATCACCAGCCACTTGTTATCTAATTATATAAATAAAATTAAAACCTCTTTAAAATTAGAAAATTTCAATAGTGCGCCCATGGGCGATGAGTCATCGACCGCTCGTGTCCGCCCTCTAATTATTATTATTATTATTGAAAGATGTTCAACTAAATTTACGAAGAGACAACAAGACTCGTCAAATTCCCGCATTCTATATTACAAACGCAAAACGTTTCAATAAAATGTTTCCACCGAACTGGCTAGCCCGTGGAGGCCCTATTGATTAGCCTACTGGGTTTTCCGACATCACAAAATGAGTTTCTTTTTATAGAGATGCGTAAAAAGGCAAATATACACTATACCTGTAATCACAAAAGAAGTTATGTGGGAACATATTTGACAAATACGTATTTAGAAGTATAAGTACCTAATGCCTTATTAATGTCGATTTATCATTTCCGAAGCATGTTCAGAAACTTTTAAAAGTGAATATGAACACTTTTAATTTTTACCTATTTTAATGTTCACATTTATTATATATAATTTCTCTTCCATTCATGTAACAATTCCTATTTGATTTTAGAAGATGTAGCCACTAAAATCAAGTTATTAATGTTTTTTTTTGTTTGGTTTTACAATTTGTTTATTGTGCCACATTCTACATATTCTTTGAATTATATTGCTGTAATGTAAATAAGATGTTTGCTTGTTTATATTTACTTTCTTTATCTTGTTAATATTTGTTTGCCTCTACTACTCCGACAATGTGAATGTGGTTTAGAACTCTGTGACATCAAAGTTTTAAAGTATTAAGGATTCTAGCGTTGCGTTGTCGTTATGGTAGATATATGTAATACCTATGATTTTTAGATATCCTCCAAGTATGTCCATGTATATAAGTAATTATGCGTAAACATGATGATAGCATTCCTCCTTTCCCTTTCCGACTAAAGCATTTTGAGACACGACTATACTTTATGGCCGTTAAATCGAATTCTGAGTCTAAACCTCAAACAAAACTAAACAAACGTTTAGTATTTATTTAAAAGTACTAGCTCTAACGTCCGCTTACAGCGGGTCCTCCGCTTACAACGGGCCCTCCGCTTACACCGGGTCCTCCGCTTACAGCGGGTCCGTCAATCTCTTTTAGTTGGAATCGCTTTTTTCGCGTCCACTTACAGCTTTCTCATAGTTTCCTGTAACAAGCAATCACTGTCATGACGCCTTTTAGAATGTCCGATTTTATTAACTTTTGACGCACCCCTGTATTTACATATATTTCGTGAAACCAATACCATATTTTCTTTAAAATTCTTCTCGAACGGTTTTTTACACAAACCGGTACATACTCAAGAGCGAGAAAGGTAAATTTATGTTAAATATAAGTCATGTTAATGTATCCAAAGAAACAATGCGCTCAAAGAGCACAGCATTTTTATCGAGACAGTTTACAATACTATTTTGATATGATAGTGGAAAAGCATGTCAACCTTTTCGAAGTTTACTGTCGTTAAGAAAAAAGCACAAAATAATAATAAAAGTAAGAAGCCCAAGTTTTAAATTTAAGCCCTATTGAAGCGCCTTTCCTGTAAAAAACGATTTTTAGAATGTCTACTTTTATAAACTTTTGAAGCACCCCTGTATATACATATATTTTGTTAAGTCAATAGGATATATTATTTAAAATTCTTCTCGAACTGTTTTTGACATAAATCGGTACACACTCAAGAGCGAGAAAGGTAATTTAATGTTAAACATAAGTCATGTTAAAGTATCCAAAGACACAATGAGATCAAAAAGCGCAACATTTTTATTAAGACAGTGTAGAATACTATTTTGATGTGAAAGTGTAAAAGCCTGTCAACCTTTTTGAAATCCACTATCGTTAATAAAGGAGCACAAAATAATAATAAAAGTAAAAAGTCCAAGTTTTAAATTGAAGCGCCTTTCCAGTAAAAAGCGACCACTGGGATGACGCTTTTTAGAATGTCCAGTTTTATACACCTTTGAAGCACCCCTATATATACATATATTTTGTGAAGCGAATTGTATATTTTATTTAAAATTCTTCACGAACTGTTTTTAACACAAACCGGTACACACTCAAGAGCGAGAAAGGTAATTTAATTTTAAACATAAGTCATGTTAAGGTATCCAAAAGCACATGTTCATTAAGACAGTTTACAATACTATTTTGATGTGACAGTGTAAAGCCTGTCAACCTTTTCAAAATCCACTATCGTTAATAAAGGAGCACGAAATAATAATAAAAGTAAAAAGCCCAAGTTTTAAATTTAAGCCCTGTTGAAGCGCCTTTCCTGAAAAAAAAGGCTTTTTAGAATGTCCACTTTTATAAACTTTTGAAGCACTCCTGTATATACATATATTTTGTTAAGCAAATAGGATATTTTATTTAAAATTCTTCGCGAACTGTTTTTGACATAAACCTGTACACACTCAAGAGCGAGAAAAGTATTTTAATGTTAAACATAAGTCATGTGAAAGTATCCAAAGACAGAATGAGCTCAAAAAACGCAACATTTTTATTAAGATAGTTTACAATACTATTTTGATGTGAAAGTCTAAAAGCCTGTCAATCTGTTTGAAATCCACTATCGTTAATAAAGGAGCACAAAATAATAATAAAAGTAAAAAGCCCAAGTATTAAATTGAAGCGCCTGTTCTGTAAAAAACGATCACTGGCATGACGCTTGTTATAATGTCCACTTTTATACACCCTTGATGTACCCTTGTATATTCATATATTTTATTAAGCCAATAGGACGTTTTATTTAAAATTCTTCTCGAACTGTTTTTAACACAAACCGGTACACACTCAAGAGCGAGAAAAGTAATTTAATTTTAAACATAAGTCATGTTAAGGTATCCAAAGACACAATGAGATCAAAAAGCCCAACATGTTCATTAAGACAGTGTACAATACTATTTTGATGTGAAAGTATAAAAGCCTGTCAACCTTTTCAAAATCCACTATCGTTAATAAAGGAGCACAAAATAATAATGAAAGTAAAAAGCCTTAGTTTTAAATGTAAGCCCTATTGAGGCGCCTTTCCTGTAAAAAGCGATCACTGGCATGACGCTTTTTAGAATGTACACTTTTATAAACTTTTGAAACACCTCTGCATACACATATATTTTGTTAAGCCAATAGAATATTTTACTTAAAATTCTTCTCGAACTGTTTTTGACACAAACCGGTACACACTCAAGAGCGAGAAAGGTAATTTAATGTTAAAGTATCCAAAGACACAATGAGCACAAAAAGCGCAACATTTTCATCAAGACAGTTTACAATATCATTTTTATGCGAAAGTGTAAAAGTCTGTCAACCTTTTCGAAATCCACTATCGTTAATAAAAGAGCACAAAATGATAATAAAAGTAAAAAGCACGGCGGCCCGTGATTTTTTGGGACGGGAGGGCACCGGGGGTCTGAGTGTTTAATATCAAAAATTAAGTATAGACAAAAAATAAACTCAATATGCTATTTAATTAACTTGTTTGAAAAGAAAATCCATCTGCCGTTCCTTACGATCAGCAAAATGATTAATAACTCATTCTTTGAAATTTGGTGTTGATGTCAGTAATTGTTTTTCAATGGAACACATTGGTAAGGCACATAGTCTGCTTTCCTGCATGGTATTTCTAGAAAACGTTTTTATTGCACGCCCCCAGAGATTCGCAAAATAGCAGAACACAATTTACAAAATCTTTCGCCAACATAGTCTCGACATATTATCAAAAACAAACTTTTATAACAGTTGTACTATTCAACCTTGGAAGTAAATTACAATAGTATCATCAGAAAACTTATCATCCAACTCTGCTTAACAATTTATATTGTTAATTAGTAAATTAAATGTTAGCATGTGTGCTTTTTATTCTTTGTACAACTTCTATTGCACATGTTTGTTACATTAAAGGCTTACATTTTGACATTTAAATATAATTTGGTTCCATTTCTTTTTTGTTACCAACGTCAAAACAACAAAATTAGCGTGCGATAAAGAAATACTTTTGCAACCAAAACGGATGTCGTAAAATGAACTTTATAGCACCGAATTAGAAAAAAGCATTTTGTACATTACACCCACACAACCAGTCTGATAAACTGTAAGAGCTTCTGTTGATTTCAAATTGTGATCTTCTAGTTTAATCAATAAATCTCGTCTAGGGAGACCTAGATTTTTTAATTCTGCCTTAATGTTACTAACGCAATTCATAGTTGCATTTGCACCGATAGAAATTACAACATACACTCACCGCTGTAAATTACGTACTGGACCGCCACCCGGACCCGGCACCATAGAGTAGTGGCCCGCCGCCTATATATTATACGCGCGCTACCTGCGCCAGTTTCATCGCTCGATTTCTAATACAGACGGGGCAGTCGCGCGAGATGCCCCGGAGCCTACGCCAGACTGCGATTTTCAAACGTGCTGAAATGACGTACTGTTACTTTCAAAAACATATTATTTGTCATCAAATAAATCAAAAAAATTACATACAAATTAGGTATTTATAATTAATTTATCTGTTAAAAGAAATTTGTCAAGGGGGGGGGGGCAGTGCCCCGTTGCCCTCCCTGCAGCAGCCGCCAAGGTAAAAAGTTTTAAATGTAAACTCTATTGAAGCGCCCTGGCTGTAGAAAGCGATCACTCTCATGACGCTTTTTAGAATGTCCAATTTTTATAAACTTTTGAAGCACCTCTGTACATACATAAATTTTGTGAAGCCAATAGGATATTCTATTTAAAATTCTTCTCGAACTGTTTTTGACAGAAACCGGTATACACTCAAGAGCGAGAGAGGTAATTTAATGTTAAAGTATCCAAAGACACAATAAGATCAAAAAGCTCAACATTTTTATTAAGACAGTTTACAATACTATTTTGATCCGAAAGTGTAAAATCCTGTCAACCTTTTCGAAATCCACTATCGTTAATAAAAGAGCACAAAACAATAATAAAAGTAGAAAGCCCAAGTTTTAAATGTAAGCCCTATTAAAGCGCCTTTTCTGTAAAAAGCGATCAATCTCATGACACTTTTTAGAATGTCCAGTTTTATAAACGTTGGAACACCCCTGTACATACATAAATTTTGTGAAGCCAATTGTATATTTTATTTAAAATTCTTCTCGAATTGTTCTTTATACGAACCGGTACACACTCAAGAGCGAGGAAGGTAATAAATATTTTTTAAATTATTGGTATCTCCAAACTCCAAAATTTGAAAATGTCAACCTGAAGAAATTCAAGTAAGGACGTGTAAACGGCAAAAGTTACTTTGGGTCTCATAACATTGCATTTATATACGTTCCTTATATTTTCTATTATTACATATGACCTGTAAAAGAAGTTATTTATTATACAAGGGAAAGAAGTATTAGATTTTAGCTCGAGATAATGACAAAATACCGAGAGCTAAAATCTAATGTTTTTTCCCGTGTATAATACACTATTTTTTTCTGTGACAGGAAAAATGACGATTAATAATGATAAAGAAGACTCAGAAAATCAATCGATGTGACATTTGAAGTTTTAAATTGGTAGGCTGTTGTACTTATAGCAGCATTACACCTGCGTTGCTAAGGAAACCTGTAAAGTATTCAAATATTTGTCAATTTAATTTTGTGTTTGGTTTTAAAAATTTGCGACTTTGGTTGATTTTTAGTTATTTTGATTGGAAGGTGAAAAAGAAATGCAGTTCTTTTCCGGAGACGGTGCTATTGGCATACATAAGTAAATGCAACTTTTTGTATAATAAAATATATTAAAATTAAATGTCTGTGGTCTTACATATCCGAAAAAAAAGTACTAATTTTTTTCCTAGGGAAAAAAATGAGTACTTTTACTTTCTTATACGTAGTATACGGTAAGTATTGTGATGATGAAAATTTTCGACCTCGAGATTTATGCAGATGTCCACGTTTTGAGGTCATCTGATACCAAAAAAGTGGTTTTTAAAAAATGTCTGTCTGTCTGTCTGTGTGTGTGTGTATGTCTCTGTCTCTCTCTCTCTGTGTGTGTGTTTCCGTGTGTGTGTGACCACGATAGCGGTCAAACCGCTACAGATATCAATTCCAAATTTTGTATTTACGAATATAACCTTCCTCTTGAGAACTGATTATATTTTGAGCAAAATCGGCAGACCGGAAGTAGTAGTTTACTTCAGTGAAAAAATCGAAATTTGCAAATATTTCGTCAATTACTAAGTTTAAACTAATTTATAAAGAATTCAAATATACTCAAAATTAAATTTGAGAAAAGTTGTATTAATAAAGTTTTTCGAAATTCCTACCGGAAGTAAGTCTTTTACTCTTATCGAGAATCAGTTTTTTGCGAATATCTCGCAAGTCATGCTTTCTAGGCACGTACATTACGAGTATAAAAGTATTTAGAACGTACTTTTAAATATCTTTTGTATAAAAAAAATTTCAAAATTCGGATCGGAAGTAACACTTTTACTCTTACCGAATAACGATTTTTTGGAAATATGTCGTAAATTATGCATTCTATATATATTTATGAAGAGTACAAAAGTATTGAGAGTTGGATATGGAATATTTTTTGTATAAATGAAATTTCAAAATTCGGACCGGAAGTAACACTTTCATACGTATAAGAAAGTCGTGTGGTGGCCACACCTCATTTTTTTTCTCGGCTTATAAAGTAACATTTTGTTACCTGTTAAGAAAGATAAAATGTCAAACTTATTCATCGTGAAATATTGATTAATTACTTTAATTAATCAATATTTCACGATGTATACCTTCCCATAGTAAAATACTATTACATGAAAGCCAGTTACAAATTAAATATTATAAATAAAGGTATTAAATATTACTTTCCTACACCTATATTTTACATAGCATTTGGCTGTACTGTTTTAAAATGTTTAGATGACAATTATAACAAATGTCAAAAGGTGTACAAATATTATTATTTATGATAGTCCTGAAATGTATTTTGTAAGTTATATTACATGACAGGTAAAATTTTGCAACATCTAATATTTGACGTCATTTTAATTTAGTAGCGCATGTCGGTTGAGAGAGCGACTGAACTATAGGAACAGTTTGTTGAAAAAGAAAAGACTTGCATCTGCGGTCATAAACTGTATTATCAATTATATTCTAACAGTATCAGATATTGCAATTTCAACTGCCATATTTCAGACAATTTAACTTGCACCAAATTTCTGTAGGATGAATAAGGCCAGAAACTTTGATTGAAAGATCATATCCCAACTGTTTACTAAAAACTATACGTTTTAACAGGTTCTTTGTCTAAATTTCCTAAATCAAAAAGGGTTGATTGAGAAAACCGTGTTTCCATAATTTTGACTTACAAAATGTTATGTTCTGGAGGAATCGGTGCGATCTTTGTAGTGCCAATTATAATTATTATTTTAAAATTTAACTACACGTTAACGAACACACTATTCATCCGAACCAATTTAAATTGAGAGTACTTTATATAGTGTCTGCATAAGCACCTGCCAGCTTCTGTAGAATTTCTTCAATGTTTTCAATTTCACATGTAACTTGTAAATGTAGTTTTAATATGTTAATGGCATATCAGAGTGAGTCTGAAATATATTCATCTAAAATTATAAATTTTTACAAATACTTAGAATTTTTAGCAACTGAGATAAAGTCCCGGAAATGTAACAGAATTAAAAAGCTTCCAAAACACAAATATTTCCGTAGAGAGCTAAAAGTTACACATATTCAATATTATGTTTTTATTTTAAGTATACTGTTAATTTCATGTATAGAAGAAGCAATACAATTACTAAATCACTAATAAAAATAATTATTATTTACAAATGCACAAGAAAACATAATCGCAGTCAATACTAATAAAAATCCAAATCTCCTAGGTTATGCGCACGTGTAAGTAATCCCAATTACTGTTTAATATTTTATCAGGTTTGGTAAAACACCGGTTAAAATATCTTCATGTAATAACGTTCTTAATCAATGATTAGCGCCAACCGGTTTTAGCAAAAACGTACTACCCCGTATTTTATTTAATGAGTACGCTAATCGGCATTTTCATCGGAATTGGAAAAACCGGCCCTTAATTGAACTTAATCAACTAATACAGTGCAATAATATAAATAATTAAAAATACGTCTAAATTTGCCGTTGTAGTTGTTAGGGCGTTTTAATGTGGAAGGTTACATTCAAATATTATGTCAACTTTAAAGAAGCATGCGCCAATACTTTTGAGGACATTAAATTTGAGATATTGCAAAATTTTACCTGTCAAGTATCCTACCTACACATGCCATTTCGAGACTTATAAATACACCTTTTGACATTAATCATAATAACCTTTTGAAGTTTGTCATCCAAGCAACACAAATTTGTCTGCAATTACCGTTTCCAGTAGAACGCGATCACTGTCATGACGTTTTTTAGAAAGTCCGATTTTATAAACTTTTGAACCAGTCCTGTATATACATAAATTTAGTGATGCCAATCGTATATATTATTTAGAACTTTTCTTTACTTCGTTACACAAACCGTTACACTGAACACTGAAGAGCGAGAAGGATAATTTGATGTTAAACATAAATCATGTTAAAGTTACCAAGGAAGAATGTGCTCAGATCCAAGCACTTTTCGACGAACCTTTCCGCCATATTACATTTGCCATGTTGTTTTTTTGACATTTTGACTTTGAATTCGTGATCGGCGACCTGAGACACCCCCGTATCTAAAATATCACATTCACACGTAAATTTTCAAAAAAGCTTCCGCCATTTTGTTTTTTTTTGACATTTTGACTTTGGATTCGTGATCGGCGACCTGAGACACCCCCGTATCTAAAATTTCACATTCATACGTCAACTTTCAAAAAAACTTCCGCCATTTTATTTTTTTTGACATTTTGACTTTGGATTCATAATCGGCGACCTGAGGCACCCCCGTATCTAAAATTTCACATTCATACGTCAATTTTCAAAAAAACTTCCCCCATTTTGTTTTTTTTGACATTTTGACTTTGGATTCGTGATCGGCGACCTGAGACACCCCCGTATCTAAAATTTCACATTCATACGTCAATTTTCAAAAAAACTTCCGCCATTTTGTTTTTTTTTGACATTTTGACTTTGGATTCGTGATCGGCGACCTAAGACACCCCCGTATCTAAAATTTCACATTCATACGTCAATTTTCAAAAAAACTTCCGCCATTTTGTTTTTTTTGACATTTTGACTTTGGATTCGTGATCGGCGACCTAAGACACCCCCGTATCTAAAATTTCACATTCATACGTCAATTTTCAAAAAAACTTCCGCCATTTTGTTTTTTTTTGACATTTTGACTTTGGATTCGTGATCGGCGACCTGAGACACCCCCGTATCTAAAATTTCACATTCATACGTCAATTTTCAAAAAAACTTCCGCCATTTTGTTTTTTTTGACATTTTGACTTCGGATTCGTGATCGGCGACCTAAGACACCCCCGTATCTAAAATTTCACATTCATACGTCAATTTTCAAAAAAACTTCCGCCATTTTGTTTTTTTTGACATTTTGACTTTGGATTCGTGATCGGCGACCTAAGACACCCCCGTATCTAAAATTTCGCATTCGTACGTCAAT
The DNA here is from genome assembly GCA_963170755.1 of Amphimallon solstitiale. Taxonomy (NCBI): domain Eukaryota; kingdom Metazoa; phylum Arthropoda; class Insecta; order Coleoptera; family Scarabaeidae; genus Amphimallon; species Amphimallon solstitiale. The sequence goes on from OY720675.1 coordinate 78,869,839, forward strand.
TTTCAAAAAACACGTCCGCCATTTTGTTTTTTTTGACATTTTGACTATGGATTTGTAATCGGCGTCCGCACACAAGCCCGTATCTAAAATTTCACGTTCATACGTCAATTTTCAAAAAACCCGTCCGCCATTTTGTTTTTTTTGACATTTTGACTATGGATTTGTAATCGGCGTCCGCACGCACCCACGTATCTAAAATTTCACATTCATACATCAATTTTCCAAAAACCGTCCTCCATTTTGTTTTTTTTTGACATTTTGACTTTGGATCTGTAATCGGCGTCCGCACACACCCCCGTATCTAAAATTTCACGTTCATACGTCAATTTTCAAAAAACCGTCCGCCATTTTGTTTTTTTTGACATTTTGACTTTGGATTTATGATCGGCGTCCGCACACACCCCCGTATCTAATATTTCACATGCATACGTAAATTTTCAAAAAACTTTTCGGCCGTCTTATTTTTTTGACTTTGGATTTGTGATCGGCCACATAAGACACCTCCGTATCCAAGATTTCACATTCGTACGTCAATTTTCAAAAAATCCTTCGGCCATTTTGTTTTCTTCTGACATTTGAATCAGTGATGGGCGACCGTAAAAACTCCCAAGTGCCTAATTTTACTTTTAATCAAAAGAGAGAGAAATTGATTTCAGCCAGCTCCGCCCACTGTGCACGTTTGCGTAATCGTTTAAATAGAATTATGTCATAAGGGCACATAAATGTTAAAAGCAATCTTTTTCCCTATTAAGGAAACTGTGCGTGCGCGTTCTGGAATTAACGCATTTTAATAATTTAAATATGTATATAATCATTAACCGAACAATCAACCTGTATATCTATAGAAATGCTAAGTCAAGCGGGTGCATTATGTCGAGATTGAGATGCCGAACTCGTCGGGCCGGATACATTAATCTGATATTTTTCGCCCGACCGTAGTACATTGAATCACATGCACATTGAATCTGTGACGTATTTCGGCCATTTTTCTTACCAAGTCCACGTGCAAACGAATTTGAAAGTGCTCATGCCCTTGGTTGCGTGCGTCTGTCGACTCGAAATAAGCATGTAGAAGATGCCGAAAAGCCCGTTTGTTAAAACCGCGGGTCTTGTTGGACCCTCGCGACCTTCAACATTTCGTATTTCACGCTTAAATGTGAATATGCGGATACCACTCAGTTTGCCTGTCAGTTTGACGTTTCTAACGATTTTCAACGTGTTTCACGTGAATTTTCCATCCGCCAGCGCCGTTTGTCAGATTTGTTCGCCACGCCCGAACGCCGACTTTTGCACGCTCCTCTCTTGGACGGCGGATATCTCTGCACGCGCACCGAAAAAAAGGAAAATCTCTCCGTCGAGGAACAATTTAATGTCACCCGTAGGTCCACCCGCCAAGACGGCCTTAAATTCCGCGTATCCAGGGACGAGTACTGCGCCCAAATCCACCAATTTCAAGTCGTTTTTGACGATTCGGTCCGTAACCATGGTGATTCGGTTAAGCCGTCTTTTCGCAAGAAATTAACACGAAACGGCCGTGCGCTTTTATAGAGTATAACTAGCTCTAACGTCCGCTTACAGCGGGTCCTCCGCTTACAACGGGTCCTCCGCTTACAGCGGGTTCGTCAATCTCTTTTAGTTGGAATCGCTTTTTTCGCGTCCGCTTACAGCTTTTCCATAGTTTCCTGTAAAAAGCAATCGCTGTCATGACGCCTTTTAGAATGTCCGGTTTTATTAACTTTTGACGCACCCCTATATTTCGTGAAGCCAATAGTATATTTTCTTTAAAATTCTTCTCGAACGGTTTTTTACACAAACCGGTACACACTCAAGAGCGAGAAAAGTAAATTTATGTTAAACATAAGTCATGTTAATGTATCCAAAGAAACAAAGAGCTCAAAGAGCACAACATTTTCATCGAGGTAGTTTACAATACTATTTTGATGTGATAGTGGAAAAGTATGTCAACCTCGTCGAAGTCTACTGTCGTTAAGAAAAAAGCACAAAATGATAATAAAAGTAAGAATCCCAAGTTTTAAATTTAAGCCCTATTGAAGCGCCTTTCCTGTAAAAAACGATTTTTAAAATGTTCACTTTTACAAACTTTTGAAGCACCCCTGTATATATATATATATATTTTGTTAAGCCAATAGGATATTTTATTTAAAATTCTTCTCGATCTGTTTTTGGCATAAATCGGTACACACTCAAAAGCGAGAAAGGTAATTTAATGTTAAACATAAGTCATGTTAAAGTATCCAAAGACACAATGAGATCAAAAAGCGCAACATTTTTATTAAGACAGTGTACAATACTATTTTGATGTGAAAGTGTAAAAGCCTGTCAACCTTTTTGAAATCCACTATCGTTAATAAAGGAGCACAAAATAATAATAAAAGTAAAAAGCCCAAGTTTTAAATTGATGGGCCTTTCCAGTAAAAAGCGATCACTGGCATGACTCTTGTAGAATGTCCAGCTTTATACACCTTTGAAGCACCCCTTTATATACATATATTTTGTGAAGCCAATTGTGTATTTTATTTAAAATTCTTCTCGAACTGTTTTTAACACAAACCGGTACACACTCAAGAGCGAGAACGGTAATTTAATTTTAAACAAGTCATGTTAAGGTATCCAAAGACACAATGAGATCAAAAAGCCCAACCTGTTCATTAAGACAGTTTACAATACTATTTTGATGTGAAAGTATAAAAGCCTGTCAATCTTTTCAAAATCCACTATCGTTAATAAAGGAGCACGAAATAATAATAAAGTAAAAAGCCCAAGTTTTAAAATTAAGCCCTATTGAAGCGCCTTTCCTGTAAAAAGAGGCTTTTTAGAATGTCTACTTTTATAAACTTTCGAAGCACCCCTGTATATACATATATTTTGTTAAGCCAATAGGATATTTTATTTAAAATTCTTCTCGTACTGTTTTTGACATAAACCGGTACACACTCAAGAGCGAGAAAGATAATTTAATGTTAAACATGAGTCAGGTTAAAGTATCCAAAGACACAATGAGATCAAAAAGCGTAACATTTTCATTAAGACGGTGTACAATACTATTTTGATGTGATAGTCTAGAAGCCTGTCAATCTGTTTGAAATCCACTATCGTTAATAAAGGAGCACAAGATAATAATAAAAGTAAAAAGCCCAAGTATTAAATTGAAGCGCCTGTCCTGTAAAAAGAGATCACTGACATGACGCTTGTTAGAATGTCCACTTTTATACACCTTTGAAGTACCCCTGTGTATTCATATATTTTGTTAGGCCAATAGGACGTTTTATTTAAAATTCTTATCGAACTGTTTTTAACACAAACCGGTACACACTCAAGAGCGAGAAAAGTAATTTAATTTTAAACAAGTCATGTTAAGGTATCCAAAAACACAATGAGATCAAAAAGCCCAACCTGTTCATTAAGACAGTTTACAATACTATTTTGATGTGAAAGTATAAAAGCCTGTCAACCTTTTCAAAATCCACTAACGTTAATAAAGGAGCACAAAATAATAATAAAAATAAAAAGCCCAAGTTTTAAATGTAAGCCCTATTGAGACGCCTTTCCTGCAAAAGGCGATCACTGACATGACGCTTTTTAGAATGTCAACTTTAATAAACTTTTGAAGCACCCCTGAATAAACATTAATTTTGTGAAGCCAATTCTATATTTTATTTAAAATTCTTTTTGAATTGCTTTTTACACAAACCGGTACACACTCAAGAGCGAGAAAGGTAGTTCATGTTAAAATATCCAAAGACACAATAAGATCAAAAAGCGCAACATTTTTATTATAAGACAGTTTACAATACTATTGTGATGCGAAAGTGTAAAAGCTTTGCAACCTTTTCGAAATCCACTATCGTTAATAAAAGAGCACAAAACAATAATAAAAGTAGAAAGCCCAAGTTTTAAATGTAAGCCCTATTAAAGCGCCTCTCCTGTAAAAGGCGATCACTGGCATGACGCTTTTTAGAATGTCCACTTTTATAAACTTTTGAAACACCCCTGTACATACATAAATTTTGTGAAGCTAATTGTATATTTTATTTAAAATTCTTCTCGAATTGTTTTTTACACAGACCGGTACACACTCAAGAGCGAGAAAGGAAATTTAATGTTAAACATAAGTCATTTTAAAGTATCCAAAGACACAATGACCTCAAAAAGCGCAACATTTTTATTAAGACAGTTTACAATACTATTTTGATGCGAAAGTGTAAAAGCCTTTCAACCTTTTCGAAATCCACTATCGTCAATAAAAGAGCACAAAATAATAATAAAAGTAGAAAGCCCAAGTTTTAAATGTAGGCCCTATTAAAGCGCCTCTCCTGTAAAAGGCGATCACTGGCATGACGCTTTTGAGAATGTCCACTTTTATAAAGATTTGAAACACCTTTGTACATACATAAATTTTGTGAAGACAATTGTATATTTTATTTAAATTATATTGTCGTAGATAAGTGATTGTGAAATACCAACAGTAGTTTGCTCTTTTAATTGCATTCATAAAAAGAAATACACATAATAATATCAGTGGTAGGTATTACAATATATAATTTATTGGAAATTGAATGAAATTTAACATGCAAACTAATCAGATATACTTTATGCTTGTCAGCGAAGTAAGAGTTTCAGTTGCTCTGCTTGCTACGGGTTGTGCATAGTGTTTGTTTGGATTCCTAAATGCAGTAATGATTAGCAAAATAAAATTGACGTAGTATATGCTAGTAGTAATTCTAGTTAGTAAAATATCTGTATGCAATGCCCGTTAAATTACCTAATGGATGAATACTTGCTAGGCCCTGTAGTATTTTTAGCAAACGATAGTTACTATTAGATATTTCGATGTGTACATAGCAGTCACCCTTTATTAAGATGTAAACAGATCAGTGTTAGTGTTGTCAATCGGAATGAATTTTTATTTCTATAGATGTTGTCCATATTTAGCCCAACATTTCTTTTTGTAATTTCGACTTGGGATTTGTGTACAGCGACCCCAAAACCTTCCTTATACCAACCATATTTTACCCAAATCTGAGGACGTTTTGAAGAACCTTGCCGCCATAAGAGATCCGTCATTTTGTTTTTTGAAATGTTGACTTTAAATTTGTGATCAGCCACCCCAACAACCCCCCATATGCCTATTTCAGCTATGGTTAAAATACAATAAACATATTAATTTATCGATAATAATTTTTGTAGTGCTTAGGGGTAGATTGCAGCCCCTTGAACGGCGTGCAGACGATTATTTTGGTGGTTGTAATGTGAAATATAAATGTTTCTCTACTTCTGCTATGGTTAGTAGTAGATAAGCATTTTAATTAACCCCTAATATGAGTTTTAGTGTTTTAGTTTTTCATCCCTTTTTGGTAGTGTGTAGGCGATTATTTTGGTGACTGTGATGTGAAATATTAATATGTTATATGTTATACAGGGTGTCATTTTGAAAACGTACCACCCTCTATATTTCGGCCCCTATAGAAATTCCAAAAATATGCAAAAACACGTTAAACTTATTTTTAAGGGGGACATTTTGTATGCTGGTTTTCAATTAAATTACATCAACCCTCTAGCGGGGGTGGACATAACCTCTAAAAATTTAAATGGAAACGGGGGTTGAGTGATACCTCATTTTAAAGTTCGTTTAACCCGCTTTTCAAAAATGCTAATTTCTTGTCCTTTATTTTTAATACTTTTGAAGAAATCAAGTCAAACCATGAACATACAAGTATCAAGTGTTTTGCAATAAAACATTAAAAAACTAATAAAAAGTAACTTATTTTATAACATTTTAAATGCTAAATTCTTGCCTTTTCTGTTTAGAAAATAATGGACAACATTTCGAAAATTTTATAAAATAAGTTACTTTTTATTAGTTTTTTAATGTTTTATTGCAAAACACTTGATACTTGTATGTTCATGGTTTGACTTGATTTCTTCAAAAGTATTAAAAATAAAGGACAAGAAATTAGGATTTTTGAAAAGCGGGTTAAACGACCTTTAAAATGAGGTATCACTCAACCCCCATTTCCATTTACATTTTTAGAGGTTATGTCCACCCCCGCTAGAGGGTTGATGTAATTTAATTGAAAACCAGCCTACAAAATGTCCCCCTTAAAAATAAGTTTGACGTGTTTTTGCATATTTTTGGAATTTCTATAGGGGCCGAAATATAGAGGGTGGTACGTTTTCAAGATGACACCCTGTATATAGTTAAAAATTGATAAACGTTTTTATTTAACACCAATAGAATTTTTAGTGCTTACGGGTAGATTGCACCCTGTTGAACAGCGTGCAAGAGATTATTTTGGGTTTTTGATGTGAGATATAAATGTTTCTCAACTAAGCTGTGGCTATAATTCGATAAATAAAGCGGTTTGCCAGTAATCATTTTTTTAGTGCCTTAGGGGTAGATTGAACCCGCTTGAATGGCATTTAAAGAGTTTATATTGGTGGTCGTACTATGACATATGAATGTTTTTTTAATTTAGCACCAAATAAATTTTTAGTGATTTTGGGCAGAGATTATTTTGGTGGCCGTGACGTGAGGTAATAATGTGTCTAGTTCTGCTGTGATTAGAAATCAAGTGACTGACTGACACATTAAAATTAAGACATATTGTACGTGAGTATGTAGCATTAGTGATCAAGGGTGGCTGCGTGATACATAAGAAAATTGTGCGTTTTTAATGACCACGTGCCAATCATTCACCTCCTAATGAATTTTCTTTTTCACCATAAATTTAATGTACTTTTTACCTTTTTTTAAAATCAATTTTTAGTTATTTTATCTACAGTCTTTTATATACGTTACAATTAGGTTAATATTGATATATGCTCGTACACATGTTACTTTTATATTTTCTGAATTATTGGTATCTCCTAACACCAAAATTCGAAAATGCCAACCTAAAGAAATTCAAGCAAGGACGTGTAAACGGCAAAAGTTACTTTGAGTCTCATAACATTGCATTTATATACGTTCCTTATATTTTCTATTATTACATATGACCTGTAAAAAAAGTTATTTATTATACAAGGGAAAGAAGTATTAGATTTTAGCTCGAGATAATGACAAAATACCGAGAGCTAAAATCTAATGTTTTTTCCCGTGTATAATACACTATTATCGACGACTAAACAATAAAGTATGTATTATATTAATCAATATTGGCTAATAATAACACTCATAATACCCGTAGGGAATAATGAAATGCGACCAGTGAATAATGGGCCATAACGTTACCATTATTCACTGCATTCCGCCAATAAGAACATATAATGGGCCATAACGTTACCATTATTCACTGCATTCCGCCAATAAGAACATAACGTTCCTAACGTTGTCATAGTAACGATAGACAAGTCCGGCCATTTTACTGACTGCCTAACCATCAAACGTCATATTGATATAGTAATCTGACATTTTCGTTTACTTATTTTGATTTTTTTTAGTAATTTTCAGTTAGTCGTCGATAAAGTAGTGTATACTAACTCGCAATAATGACTATTATTCCCTCGAGCTGAGTTACTCCCTCGCCGCTTACGCGGCTCGGGAGTAAATTCAGCTCTCGGGAATAATAACTGTCATTATTGACTCGTTGTATAAACTACTATTTTTTTTCTGTGACAGGAGAAACGACGATTTAATAATGATAAAAAAGACTCAGAAAATAAATCGATGTGACATTTGAAGTTTTAAATTGGTAGGCTGTTGTACTTATAGCAGCATTATACCTGCGTTGCTAAGGAAACCTGTAAAGTATTCAAATATTTGTCAATTTAATTTTGTGTTTGGTTTTAAAAATTTGCGAACTTAAGTTGATTTTTAGTTATTTTAATTGGAAGGTGAAAAAGAAATGCTGTTCTTTCTCGGAGACGGTGCTATTGTCATACATAAGTAAATGCAACTTTTTGTATAATAAAATACCGCGCGATCATTTAAATTCTAAATTAGAGCAGTTTGTGAAATTTAAATTAAGTTGGTATATAAGTACTAATTTACAATTTGAATTGTCAAAGTGACGCTTCAAAATGTTTGATTTAGAACATAAGATTTTTCTTACTGAAAGTTATTTTAAAAACGCCAAACGACAAGAGAATGGTGAATGGACATATTCAGTACCGCACTGCATCAATGATTTTCAAAATGCCTTCCCTAATTTTCCTGCGGATTATCAAAAATTAGTCCAAGAAATTTACACATGTGTGGCGAAATTTCGTAATGTTGGAACTGTAGGTAGGAAAGCTGGTAGTGGCGCGCCCGAAAAAAGGACTCCTGAGATTGTGGCAGATGTTGCAGAAAGAATGGAACAGTCTCCCAAAAAATCTCTTCGCAGATTAGCCCAAGAAATAAACCTTTCATATGGAACTTGTCAAAAAATTTTAAAAGAAAATTTAAATCTTTATTCCTATAAGATTAACGTCGTTCAAGAGATTTTCCTGTACGAATAGAATACTGTGGTTTTTGAATAATTTAAATAACAGCAACACTTTGGATTTAACATTTTTTCTGACGAAGCGTGGTTTCACCTATCCGGCTATATAAACAAACAAAATATGCGTATTTGGTCTTCGGAGAATGTTCATGAGTTTATTCAATCGCCTCTCCATCCGCAGAAAATTGGTGTTTGGCTAGCGGTTTCTAGAAGACGTATATTTGGACCTGTGTTTTTTGAAGGAACGATAAATGCTGAGAGATATCAAAATAATTTACTTGAACCGTTTTTACAAAATCTTCATGATGACGAACTTTTACATGGGTATTTCTAACAGCTCACAAAACATGGGAAAGTATGGCTCGAATTCGCGAATTTTATGATAACCGAGTAATTGAATTTCCGCCTCACAGTCCGGACTTAAAGATTCTTGATTATTTCATTTATCCGTATCTGAAAAACACAGTTTACAAAAATAACCCACAAAATCTTGAAGAACTACAAGAGGCAATTTCTAATGCATGTAACGCTATAGGTAACCGTTCAGATGTTGGCAAATGCTTTTGAAAATATGAAACGGAGGGTTAACAGTTGCATTGCAACAGGGGGAGAACACTTTGAACACCTTTTGTAATTCACAATAAAACAAATTTAAGTTGTAATGCTTTCATTTCCATTAAATTTAAATCGATTACACATAAGATTCACAAATGTCACAAAGTATAACATAACCGCAAATTTCAATTAATCAATAATAGACATTCTGGACAACCTAATAAAAAAAGTCCCGCCTGCTATAATTTAGAATTTAAATGATCGCGTGGTATATTAAAATTAGATGTCCGTGTTCTTACATATCCGGAAAGAAGTACTAATTTTTTTCATGTGGAAAAAAATGAGTACTTTTTTCTCGGCTTATAAAGTGACATTTTGTTGCCTGTTAAGAAAGAAAAAAAGTCATAAAAATACATTCGAATCGTCTTGGCAACGGACTCGGCAAAAGTACGAACTAAAGACGACGATTCAATACCACTACAAATTTCGATTGGCCGGAACAATTTTAATACAATAAAATTACACTTTTTATTTAATATTTCTGGATGTATACCTTCCCATAGTAAAATACTATTACATGAAAGCCAGTTACAAATTAAATATTATAAATAAAGGTATTAAATATTACTTTCCTACACCTATATTTTACATAACATTTGGCTGTACTGTTTTAAAATGTTTAGATGACAATTATAACAAACGTCAACAAATAATTATAACAAATGTCAAAAGGTGTACAAATATTATTATTTATGACAGTCCTGAAATGTATTTTGTAGGTTATATTACATGACAGGTAAAATTTTGCAACATCTAAAATTTGACGTCATTTTAATTTAGTAGCGCATGTCGGTTGAGAGAGCGACTGAACTATAAGAACAGTTTGTTGAAAAAGAAAAGACTTGCATCTGCGGTCATAAACTGTATTATCAATTATATTCTAACAGTATAAGATATTGCAATTTCAACTGCCATATTTCAGACAATTTAACTTGCACCAAATTTCTGTAGGATGAATAAGGCCAGACACTTTGATTGACAAATCATATCCCAACTGTTTACTAAAAACTATACGTTTTAACAGGTTCTTTGTCTAAATTTCCTAAATCAAAGAGGGTTGATTGAGAAAACCGTGTTTCCATAATTTTGACTTACAAAATGTTATGTTCTGGAGGAATCGATGCGATCTTTGTAGTGCCAATTATAATTATTACTTTAAAATTTAACTACACGTTAACGAACACACTATTCATCCGAACCCAATTAAATCGAGAGTACTTTATACAGTGTCTGCATAAGCACCTGCCAGCTTCTGTACAATTTCTTCAATGTTTTCAATTTCACATGAAACTTTTAAATGTAGTTTTAATATGTTAATGACATATCAGAGTGAGTCTAAAATATATTCATCTAAAATTAAGTTTTAATAAGGTGCTGTTAAAAGCAATTACAAAGAAGAAAAGAACAAGCGCAATCATAAATTTTCACAAATACTTAGAATTTTTAGCAACTGAGCAAATGTAACAGAATTAAAAAGCTTCCAAAACACAAATATTTCCGTAGTAAGCTAAAAGTTACACATATTCAATATTATGTTTTTATTTTCAAGTATACTGTTAATTTCATGTATAGAAGAAGCAATACAATTAGTAAATCACTAACAAAAATCATTATTAATTACAAATGCACAAGAAAACATAATCGCAGTCAATACTAATAAAAATCCAAATCTCCTAGGTTATGCGCACGTGTAAGTAATCCCAATTACTGTTTAATATTTTATCAGGTTTGGTAAAACACCGTTTAAAATATCTTCATGTAATAACGTTCTTAATCAATGATTAGCGCCAACCGGTTTTTGCAAAAACGTACTATCCCGTATTTTATTTAATGAGTACGCTAATCGGCATTTTAATCGGAATTGGAAAAACCGGCCCTTAATTGAACTTAATCAACTAATACAGTGCAATAATATAAATAATTAAAAATACGTCTAAATTTGCCGTTGTAGTTGTTAGGGCGTTTTAATGTGGAAGGTTACATTCAAATATTATGTCAACTTTAAAGAAACATGCGCCAATAATTTTGAGGACATTAAATTTGAGATATTGCAAAATTTTACCTGTCAAGTATCCTACCTACACATGCCATTTCGAGACTTATAAATACACCTTTTGACATTAATCATAATAACCTTTTGAAGTTTGTCATCCAAGCAACACAAATTTGTCTGCAATTACCGTTTCCCGTAGAACGCGATCACTGTCATGACGCTTTTCAGAAAATCCGATTTTATAAACTTTTGAACCACTCCTGTATACACATAAATTTAGTGATGCCAATCGTATATGTTATTTAGAACTTTTCTTTACTTCTTTACACAAACCGTTACACTGAACACCGAAGAGCGAGAAGGATAATTTAATGTTAAACATAAAACATGTTAAAGTTACCAAGGAAGAATGTGCTCAGATCCAAGCACTTTTCGACGAACCTTTCCGCCATATTAGATTTGCCATGTTGTTTTTTAACATTTTGACTTTGGATTCGTGATCGGCGACCTAAAACACCCCCGCATCTAAAATTTCACATTCATACGTCAATTTTCAAAAAAACTTCCGCCATTTTGTTTTTTTTTGACATTTTGACTTTGGATTCGTCATCGGCGACCTGAGACACCCCCGTATCTAAAATTTCACATTCATACGTCAATTTTCAAAAAAACTTCCGCCATTTTGTTTTTTTTTGACATTTTGACTTTGGATTCGTGATCGGCGACCTGAGACAACCCCGCATCTAAAATTTCACATTCATACGTCAATTTTCAAAAAAACTTCCGCCATTTTGTTTTTTTTGACATTTTGACTTTGGATTCGTCATCGGCGACCTGAGACACCCCCGTATCTAAAATTTCACATTCATACGTCAATTTTCAAAAAAACTTACGCCATTTTGTTTTTTTTTGACATTTTGACTTTGGATTCGTCATCAGCGACCTGAGACACCCCCGTATCTAAAATTTCACATTCATACGTCAATTTTCAAAAAATCTTCCTCCATTTTGTTTTTTTTTGACATTTTGACTATGGATTGGTGATCGGCGTCCGCGCACACCGCCGTATCTAAAATTTCGCATTCATACGTCAATTTTCAAAAACTCTTCGGCCATTTTGTTTGTTTTTTTGACATTTTGACTTTGGATTAGTGATCGGCGACATAAGGCACCCGCGTATATAAAATTTCACATTCGTAAGTCAACTTAGAATTAGTGACGGGCGACCGTAGAAACTCCCGAGTGCCTAGTTTTGCTTTTTATCGGAAGAGAGAGAAATTGATTTCAGCCAGCTCCGCCCACCGTGCACGTTTGCGTAATCGTTTAAGTAAAATTATTTCGTAGGGGCACATAAATGTCGAAAGTAATCCTCCTCCTTTTGCCCTTTGAGGAAATACGCGTTCTGAAATTTACGTATTTTAATTCAAATCATTTTATTAAAATATTAATCGACCCCTGTATATAGATGAAAATATTAAATCAAGCGGGACCGCTATGTATTGTGTGAACATGCCGAACATTCACCGGACCGTAATACATTGATCGGCATTGCACATGAGAATCTGTTATTATTTTTCGCCCGTCCGGAATACATTGATATAAGTGCATGTTGAATCGGCCATTTTTCTGAAAAAATCCACCCGCAAACGAACTTCAAAGTGTTCATGCCCTTGGTTGCGTGCGACCGTCGGCTCGCAATAGGAATGCAGAAGGTCCCCAGAAGTCGGTTCCTTAAATCCCCGGGTCCTGTTGGACCCTCGCGACCTTCAAAATTTCGTATTTCACTCTTAAATGTGAATATGCGGATACCACTCAGTTGCCTGTCAGTTTGACGTTTCTAGCGATTTTCAACGTGTTTCACGTGAATTTTCCATCCGCCAGCGCCGTTTGTCAGATTTGTTCGCCACGCCCGAATGCCGACTTTTGCACGCTCCTCTCTTGGACGGCGGATATCTCTGCACGCGCACCGAAAAAAAGGAAAATCTCTCCGTCGAGGAACAATTTAATGTCACCCGCATGTCCACCCGCCAAGACGGCCTTTAATTCCGCGTATCCAGGGACGAGTACTGCGCCCAAATTCACCAATTTCAAGTCGTTTTTGACGGTTCCGCTCGGTAACCATGGTGATTCGGTTAAGCCGTCTTTTCTCAAGAAATTAACACGAAACGGCCGTGCGCTTTTATAGAGTATAATTTGTGCGGCAATGACCGCTAATTAATTGAAATAAATACATTGTGTTAAGTGGTCTTGTTTGTTTTACACATATATTAGATATTTACAGATGATGTAGTTTTTGTTTGCTTGTTTATATTTACTTTCTTTTATCTTGTTAATATTTGTATATGTGAATGTTGTTCTTTAAAAGTGTGTGATATCAAACTTGACATTATTACTATATTGACTATATTATTTGAAAGCTATAATAATAACTAATAAACTTTAATAGACAATAGTGCCATAAACATTTTTAATTGTGTATGTTGGTATTATGAAGGTATGTCAAATAGCACGGCATACTTTAATCTATTTGTTCATTCTTTCTTGTGGCAGTAGGAAAAACAAATTACCATTATGTATTAAGACAGTTGGATTTCTAAAGAAATCACATTCTGTCTCCCTCACCACACTAGTTACATTTTATCATGGAATGAATAACCTATAGCCAAAATAATCATTGTCGGTATAAATACACCATATGAAAATAAGATGGCGATCACAATAAAGATTTTTGGGCTATTGAAAGTTATAATCTTCTAAATCGACACTAATGTTACTTAAACAAACTAAATTATAAAAATTTGGCAATCGGTAAGATTTGCACTTAATTTTCAAAAGCTTGCCGGACCCCGCGAGTTAACCAACTGCTCCAAACGGATATGTAAGAACGAGTTAGTGTAATTATTAAGAAATAAATGTTTTTCGCAATACAAAAATATATTAAAAATTGTAATCTTCCCAGTCCAAGTCCACACTGATAGTGTTAATTAGTGAAATGAAATTAGCAGCGTCGAAATTGTCCTAACTTATGTCGCTAATTAACTACACGTTTGGCCTACGATTATCTTACATGCGGCTTCCCGTACATAACAGGAAAGGAGTTGCCAAACCGTACCTACCTAACAGATATACATACGTGAGCCGACAAGTAGACCTTCAGCGAAACCAAATTAAATTCAATCATAAAAATAATAAATCTGAAGGAATTCTTATAATATTAACTTAAGATACATTTTTAAGAATATTACGAATGGGAATAATACCTAAAAATGTAGATAACAACCCCTGCAACATGCACACATGCATTATATTGGAATCTTATGATCGTAATGATCGTATCGGCCTGTCGTCTAGCGTCGAACAGTACTTGTCTATAAATGTGTATAAATATCGGCAACAACGTTCGTCTAAATACATTTTAGCTCGCATGCAAGGTAAAAATAGACCGAACCTGTATATCAGTGTCAATTTGAAAGAATATATTTTATATAATATATATTTTTATAATTTGTATTGCCAATTTAATTGAAAAACATCCATACAAATACGATACCAATAAAAATCCAAGTGTACAGATCAATTTTTATTAAAACAATTAAACAACTACTGTATCATTTTATGACGAATAAATAAAACATATTTCTATAAACAATTACATTTTCTATATATAATAATAATATTTGCAAAACACCCTACAAAAAAATAATTTAATTTAATTTTCTAGGTTCAAGTCTTAACCATATTCCACCACTTGCTCTAAGTGTTATTCTATAAGCTAATTTGAGTTTCTTATTAGAAGATAAGGATATATGAAAATTTCTTAATAATGTGGCTATAATCATTTTCATTTCTATTAAAGCAAATTTATAACCAATACAGTTTCTCGGACCAGCACTGAAGGGCAAGTAGGCAAACGGATGTAATTTCTCAATATTCTCTGTAGAAAATCGATCAGGATTGAATTCGTGAGGATTCTCATAGATGTGCTCCAATCGATGCGTGACAAACGGTGCAATAAACACGTTACAACCAGCTGGTAATGTAGTGTCTCCTGAAATAATAATACGTAGCGAATTAAATATGTTTTATTGACGACTAAACAATAAAGTAGGTATTATATTAATCACTATTGGCTAATAATAGGTTTGTTCCAACATACAGTTCTGAACGGTTCTAGAACTAGTGCGCATGTCATTTAAGAAAAAGACTGTTAGGACCATGCAGGTCTGGAACTACAAATTCTGAGAACTAGTAGTTTAATGTTCGGTCTTTCAGAACGCGTAATTCAAGAACCGTTCTGAATTACGAGTTCTTCTAGAACTGCATGGTCCGAACAGTCCTTTTTTAAATGACATGCGCACTAGTTCTAGAACCGTTCAGAACTGTATGTTGGAACAAACCTAAGAACACTCATAATACCCGGAGGGAATAATGAAATGCGACCAGGGAATAATGGGCCATAACGTTACCATCATTCCCTGCATTCCGCCAATAAGAACATAACGTTCCTAATGCTGTCGTAGTAACAATAGACAAGTCCGGCCATTTTACTAACTGTCTAACCGTCAAACGTCATATTGATATAGTAATCTGCCATTTTCGTTTAATTATTTTGATTTTTTTTGGTAATTTTCAGTTAGTCCTCGATAAAGTAGTGTATACTAACTCACAATAATGACTATTATTCCCTCGAGCCGAGTTACTCCTTCGCCGCTTACGCGGCTCGGTTCGTAAATTCAGCTCTCGGGAATAATAACTGTCATTATTGACTCGTTGTATAAACTACTATTAAACTATATTGTGGCAGTCATGTAAAATTACCGTAATTTATATTTTTGGTAAATTACCGCGGTAAATTATCGCTCTTTTTTACCAAGCTTTATTCTTGCGTAATTTACCATTTTTTGTGTAAATTGCCATGGTAATTTACTCAGAAATGGTAAATTACGCAAGAATAAATCTTGATGTTATACACTATTTCTTTTGTCCGTCGTATTTTCGGACTGAAACGTCCGGACCAGTGATGTAAAATTACCGTAATTTATTTTTCGGTAATTTACCGCTCTTTTTTACAAAGATTTATTCTTACGTAATTTACCATTTCTTGAGTGAATCACGATGGTAATTTAAAGAGCGGTAATATACCAAAAATATAAATTACGGAAATTTTATGTCACTGAATTGTGAGATACTACAGAACACAAATAATACTAATGTAATAATAACCTAAAAGTAAATAAATAAAAATCAGCCATAATTATAAGATTTTTCAATAAATACGCTAGATATATATTTTCTAGTTCTTCGATCATGTCGCGTCTAATTTTATAAATCATGTTCATTTGTGGAAAAATAATCTTAGATGTAATTACAAGATCTAGAGAGCTAGCAAGGACATTCACTAGTTGATTATATCAACAAACTGTTCTAAATAAGCACTAGTTTATTGAGTCGTATCTACTTTCGGTTAGTTAATCATCAAGTAACTGATTAATGAAGAACTCTAATAACTAATTTCAATATCTGTTACCATATATAGGTTTGTTAAAAGGTATGAGTCTAATGATTGGTCTCTTTGACAATGCTAGCCAAAACCAGTGTTTGAAGAAAATAATTGACTCCTGAAATCCATGAGAATTCTTTTCTTAAGTATAAATAGTCAGTAAATTTAAAAAATCGGACAGCCGCTGTCACTCTCGAGTGAGGATCACGCTGTGGTTCTGATGACCTACCCAATCCAGGTTAGCTAAGTAACGGGCGAGAACGTAACCGAAAATAGGATAATGACCGCACGAAAGTGATCACGACCGTTTACTCATCAAACTATGAAGAAGAAATCTACATACATGAACAATGCAATTGAAGTGAAAGCTCCCTGACCTCGGTTGTCACTCCATTTGGCGTTGGCTTTTCAGGGGCATTGGTTCGCTAGAAGCACAGTGGATAAGGTGCGGGTCATATATACTATATCGGCAGTTCCCCCACTTGGGGTTGGACAAAAGCATTTCCTTTTAAATATCCCAGAAGAAGAAACCAGTCCTCATCAGAAAAGAAACACTTCTCAAGAATGTCGTAATTTTTTTTATATATTTAAAATTCATTTATTTAAAAACTGTTAATACTGAACTCTGCTTCCATAACCAAAAAAATATCATCTTCTTCAGCTGGATATAATTGTACGTCGATTGATATTGAAAAACAAACTTCTGCAAATAATTGTGCGTTTGACCACGATATCCTCCGAACGGATGAAGATACTAATATTAAACCTAATATGTATTTATAAGTATAATCGTCCTCCTGATATCTGAGTGGATTTTTAGCCGAATTAATAGACTAGAAGTATAGTAGTAGTATACTTCAATCACAGAATCAAATGTTTTCACTACTATAGAGCGTCTCAACCTTAGTATTCAGTCCAGTCTCTTATGGGATATATACTTCTTTTACTACCGTAAGCAATTTTTAATTAACTGTTTTGGCAATGTTGTCAGTTCGATTAATTATGTTTATTGTTGGTACTGTGAGTGTGGCGTAAGTATCGCAACATAACCTTTCTGTCAAGTGTCAACTTAATAATATATTATAATAATAAAAGAATAAAGACTGAGATGGCTAGGACATGTGTGGAGAGCAAACCAAGACGTTGTAATAAACGTAATAATGGAATTGGAACCAGCAAGCAGGAGACGCAGGTAGACTGAGATCAACTTAGATGCAAGAGGTGAAGGACGGCCTAAGGAAAATTGGAGTAAGAAATCAGAGATCGGGAAAATGCCACAGCATATGTAAAGACATACAAAAATATATACAGGGTTATTCACGCTATACGGCACGGAATATTGTGGCCAAAATACGTGACTTTCAAAAAGTTTCACTTTTGGGATATATGGGGGTCTATTATAGTTACTTTTTAAAATTATTTTCATATTATACAGGGTGTTCCAAGAGCCCTAAAAGTATCAAAGTTGTGTTTTTTTAAATGGAACCCCCTGTATATTATTGTATTTTCGGATTCTCCGATCAAAATAAGTGTCTGTTTTAATAAGGTTTACAATACCTAAACCTTAAGGTTTTTTAAATAATTTGAATTTTGCCAAAATCTAACCTAATTTTCATGTTTCAAATACTTAAGAAGTATTTAAGTTATGTAAGCGAAATTTACAGCGAAGTGTAACAATATATCATATTTTATATCCCAATCATAATAAACTTGCCATCTTATACAGGGTGTCCAAAAATTAAAATTAATCAAATAAGAACTTTAAGTGGCTATAACTTGATTAATTTAAATAGAACGCCATATTTTTTAACTTACCAGGAAATGTACTTTTTAATTACCTATCGAATGGTATTAGGGTGTTCTATAGCTAAGTCTTCGCGTTTTTACAGAATACGCCAAAAAATCGTTTTTTGCACCATTTGGTGTTTTTTAAATAAAAGTTCTAATGTATCTAGTTGCCTATGGTATTTAGAAATGTCACATAAATTCATTCAGTCTGTCAGTTTAGTCTGCAAAGTCTGTTTTTGCTATAGTGGTATTATTTTTTGTAATTGTGGAAGTTTAGATCGTTATTATTTGAATATTGTTGTGGTGTTGCTTAGTCAAAATGAAGATTTACCCAAAAGAAGAGCGTATTGATATGATTTTTATCCTAGGAGAATGTCATCAAAATTGTTTATTGGCTTCTCGAGTTTATGCTCAAAGTTTTCCGGAAAGAAATCATCCTAAGCCAGCCGTTTTTGAGAGATTATTAAACCAGTTTCAGGAAAGTGGAAGTGTCAGTTATAAAAAACCCATTACAAGAAAACCTGTCACTGAAGATGAAGAAAATGTTTTTACGGTAGTTGGTTCAGTTATCGAAAATCCCAATGTTAGTCAAAATCAGATATCCGAAAATACTAACATTAGTCAAGCAAGTATTTCAAGAATTCTTAAAAAACACAGATTTCATCCTTATAAAATCCAGCTCTGCCAAGAACTTTATGGAAATGATTTTGACAACCGAACTGAATTTTGCATGTGGGTGTTAGATAAAGTGGCAGAAAATAAAAACTTTTTTGAAAATGTGTTATTTAGTGATGAATGTATTTTTCATAACAATGGTCTCGTGAATAGACACAACTTCCATTATTATTCTGATTCGAATCCGCATGAATACAGAGTCATGAGAAATCAGAATAGGTGGTCCGTTAATGTGTGGGGTGGAATACTGGGCCAATATTTAATTGGACCCTATTTTTTTGAAGGACCTTTAAATGGTATGATGTTTCTCGATTTTCTTTTACACCAACTTCCAGTATTATTAGAAGAAGTCCCTTTAAACATCAGAACAACCATGTGGCTTCAACTGGATGGAGCTCCGCCTCATTATCATCGCGAGGTTCGGCAATTTTTAAATGCCAATTTTCAAAACAGGTGGATTGGAAGAAATGGATTTCAAAATTGGCCCCCCAGATCCCCGGACTTAACTCCACCAGATTTCTTTTTATGGGGATACATAAAAGGAATTGTCTACAATACGCCTCCGACAACACCACACGATATAAAAATACGCATAAGAGACGCTTTTGAAACTGTAACCCCGCAAATGTTGTCCAGAGTTAGCAGTGGTTTTGAAAAAAGAATATGTAAGTGTCTGGAAATGGACGGTCGACATTTCGAACATCTGTTATAAATATTTTGCTTCTGTTTTATGTTATCGTTGATATGTTATTACCATTATTGCTGTTATAGCCTGTTAGATTATAAATAACGTTCCAAGTTTCTGAACATTTGTAACGATAATCGTCATTATTATTCTTATAATTGTAAATTATCTGACATTTCTAAATACCATAGGCAACTAGATACATTAGAACTTTTATTTAAAAAACACCAAATGGTACAAAAAACGATTATTTGGCGTATTCTGTAAAAACGCGAAGACTTAGCTATAGAACACCCTAATACCATTCGATAGGTAATTAAAAAGTACATTTCCTGGTAAGTTAAAAAATATGGCGTTCTATTTAAATTAATCAAGTTATAGCCACTTAAAGTTCTTATTTGATTAGTTTTAATTTTTGGACACCCTGTATAAGATGGCAAGTTTATTATGATTGGGATATAAAATATGATATATTGTTACACTTCGCTGTAAATTTCGCTTACATAACTTAAATACTTCTTAAGTATTTGAAACACGAAAATTAGGTTAGATTTTGGCAAAATTCAAATTATTTAAAAAACCTTAAGGTTTAGGTATTGTAAACCTTATTAAAACAGACACTTATTTTGATCGGAGAATCCGAAAATACAATAATATACAGGGGGTTCCATTTAAAAAAACACAACTTTGATACTTTTAGGGCTTATGGGACACCCTGTATAATATAAAAATAATTTTAAAAAGTAACCATACTAGACCCCCATATATCCCAAAAGTGAAACTTTTTGAAAGTCACGTATTTTGGCCACAATATTCCGTGCCGTATAGCGTGAATAACCCTGTATAGAGGTGTGATCAATCCCCACGAAAAAGATTCAGAAAGCTTTAACAAACAGCGCTACCCACTCGGGTTGTTAAGCCATATATACATATACAGTGAGGAAGCGCGGGTTGGAACAAATTCATTTAAAATTTTTGGTTTTGTTTTATGGAAAATCGCTCGGATAGGTCGACTTTTATTATTAGCTGCGGTTTTTCTGGTGGTAAATTGATGTACAAAGAGTGGTTCAAAAATAAGTTACGACCATCAAATTTTTTTTTCAATGGAAACATTTTTTTATTTAACTTGTATATTAGAATAATATCCTAATCAACAAGTATTTAAAATGTCGTGTCATTGTAATGAGTTACCAATCTAACCTGTCATTGTCAAACTGACAACTATGTTGTCTGTCTGCATAAGACACATACTGAATACTAAGGTACTCTATAAATACTAAGTTTAGACTAATTTCCAAAAAATGCAAACGTAGTCAGAAATGAAATTAATAAAAAAAAGTTTGTCAAAGCTTTTATCAGAATATGTCTTTTACTCTTATCGAAAAGCAATCTTTTTTTTGGGAATATCTCAAAAATTATATGTTTAAGACAGATTTACTAAGAGTATAATAATATATTATGCATCAAGTTTTATAAATCTCATTTTAGTTACGAATATGTCATAAAACGATTGACTTATGGGTTTATAAGAGTAGTTTCTTACTATACATTTTCTACGACAGCAAAATAGGATAAAAATACATGTCTTTTATCGCGTCACGTCGTGCTATTTTTATTGCTTGTGTATTAACCAACTTGATCAAGTTTCAATTAAATTTTGCTATTAAAAAACCTAGAACTAAGTTCAGCAGCCCGTGACTAAAGAGCCCATTGTTAAGTTCACCCCTTGACTAAAGCGCATGAAGTCGCAGCTTACCAATGTGTATTTAAAAGATCACTGAGCGTCCTTGAAACATACGATAAACGGCATTTTTGATGGTAGTAGGACATAATATTTACAACTTAATTTGGAACACCTTTGTATAAAGAAAAACTTTCAAAAGTCAGACAGGAAGTAACAATTTTACTTTTATCGAACAGAATTTTTGCAAATATTCCGCATATCATGCATTGTATTCAGAATTATTCAAAACATAAATATATTTTGAGATTGATTTGGAAGAATTTTTGTATAAAAAAATATCAAAATTTGAACCAGACGTAATACTTATACTCCTTTCGAAAATCAATATCATTTTGCAAATATTTTACAACTATGTATTCTATTCAGAGTTATTAAGAGCATAAAAATATTTGGACTTCAATTTTCAAAATGTTTTGTATGTACATTTTGCTGCTCAAAAAGTACGGATAACTCAACTTGTAACAGTTTCGAAATATGTTTCGCTCCCAAATTTGACGCACATTTGTTGATCTAGTTACACGAAATTTATGAACACAAAAATGCATTCGGCTAAACAGCTGTTCATACGTGAATGAAAGATTAGGCAACCGTTAACTACAACAAACATACAATAGTTAATGCCTCCGTCCCTCAACTAAAGCAGCTAACTTATACTCTTAAATAACGTTCTTGGACTAGTTGGCTTAATTAGACTAATGAGTCTACATCTTGCTTTTATTTCAATCGCCCATTCAACGAAAGTTAAAGCAGGATATACAAATATTAGAAAGGTTTACGAATAAACCACTGTAATGAATAAATAACAGTGTATTTGTGTTGATTTTATGATGGTCTTGCTCGAATTGTATATAAGAGGAATAAAATATATTATGTAAAGGTAAATTATTTATTACATAAATATAGTATACCTAAATATTTACGGTAAATATTTAGGTATACTATAATAATACGAAATAATTTACCACAACATTTTGCAGTGGATTTTTATATGATTTATTTGGAAGTTATCGTTGAGGATACTACTATATTAGCAGTCTTGGCTAGAATACTTATCGGCACTGTGAACAGTCTATTCATTACAATTTTAACTACTTGATGCATTTTCCGAGTGCTACTTTGTAGTAAGTATATAACCACAGAGTATACAACTGATAAATACAACACAAAATAATAGTGACATGTGGTTTGAGACGATTTAATATGATGTACAAATAAATAGGAATGTCAACAAATGTATAATACAATAATAATGTCCTAGAATATGCAATAACAACAGCTGCATGTATTGCAAGTTCACATGCTGACAAGGTCGTGTTATATTGACCAAAGTAAACACAGTTGTATGGGACTGAATCAACACTAAAATTTAGGTTAATTAATAAGTGGAACGTATGATAGTAAGAAAAGTAAGTTAAGAGCATGTAAGTTAGAAATTGAGATGTTATTCGTATATTTCAGAAAATGGTAAAAAAATATCTCATGTAAGACTTCTTAAAACCAACCATATAACCACCAAACGTCATGTTTTTGTCACCTACTAACTACCATCACGTACCGTAACGTATATTTTGTTTCATCGGTATATATGCGTAGGTGAAACCTATATGTAACTGTTACTGTATATTATTTAATCTTGTTTAATTAGTCCCTCTTTTTTATTTGTTTGTTGTGAATAAATAATTGCCACTGTATTTTTTTATTACTGTGATATTTGCCAGGCACGTGTGCCTAGTTTTGCATGAAATTTTATTACGACTATTTATTTCCTATTAAAAAATCTATAGCCAAATATTTATTTACTCTTTCGACAATCAATCTTGCACCTGAACGATGAATATTTACTTTAGAAGTGCTTGCAAGTGTTCAATGTATATTTAAGAGTTCTTAATAAAATTCAAATGATATGCGGGTTTCTTTCTCTTCATGGAGGTCATAGCTAAATTTAAGAAATATGAAGATTACAGGACACTAAATGTGTCAGTCGAGTATATCAAGTAATCCAAATGAAACCACTTTAGATTTTTTTTAGCAAAATCATTTAAGTAATATTTATGTTTTTTCGTATAGTATGTATCAATATATACAACAGCTAGTGTTATATATGTACATACAAATAAATAATCCATAGATATTTCTCTGAATAAATATCCATAGTAACTTAAAAATATATCAAATAATCTTTGATTTACACACAATGGCTAATTATATATCGCCACTTTCAATTTTCTTGTTTGCGAGTGATTATTTGTAGGGTCGCGAACAATTTGTTCGTTTTCTACTTATGGAAAAACAATACCAACCATTACAATGAATATAGCGACATGCAAAAGATTTAATTGTTGCAAAGTGAAATGCACTGTAATATACTCCAAGGTTCGATTACAATACCAACTGATTTTCTAATCTACGTAATTTATAGTCTGCATAATCTGTCACCATAGAGCAATATGTAGAATATGTGGATGATACAGATGTAAGATGTTTTATCTGCTAATGTGCCTTCTTTATAAACATACAATTACACTGAGTAGAATAATGATTGGTGTAAAGCTAACGCTCTAAAACTTAATACCAGTACCGATAAAATTTATGTTGTAACAACGTGGTACATTTTGGTACCTAATTGTTGAGGAAAAGCTAGAATTTGATAATAACGATAATATGATGCAGACCAAATTAACAACGGCACTATATTCATTAATATATATACATACTCATATCCTGTACAACGTATTTTTGTGTAAATTTCCTGTAATTTTGAAGCTCTTATTTTTAAAACCGAATTATCAGAAGCGTGTTTTCTGTTTTATTAATAATATTGTGTCAAGTTTTTCTTGTGGTAGTAAACATTATGCCCCTTTGTATATTATCAAGGTTATATTTGTAATTGTTAATAAATGAACGTACCTTGGAATGGACAAGAATGGAACATTTATTTAGTTGTTATTTAATTGTTATTGTTGTTGAAAGACCTTTTCGAATGTCAGTTTTAGTTTTGATATTGTCAAAAAATATAGAGTGACATATTGACAGCTTAATAGTTTTTATAATAGAAATAGTTAAAAATATAGTCAGATATAGCCAGATAGTAATAGAAAATAACATTGTGGTCCACAATATAATTTCCAAGGATTCCTAATGGGTCAAACAAAGACATGATAACGCTTAACATTTCTCTTTTTGTAGGTATTTTTTTTCCATCTAAAATATTTTGATCTACTTTATTATAAGTCGGCAATAAAATTGAATATTTATTTCCAGCACTTGCATTTGACATTTTTAAATCACATTAATTACAAAAAGAGTAATTTTTAGAACGAAAACTATTATATTGATGCTCAAAAATTCATAAAAAAAAAATATACAGCTACACTTGTTTTGTGATGCAAGTAAACAAGCCTTTGCAGCAGTCGCTTATTTCAGATTTGAAGTAGGAGAAAAAATTGAAATTTCATTAGTTATGTCTCGCAATCAAGTATGTCCACTAAAAACCCTGACGATACCCCGTTTAGAGCTACAAGCAGCAGTACTTGCAAGCCGTTTGGCAAAAACAATCCAACACCAACATACACTTAAAATAAATAGAATTGTATTTTGGTCAGACTCCACGACTGTTCTAAATTGGTTACGAACGGACTCAAAGAAATTACCGTCTTTTGTTAGTAACAGAGTAGGAGAAATTTTAGAAAACACTGACGTTTCACAATGGAAATGGGTACCTTCGAAATTAAATATAGTTGACGAAGCGACAAGAGACGATAAAGAAGCTGATCTTAGAAGTGGAAGCCCATGGTTAAAAGGTCCTGAGTTCTTGTATCAGTCACCATGTTTTTGGCCAGAAGAAAATATTGAGCATCATCTAAGCAAAAATTACATTGAAGAATCGCAAATACTCCTTTTAAGTCATGCAGAAGAAAATATTAAAAATTCGTACCTACCTGACATATCAAAATTTTCATCTTTAAGAAAACTATTGAATTCCACAGCCTATGTATTCCGATTCATAAGACAAGTCCAAAAGAAACCATATTTTTCAGATAAAGAAAAATATTTAACATGTTCAGAAATTCAGAATGCGAAAAAACTTTGGTGTCTTCAGTCACAAAAAGACTCCTTTTGTCAAGAATATAGGACACTAGTAAAAGGAAAATCAGTTAATAAAGATAGCAAGCTTTTCCCACTTTCACCATGTTTAAATGATAATCTAATATGCTTAAAAGGAAGAATAGATAACTGCCCCGAATTAAAGATGGAGACAAAACGACCCATTATTTTAAGTCACAGTCACCCTTTTACACGGCTCCTTGTACGGGAATATCACGAAAGAAATGGACATGCAGGGACACAATTAGTTCTTAATGAAATAAGACAAGAATATTGGATAACCCAAGCAAGGAAACTTATAGCCTCAGTAATAAATAGCTGTAATTTTTGCAAAATTAAGAAAGCAAAGCCTATAATGCCGGAAATGGGTCAGCTTCCATTAGAAAGATTACAACAACCCCCAAGAGCTTTCTTTTTTGTGGGAATTGATTATTTTGGGCCAATAGATGTTGTAATAGGCCGAAGACATGAAAAAAGATATGGTGTACTGTTCACTTGTTTATCTGTCAGAGCTGTCCACTTAGAACTTGCGGAATCTCTTAATACAGGTTCGGCTATCTTAGCTATAAGAAGATTTATCGCAAGAAGAGGACAACCAGTTTGTATATGGAGTGACAATGGAACTAACCTTTGTTCAGCAGACAGAGAACTGCGTAAAGCTTTAAATGAAGTAGATGATGAAGAAATTAAGAAAAATTGTTTGGCACAAAATATCGATTGGAAATTTATAGCTCCAGCAAGTCCTCACATGGGAGGTGCTTGGGAGAGGATGGTACGAACAGTAAAACAAACACTAAAGATTATTTTAAGGGAAAGAATTCCAAAATTAGAAGTTTTACAGACAGTTTTAGTAGAAGCAGAGAACATAGTTAACAGCAGACCTCTGACTTATGTGTCGTCAAATGAAAATGATTTTGAAAGTATAACTCCAAATCATTTTTTGATCGGAACATCGAGCATTGTTAAACCACCAGGAATATTTGAACAAAAATTTGATTTGAGAAAGCAATGGAGATTTGCCCAACAGTTGGTAGACAGATTTTGGCACAGATGGGTAAGGGAATATTTGCCTACTCTAACTGCTAGGTCCAAATGGTTGCAAGAAACAAGAAATATAGAAGTAGGTGAAGTAGTCGTACTGATGGATAATCAGTTACCAAGAAACAATTGGCCATTAGGAAGAATAACTGCTGTTTATCCAGGAAAAGACCAGAAAGTGCGTGTGGTAGACATTAAAACAAATACAGGGACCTACAGAAGATCAGTATCAAAGATTTGTCCAATTGGCCTAATTGAAGGTGAAAATGTTTTGTGATTTCAAGGGGGAGAAATGTTAATAAATGAACGTACCTTGGAATGGACAAGAATGGAACATTTATTTAGTTGTTATTTAATTGTTATTGTTGTTGAAAGACCTTTTCGAATGTCAGTTTTAGTTTTGATATTGTCAAAAAATATAGAGTGACATATTGACAGCTTAATAGTTTTTATAATAGAAATAGTTAAAAATATAGTCAGATATAGCCAGATAGTAATAGAAAATAACAGTAATGGTACAGCCCATTTCCCTATATTAATTTATAATTTTATTATTTTAAAGAATTTAATTAATTATATTTTTATTAATATTTTAAAAAGAAGTATTTAAAATCAATGAGTGTATTATTGTAATATTTAAAAATAATGTATTGTGTAAAATTATAATTGTAAATGAATGTATTAATAATAATAAAGAATTAAAGATTGTAACTTAATATGTTTCGGCATCGTCGTATTTAACCATATATAAATCTTGTATATAGCGTACGTAGTTTATTGTTTACGTTTTAATATAATAAAGAATCTACATTAATATTTGTAAAAAAGTGTATTGAAATTGTCTTTTAAATATGTTTTGTTTATCTTGTTGTTTGTATGAGATTTCTCTTTATCTGTAAAAGTATATAAAATTCATTGATTTTGAATATAAGTATTATTAAAATTTTAAATGGTATTTTTTACTTTCTTATACGTAGTATAAGGAAGTATTGTGATGAAAATTTTCGACCTCGAGATTTTTGCAGATGTCCACGTTTTGAGGTCCCCTGATACCAAAAAAGTGGTTTTTAAAAAATGTCTGTGTGTGTGTCTGTGTCTGTCTGTCTGTCTCTCTGTCTGTCTGTGACCACGATAGCGGTCAAACCGCTACAGATATCAATTCCGAATTTTGTATTTACGAACATAATCTTCCTCTTGAGAAATGGTTAGATTTTGAGCAAAATCGGCCGACCGGAAGTAGTAGTTTACTTCAGTGAAAAAATCGAATTTTGCAAATATTTCGTCAACTACTAAGTTTAAACAAATTTATAAAGAATCCAAATATACTCAAAATTAAATTTGTGAAAAATTGTATTAATAAAGTTTTTCGAAATTTCGTCCGGAAGTAGGTCTTTTATTCTTATCGAAAATCAGTTTTTTGCTAATATCTCGCAAGTCATGCTTTCTAGGCAGGTACATTACTAGTATAAAAGTATTTAGAACGTACTTTTAAATATCTTTTGTATAAAAAAAATTTCAAAATTCGGACCGGAAGTAACACTTTTACTCTTACCGAATAACGATTTTTTGCAAATATGTCGTAAATTATGCATTCTATATATATTTATGAAGAGTACAAAAGTATTTAGAGCTGGTTTTGGAATATTTTTTGTATAAATGAAATTTCAAAATTCGGACCGGAAGTAACACTTTCATACACCTCATTTTTTATATAAATGAACCTTTTTAATTAATCATTTCCAATTAACCTGAATCGCCCATGAGAAGAATCCGAACTGAGTTCAGCTGGCAATAAACAATATTTTACATTTTATTTAAGAATTTTAACTTTACATTAAAATTTATTAAATTTATTTTGAGAGGTTCCTTTATATATTCTTTCTCAAAACCAATTAGCAAGCGCGTTGTTAGAAACAGGAAAAACGACAACGGCATATTCCGAATGCATCAAGAAGGGCTGCACACACATTGTTAGTTACGTAACAGTTCAGTGCTATCTTTTGTCATAAGTATAGACCGGACGCTAGAGGTTGATGACTCATCGCCCATGGGCGCACTATTGAAATTTTCTATTCTTAAAGAGTTTTAATTTTATTTATATAATTGGATAACAAGTGGGTGGTGATCTATAAAATCCCGGGATATCAACAATTAAATTGGTCAATGGTGGTCATGGATTTTAAAATTATTGTCGTAGCGTGCATCGTACATTTAGGTATGTCATAATTTTTTGAATGTCAAAATCTGTCAAGTTATTGTGTAGAAGTTTTCTAATCCTGCACGGTTTTTGAATCATGGTTCTCACCACAGAGCACTAAATTTACATGATTGAAGCCTATTTTCGAACGGGTGTGCTAGTTAATTGAACTTGGGAATACAGTCAACGTTTGTGTTTGGATAATTTTCGAGAGCACTTCCCAGCGGTAGCAGTATTACCGGACAATTTTTATGCATGCCTTACAAATTGTGTTGAAGTGTTTCGCGAAACTGGTTCTGTAACGCATAAAAAAGGTGCTGGTAGACCAAGAGTTCGAACAGAAGAAGTTATTAATGACGTTCGTCAACGTATGGAAGAAGAGCCTACAAAACCTTTAAAACGTCTCTCTCAAGAAATTCGGCTTTCTTATGGAACATGCCAAACGATTGTAAAGAAGGACCTGAACATGCATCCATATAAGATGCAATCATATCAAGCTCTTCTGCCTGCAGACCACCTCTGACGCCTTACGTACTGCCATTGGTTCGTTAATAATTTAATGAATGACGATCTGCTGAACTTAACGTTTTTTTCTGACGAAGCTTGGTTCCACCTTTCGGGATACATCAATTCTCAGAATATGCGAATGTGGAGCACTGATAACCCGCATATATTTATTCAAACGCCACTACATGCTCAGAAAATTGGTGTTTGGATGGCAGTTTCTCGCAGAAGAATAATTAGGCCAATTTTTTTCAATTTCACCGTCAACGCAGAAAGGTACAGAAATATTTTTTTGACTGAATTTGTGCAACAGTTAGACTATGATGAACTTCAATACTGTTATTTCCAGCAAGACGGTGCAACAGCACATACTACACGAGAAAATCTTGCTTTTCTCCGCGAGTTTTTTGATGACCGGCTGATAAGTTTGCATACGGAAGTTGAGTTTCCTCCGAGATCACCTTCTTTGACAATTATGGACTATTTTATCTTTCCGTATTTAAAAAATAAGATTTTCGCAAATCCGATACATAATTTGCAAGAACTGCAACAAAGAATTGTTCAGCAATGTGCAACCATAACGCCAGAAATGCTGCAAAACGCTTTTCACAGCATGAGGAGGCGCGTAAACTTGTGCACTGAACAAAACGGGGGACATTTCCAACAATTATTGTAATTTAGTTTTTCTGGTTAATAAAAACGTTATTTATTTCATAACTTGTAGTTCATTATTATTTTACAGCTGAACTAAGTAGGTAACACAATTGTAGGTTATTGATAATGTCAGTGTAGCTTGACAATGATTGAATTATTTTAAAAGGATGATTTAAACTAAGACAAGCGTTTTACATTCCATGACCAACATTGACCAATTTAATTTTTGATATCATAGTACAAAATACGTTATTATTTGTTCAATTTGTAGTTCAAGTCCTTTACTCGACTTGTATTAATATTTACTAGCAATACTTTCTCAAGGTTCTCTTCTGTAAGATTTGTTCTCTTCGAATGAAGTAGGTACATCCTTGTAGATAGAAAACGTCCTTTCTACATCGCAATTGGTTATAGGTGCGTACTGAAAATATTCTTTTATTTCAGCGTATTTAGCAGTTAGATTTTGTGTCATTGTCCCCATATACAATTGCCGCAATGTTATTAAATCTGGATTTCTATTAAAAACTGCGTGTAACTTTTGCCGAAGGCCAAATCCGAAGTCACTTGGAATACTTTTGACATTATTAATAGCCACATCTAATGTGGTTAATCCATCTTTTAATTTGAGATTTCGATTTTCAAAATATGTGATTAGTTTAGGCAAATTTCCAATGTGTTCCTGAAGAAACAACAACTGATTTTTTAAATTTGGGATTTCCTTGCACTCAGAAATACTTTGATCATCGTCATTTAAACATGTAACCAAATTTTGTACACTATCGAAATTCTCTGCATAAAATCTAGTAGCTTCCAACCATGTTCCCCATCTAGTTATTACTAGCGAGAGAGGCAATGACAAAGATGGAAGTTTTTCCCTGTAAAGAACTAATCTCGATGGTGCTTTTCTGAAAACTTTTTTAAAAGCGGATACAATTCTATCAACTTCCGGATAGGTGACTCTGATATATTGACAGATTCTGTGGAGAGCATGTGCTACACAAGTAATATGCAGCATTTAAGGATATGTTTTCTTTAATAGTCTCCCTGCTTTTAACATATATGCGGCACTGTCACTAACAAATAAAAGTATTTTTTCCGTGTACCTGTCGTCCGAATGAAGCATTTTGTGCAAATTCTCGTCAATAGTTTCAGCAACTGTTTCCGCATCAACTGTATTTATAACTTTAGATGCTGTTACATATGCGTTATATGGAATTGTTGGATGTAGTACACCAGCTACAAAATTTACCACCACACAGCGTCCTAATATATCGACACCTATCCATAGGTACTGATTTGAAAGATGTCTTCTAGTGCATTCTACTGTTTTCGTGAAGCACTTAGAAACACAATATTTGCGTAAGGTGGATTCACCAGGAACATTTCGACCAGTATATTTTTGAAGACATGTTTTGAAAGTGGGATTATCGAGTTTATTTAATGTGATATTAGCCGCCATTAAAGCTTTACAGAGTTCTTCGTTAAAATTGTCAGCTTTTAACGGCCCCAATTTCTGTGTATGTTTTAGCGATGCTAAGTAACGTTGTTATACGTGCGGTTTTTGAGCATTCTGTAACGATATTTTACAGACTTCGCATTACATTTCGGAATCACTGACAATGGACATACAATTAGTATGACGCTTAATCCAACTCGCCATGGTTTCAGGATGCCATTCTCGACGTTCTTCCATATCATAGTAACATAAACAATGTTCTAGATCTAAATAAATGATAACTAAAAATGTATGCGTATGTTATTGAAACTTAACGAAATCCAATGCATACTTACGTCAAGATAATTGAGAGAAGTAATTCAATGAAACGGTATTAAACAGGAACAATTACAATAATTACGAAGTATGTAACAGAGAAAACAATGAAAAAACGAAACTACCTGCCTGTACTTTATTTATCTTACGAAATAAAAGGTAAATATAGTAAATTTTAAAAACCCCTCACGCTTCTAGCTACACCGATGAAGAAAGGAATTTTCCACTAAAATGGACTTTTTTGCAATCGTTTTCGCGACAACAATAGCAGTTCACCATATGAATAGTGCAATTCAGTAACTGCGTGTTGTTTACATTATTTCTTTGCTCCGTCGTAATTAAAACCTGGCACGTCCGGTCTTAGTCATAAGTATCTTCAAACGCTTTTTTTTCTTATATTTATTATTCAAAGCATACAAATGTCAGTCCGGGGGTTCAGTGAGTTACGGCGCCGCTTCTGCTGAGCTGCGCAAAGTTCTAGACGAGATTGCTAAGTGCCGGCGCTCGATCTAGCGGTCGCCATTTCATCTAGCGAAAACAAATTTGGTTCGATGACTTAGCGGTGCTAAAATTCAAATTTGAGTCATGCGCATTATACAATCAATAGAAACATATGATTTTATGTTGAACAGTAAGTCTTAAATTGTGCCTAATAATTCTTTTTGATTTATTTATATATTTATCTATTAAAATGTTTTTTGAAGTAGATATACTAATAACTAATAATTAAGTGAAACACCATATCTCCTACTGATCTGGATTATTGTAACACTAGGGTTAATCACAAATATTAACAGCTGATACTGAAACTTGTGAGCTATATACGTACGGCTTATATGACTTACATGTAGCTTATATTGTTTTAGTATCCTTAAATATTAATTAGTTGGTTTAAATTGTTTGTTTTGAACTTGTTCAAGCCGATCTTAATTTATAGTGGCCTTGAACATCGTTTCTACAATGTCGGTTGCTAATGCTATTCTATATACATGTACATGTTTATACCTATATGACACAGTGCAGTATTTCAACCTTCCGTATCAGCACAATACTTTTGATTATCGTAGCCGACTACCTATATATTTATTATTTCATTGACGTAGGTACTAAATGTTACATGAGTTACATGCCTTGCTTTGTTGTTATAACTATTAAGACAAATAAAAGTGTCACTCTACATATTTTTGATATTCTAAAATCAATTTTAGTTCATCTTATTACACACAACTCTTATGTTTTTAATGGAATAGCCTATATATCATTGCTGTTTTTAATTATACCAGAGAACAACAACCATATAGAAGAGACAAAGATGTTAAAAGCGAGTCCCTGTTTCTTCGGTAGACATTGCCAGCGTGATTGTCTGGTGTCGACATTGCGGGGTGATTGTCTGTCTAGCCAAATGTATGGCTGATCTGGCCACATGATTTGCAAAGTATTAGATATGTTTCATAAACAAACCTCCTCTTCTAATTTTTTTATGATGTTTATTAATTTCACACAAACAACTATTTTTTCGTGTTTAAAAAACTATCACAATGCTTCCTCCATCTTTCGTATATATTAAGAAGTAAATACATTCTAAGTGTAGAAATATATTTTATAATCTACCCAATTAAAATTAAAAATAACAACAATTTCTTTTGTGTATTTTGACATTTGTCCACATGTTATAGGAGCAACATTACATGCGGTTCTTTCACTTGGTGGTTGTTTATCACTCAAATACGACGAGGAGAAAGTGGTACACGAAAGATCAAAGAATCCAACAATACTCTCGCTTCTCTATGGCCGTTGTTCTCTGATTATGCATCGAATCCCAAAATCAATTTGTTAACTAAGCATTCTGATACGTTATACTATTTCGAATATATTTTACCGTTTTTAGAAACAATATTGACTACAATACAAATTATTATGCTACCGTTATTACTAATTGCTGCACATAGAAACTACTTTATTGTTGAAAATTAAACTCAATTAAATTGTGAAGTAAACAACATGGTAATATTGATAAATCTCGTTAAACAAATGGAACGTAAGGGAAAATATACAAGGAAAACTTGATATCTATACATAATTGAAACGTTAAAATGACATAAGCACAGGTCCAATATGTAGTATTTGAATTCAGAATCAAGTTGCGGGATGAAGGATACCAGAAAAAAATAATCCGATAATTTAAAAATTGAAAAGAATAGAGGTTAGCGTTTAAACTAAAATGTATAGACTCGATTTACTTATACTGATTTTGGAAACGTCATATGAAATTGGAACAGGTCCTGATTTAGCATTAGGATTAAAAGTATAGAAGTGAAAAGACAGAGATCAGAAGAAAAACAGATAATATGAGAAATAAAAGGAATAGCATTTGAACTGAAACAAATAGACTTGATTTACTCTTATATGCTGGGGTTTTGTTTTTTTTTCGCTTTAATGAAACGTGTTTTTTTAATATTTCTAACATACAATGACATTTATTGCTAATAATTTACAATAACAACATTAACAGAATACAAAATTACTAAATCCAAAAATTGTGGTAAAACCACAAAATTATCATTAGTTACCTACATTCGTACTTTTCAGTAAAATATATTAAATGATCTCGATTTCTTTCATTTTATATCACATTGAAATGCGACTCGAAAAAGATAACAAAACATTTTTAATTTATTTAAAAAACTTATTTGTATTAAGATTAGCATATCAAACATTAGTGCATAGTTGTTAAATTTCATTAGAAGTCTAGGATTAATACCTAAAATACACATTCAATGACCACTTTCATATATGTATATATTTGATAACTGAGGTGTGAATAGCTAATGTAAATAATATTTTACTATCTCATAAATATACATTAGAACTGTTATTGATCTAATTTTAGATAATTAAAATAATTATTGTAATGTTATACCTGAACAAAAAATAGTATGACTATAAAAAATACAATGTGAAACTATTTTTGGTCTGATGTCTACATCAAAAAGGATCACCAGGAGTGTATTAATGTATATACTTTATCTTGCTTCACAAAATCTTTTCAAACTAAAAATGCTTATAAATATAAGTATCAAATACTAATGCGCTTGGTAAACTCAATTTATATGTATTATAGGTACTAGTTTCAGAGCACGAGAAAATTCAAGCGCGCCTGAACTCGAGCGGTTCTAAAACGTGATAAACCAGTCCGGCCCTGAACTATAATAAGGACGGGCCACGGAAGGGTCATGTCTACAAAGATTGAGCCGTGCGGTGCTTTTAAGTTTCATCACTGTATGTACATAGCGAAAGTCTACCTTGCAACAGAACCTTGGATATTTCTTCAAGTACTTAAAATGGAGAATATATATAGATAAAAGATACTCACATCTATTATCGTATAGTAATATAATACTATAAAAAAGAGATTTTATACATAACTTCATTAATATTTGGCAATAATTAAAAACGTAGTAAAAGTGAGAAATCATATTCTTGCTTTTTGAAAACTTCTGATATGCGTATAACTTATTTTTTAATGGAAGTAGTAGGTACTTATGATCTTCTTTTTTCAGTTTTATAAAACAAACATTTCATTCTCTAGACACAAATAATAATACGTCCCTGTTATAGGCCTATAGGGTGTAATTGTAAAAACATTACGTCTTGAGTGTTTCGGTACACTAGGGTGGTAACGTAACTAGCGTTACGCACCGACTGCCTATTGTTGCCCCAGAGTTTGACTCCCAGAGACTTATTTTCAACAGTATGAGTCGAATTGAGGCAAAACACGTGCCATAGGTGTTACTGGCGGGCGCACTTGTACAAGTGACCTACTCGCTGAAATACGATAATTTTTAATTAAATATGTGTGATTAAAATTACCAATTTACAAGAACTTTTTACTATTCCATTGTTCCATTTAACAGTCGTAAGTTATACGTTATTTCTAGCAAACTAAACTTTCTCTACTCGAAAATATTTGTAATTACAAAGTCAAAAATCTTTTGTATTTAATTATTTTATCTATTTTAGGAATTCTAAAAGATATCGAAGATCTACGGACTAGGTGGATTGCCTGTCTACTAAACTCTTTATTCTTTTTAGTAATATGAACCTTACCTAAAACAACATCCTCCAATAATTTTCTAGATACCATCGGAACGCTAGGATACAATCGCATTGCCTCCTTAATACACTGCTCCAAATACTTCATGTTCCTTAAATCGTTGAAGTCAGCAGGCCTATCTGATTTATTGAATATATCTTCTAATTCGGCGTAAGCTTTTTCTTGAATGGATTGATGACTTGCTAAACAGTATAGTGAAAATGATACAGCCGCTGCGACTGAATCCTGGCCCTAGTATTTTAAACAGAAAGTAAAACTAAAATTATATCGTCTACATATACATTGTGCACATATACTATAATTACCGCCAACATAAATGTAGATAATTCGTTTATGATGCTCTCATCATCGAAGCTTGGGTTGTTTTCAGATATTTCTATAAAGTACTGCATCAAGCTGACTGCTTCTGATGGTGCAGTCGAGTTTCGTTTATCATTCAGCATCTACAAAGGATGAATACATAAGCAAATAAAAAAAAAAATTAAAAATAGCTAATTTAAATATGTATTACATGCAGGAAAATACGGAAAAACTTGACTATAAATCTCAATTAAATGATATTCACATTTTTTTACATTTACAATGCGTCAATCGAATTTGATATAATAAAATTCATAAATTTTTTTGTAGAAAATCTGAAACATTAATTTTCACTTCAACCATTGAAATAGTTATAGATATACTACTGAAAAATAAAAACGAAAACTTCAAAACGTCACATTAATTAACACATAAAAATTATTTAATATAGGTATAAAGAAGATATATAATAACTCTTTGGGCTAATATAAACACAATCTTTTCTAGAAGCCAGTGAATCCCAAATAACTTTTATGGAGAATAGACATGGTGACTGCGCGGGCTATACAATTTGCTATATTTTAGTACGTACTGAGGTATTATGCGGACGAGGATTATTTTGTCGAATGATAGATACTACATCTATCCCACTCAGAAATGGTAACAGATCTGGTTAAATGATGTCACGGATATGTCACTAACAAAATTTTTTGCTAACTAAAATCCATGGTTTAGGCTGTGCAAAGTAAAAGAAGATATGTCATTGTCGTAATATAATCCAGCAGTGCTTAGGTGGTAATTATACAACATGCTGCTTGCTCTTAATCTTACTTCAATCATAATAAACAATTATAGGTGCGGTCGTACAGTAAGGGCAAGTATTGGCGCAATTCTTGTTGTCTATCTTCCTACGAAGTTTCTTAGGAGCTGTTAGTCTTTGCGTTCTTAAGCTGCTCTATTTCCGGGACTATGTTCAAAACGACTTTCCAGTTGCCCATTAATGGAAGCGATTATGACTAAACATTAAAAAATTATTTATCACATTGTAATACTTTTATTCTGCTTGTTACTTTTATTATCTGCATATTATAGAACTCCCAAGAAGTATCCTTATTGATTATATCTATTTTCTCTAAAATCGTTGTAGAATAAAAAATTTATATTTTTAGAATGAAGAGAGGACGAAGCTGAACCTCTTGTGCAATTATTTTAGAATTTATGGCAATTTTAATATTAACAATTGTAGAAAATTTAAACTATTGTAAATTAAGGAATTGATATACTTTCTCATGCATTTGTCAAAATCGATTGTCGTATTTCGTAGAAGTAGTAGCAGAAGAATTGGGAAAAGTTCAAAATCACAGCCTAATAATGCCCAATAATTTTGAATCTAAAGCTGCAAGAAACTTTTATGTTATATGAGTCTTATCTGCAGGAACTTTACCTAAAATAAATAACAATGTATATATTTTTCGGCAATGACGTAATTATTTATTGCCAATCGTGTACCACCTTTTTACAACAGTTTTCACCGAAATGTTAGTGAAATAATTTCACGATCTCCAAAGAACACGAGAATAAAACTCATTCTAACACGTCATATATAGATTAAAATTGTTGTTGGATCATTATTTGCAAATATCCAGATCATGTATTAGATGTTTGTGACATGATCCTATAATAAGTCTCCGTTTCGCCAACTTCGACTATGTATGTACATTTGCCAAAACATTTTTTTTAATTGCATAAGTTCTTTCAAGTAGTTTATGTGCTTGCTGTTCTGTTAATATACAAATTACCCATAAAGTACAAAGTTTTGTTGCTCATAAGTGAATGTAAGATTTTCTGTGAAGCTGGTGCATTACAATCCAATATATCCTTTGTCTATGTGCCATATTACAGTCCTTCTCGGTTAATTTTTATACTATTGCTGCATTTTCTAGAGCCATCACACCATTATCAGTCTTTCAATACAAAATGAAACAATAACTCTAAAATAATAGTTTCTACAATTTGTTGAGGAATACACAGTTTTTCTTTAAACATAGCATATGAGATTTAGTTGATGCATCATATAGGCGTTCGACAAATTTTCAGTTATAGAAAATCAATATTTCGATGCGCATATACCGGGTGTGTGTTTAAGCTCGACAACCGTTTATCGTACAACCTGGCGGAAAAAATCTTGATAGTAAAACAGACCACGGGAATTTAAACAAAAATATTCTCAATATCAATTAAAAATTCAATAATTATTCATTAAAGTCTGGATTAAGATATATTAAAATTTTTACTAGCAACATTTTCAGACGTTTTCATACAATTTTCATTTGAAACTTTTTGATCTAACTCCCATACGAAGAGGAGGCGTGGAGGGTGGTATTTCTGCGTACAAAAGTAGGTATAATTTCGATTTACCTCAACGGACTTTAATGTATGTAGACTCATTAGATAAAGAATTTCTCAAAGAATTGAAAGATATGTAATACGAAATTACGTGGTTGTCAAAAAAAAAATAACAGGGGGCGCTGTTCTCAATTTATGTATACCTATTACTTGTTCCTTCCTTAAAATTTTAAATGGAACGGTATATTTTTAATATCGTAATATTGAAACACACAAACAAATGAAGAGAATGATGAAAACCGGAAGTTGCTACTTTTTTCCTTAACGAAGATATAGTCATACGAAAACACTCCAGAAAAATAAAAACTTTTAATATAAATTAATTTATTTATTGCGAGTAATAATTTTATTTTAATTTTAAGAAAGTCACTAGACAGTGTAAAGTTCGCTTTCACTTAAATTTTCATCATACTCTTCCATAAATTTATTCATTTCGATCTTCTCACCGATTTTTTAATTCATTGCAAATGTTACGTTAGATTCTCCTTTTAAATGTTTTCAAATTCTCTACATATTTTTAAATTTCATGTCGATATTGAAATAAAATAATGACAATAATAATAATAATAATAATAATAATAATAATAATAATAATAATAATAATAATAATAATAATAATATATCTTTATTACCAACAGATATACATCTAATTATAGAAAAACAGCAAAAATAATTTCCATAACGCATGACCTAAGTAGACAATAACGAGTAAAAAAAAATATAATGTATTAGTTATAACCAAATCATTTACTCATTAGTAACGAGAAGGTAAAAAAAATGATATCTAATTCATCTCCCGCCTATAACATGAAAGTAAGTAAAAGAACCTATTATTATGCCTAAACATAAATAAGAAAATATGTTGACCACGTAATACAAAGGAAAAGAAAAATATATTTAAATCAGAAAGTACAAAAAATAAAACAAAAACAAACTTCAACTTAACAAATGTTCAAAGTGTTCAACATTATTTTCAATACACATGTTTACTTGTCGATTAGTAGAGAGCCGAGTTACTTCAATTTCGGAGGCAGCAATTGTTGTAATCGACTTTTTGTAATAAACTTTGTCTCTTATTTTGCCCCACAAATAAAAATCAAGAACATCTGGCAAAGCATTTTCAAAGCACTCAAAATACATTCTGATCTTATCATAAGCTTCAACGTTAGAATATTACATTTTGCAAACTTAATAATTATGCGCAGGTGTCCAAAAAGGCTTAATTTGCTAATATTTTTACATTTCAATTTTCAGGTCCCACCTTGGAAATCTCATAATGATGTAATTTAGTATCACTGTGCATGCCATGTTTTATAATAGAAATTAAAAAAAAAGCAAACTACACTGTTCAGTATTATTATTATTATTTTATTTCAGTGTTGGAAAAGATAAAGAAATGATATTTAAAAAATAAAAGCTAGAAAATTTTAAAACATTTAAGAGGAGAATCTAACGTAACAAATGCAATGAATTAAGAAATCGATAAAAAGATTGAAATGAATACATTTATGGAAAAGTGAGATGGAAATTCAAGTGAAAACGAACGATACACTGTCTAGAGACCCTCTTAAAATAAAAATAAAAATATTACTCCCAATAAATAAATAAATTTATATTTAAAAAAATTTATTTTTCTCGATTATCTTCGTATGGCTATATCCTCCTCAAGAAAAAAGGTAGCAACTTCTGGTTTTCATCATTCTCTTCAGTTTCGTATGTGCTTTAATATTACGATATTAAAAACAAACCGTTCCATTTAAAACTTTAAAGAAAAAACAAGTAATATTCATAAATTGAGAACAGCTGCCCCGGTTATTTTTTTTTGACAATCACGTAATTTCGTACTACATATCCTTCAATTCTTTGTAAAATTATCTATCTAATGAGACCAGAAATATTAAAATCCGTTCTGGCAAACCAAAATTATAACTACTTTTGTACGCAGACATACCCCCCCCCCTCCACCCTCTCCTTCGTATGGGGGTTAGACCAAAAAGTTTCAAATGAAAATTGTATAAAAACGTCTGAAAATGTTACTAGTAAAAATTTCAATCTGTCTTAATCTAGAATTCAATGAAAAATTATCGAATTTTTAATTCAACTTGAGAATTGCGCCCCCTTGCGATCATTTTAGAAACTTAAAAATATTTTTGTTGTAATTCCCGTGGTCCGTTTTACTATGAAAATTTTTTGCGCCCCGTTATACGATAAACGGTGGCCGAGCTTAAACAGACACCCGGTATATTTAATCCACGATATTCACCATTCCCAGCGAAATTCATTCTGACTTTTTGAAGAAGCGCTAATGTTATCCCCTTTGTTATTATACCATTTATGTGTGCTATTAACAGTGTTATGGTATATAGAAACAAATTAGTAAAGAATGTTGTTATGATTAGACAAGAAAAAATTCCAAAATATCGGGAGCTGAAAAGGAATATATTAGCCAAAGAGTTATTCTGAAAGTTTAATTCAACTAAAAAAAAAGGAATGCCATAATATACCTACAAAGAAATATTATAATAAGTCAAGGCAAGGAAATTAATAATAAAAAAAGAATTGTACTGCATAAGGGAATATAATTAATTACAGTCGTTTCAAAATTATATCTTTAATCCAAAAATGATATCAAGTTTGGTGCAGGTAATGAATGTTTAGAACACAAAGAGAGTAAAATTGCGAACATATGAAAAGATTCTTGGCTGGAAGTCCTGTTGACTGTACAGGACTGACAAGAAAAAAGCGGGTACGCGGTATTAAGTGAAACAAAAAGATTTGGATATTAAATAAAATTGAAATCATAATTATATTGCTGACGTTACGGGAATAAAATTAAATTGAACAATAGGCAAAGTAATCAGGGAACCGTACAGATGATTAATAAAATATATCTGCAGTATCGGTCGGATAACTGAAAAGCAAAATTAAGGACGTAAGTACAGAATTATCCCTATTATGGAATCCAAAAAAAAATATTTAAAAATAATATAAAAATTAAATCTACAAATTATATGTTTCCGGAATAGTTTTAGGTCGTAAATTGTGGTCAGATAAATGAAAGGTCATGGTTATATTGCTTTGCCAATGTCAAAAAAAAAGAATCTCCTTGATTATAGAGAAAGCTATTAAAATTAGCATGAGACATTTAGAAATAATTTGATCTTAAACACCTAGTAATTCGGTTTGTTAAAATTTATATTTATAAGCCGAAAATAGGTTGAAATATGTTTTTATTTTTTAATAATAATTCATGGAAATATCTTCACAAAACTGTAACTTAGGCGTAGGTAGTTAAAGAGACAAGACATATGTATATATTACATGCATATGTTTGAAGTCAATTGACGTGTTTAGAAAGTATATATTTTATATTTTGTCTAATATATTCGGTAATGATTTCAATTGCAAGAATCACGTCAACTGATTCTCAAATGAATCTAAAATAAAAATGGCGTTTTCATTTCCATATATTCTAGCTACCAATACAATAATATTATACCTTTTTTGTGAATTCGTAGAGTTTAGATCTTTGCTTGACTTCCTTTTCAGCTAATGTAGTAAATCTATAAAGATAATCTAGCAAATACCATGGCTTCTGAATTCTTACGGGCGCTGTCATTTCACCCCTATAAATAAATACTGTTAACAGTTCACATTAGAAGCTCTTGATAACTTACTTTCTGTATGGTGACTCTGCTTTCAATGTCGTTTCATGTGATCCGATACCCAACACTGCTTCTAAAATTGAAGTAAACATAGTTATTATTTAATTATTCTCATTTCTAATACACAGAAATTTTAAGAATTGTTTCACTTTTTCTCGCATCTGTAAATCAGGAAAGAAGCTCCAATAAAAGGGCCCATTGAACAGACTTTTAAACTTCTCATAGGTACTCAATAATTCCACTAATTTTCTAATAGAATCGGAAGATAATATTTCATGTGTATAAAGTTTTAAGAGCTACAGTTCAACAAAGCGAAATGGTTGAACTTGGTCGTATATTCTGAACTTGCACACACCAAAGATTACAGACTCTTCTCAAAATTAACCCAGCATTTGTTGTAGCAAGGGAATTCCGACTCATTGGAAAATTATATCCGCTAGGATCTTACTCCAAATTGAACATTTGCCCAGCTGAATATAGTGGGAAACAAAAAAAGTGACGATCATAGTCACAAATACTTTTTTTTGGAAAGATCTTCTTAAGAGTTTATAGCTGCTTTCGTTCGACTAAAGACTTACCAATCCGATACTCCGGATTTCAGTCAATCTGACTGAATGGTTGCTTTTATTTGAATTCTGGAATCGGAATAGGCAATTTTATCTGAATCGTCTTTCTCCATAGAATCTAAATTATTTTACGATTAACCGAAACCGTAAATCTGGAAATTCAAACCTTAAATATTGTTTGTTTTGAATGAATATGACCGCGAAAATAGAAACATTAAATACAGCAGGGCACAATTTCCATTTAGTACATATTATACTAATAATTTTTATTTTATCTTTCATATTTCACTAATAACTTATCTTGCCTATCGGAGCGGTAGGTCGAATTTATGAGAGCGAGTCAATTCCGTTGTATTAGTAATCCTTTGGTCAACCAAAGCACCTCATATAACTACTTCAACTGCAGCATATTGCTTTCTATACTTATTATAAAAATATACATACGCTGAAATTCAATTGGTATGGCGGCAAGAGATTAACGTAAGAACAAATATAGGTCATCTTTTCTAAATAAGCTGACTATTTAAAAATGTAAAAAGTGTTATTTGGATGCTGGAAAATTCCTCGAGTGGAAAATTCCCCGACTGGAAAATTTTTCAACCGAAAAATAAACTCAATGGAAAATTATCCATCCGAAAAATACAGCAGCTGGAAAATATCGTTAGCATTTGTGCCTAGAGTAAATATAATGGATTTGATTTTTTTTTAGTAAAATATGCTACACGAGGAGGCCCAGCCAATTGTGAACCACTGTAAGAATACCTAGATTAGATCCTCGCAAATAGGCAACATCACCTCTCTCCACTATGAAATTTGAAATTGTTAAGAAATTCGTTTTTATTTATCTTTATGATTACTAAAAACGAACAACTGTACAGAAAAGTTTCGACAAATCATTTGAAAGTACGGAAGTTTGTAAAAGCCACGTAACTAGAACAAAGTCTAAACGAGCTTGAGGTTCAGCAATACATAAAAAGCATTGATGACTACCCTGCTCGTTGAATGCACTGTGATTATGCTAAAGGAATAGCAGCAGCCCTTGTGACGACTTATGACAAGAGAACCCTTTCCGATAACTTGCATGGTATAGCCCACGAGATTCATTACTAGAGAGAGTTAAAAGAATAGGTGAAAAAATAATAAAAAGCAAAACAAAATAAAAAACAAAACTGAGATACATGTAGAGGGAAGCTTGTTATTTCGTATCTGTCAGGATATTTTCCATCCAGTGAATTGTTTGTCGGGGAAATTTCCGTCAATAAATATTCTCAGGGAGCAGAGTTTACTCTGTTCTGATGATTTTAAAATGCGTCGCGAGTTATCTGATGTAGATTTTTACAATTTATTCAAAACGACCTTGAATATTGCTGCATGGTATAGCGTGAACGACTTACCACTATACATGGGCGAGATAGGGGAAGTGGATGCGATTTCATTCAGACTAGACCGACTCGTGTTTTGTCGACTCTCGGGGAAACCGGTAGGTAATACGGTACCCAAGAGCCGACAAAACACAAGTCGGTCTATAGTGAGTGAAATCGGATCCACTTGGGGAAGTGGATCCGATTTCACCCACTATACAGCATGTGTCAATTTTCATTAGCCATAGGCGATTAATTCATGCAATACGTGACAACATGGCACCCATACTTTCCTCTCCAATGCCAGCGCGACCGATACAAGCTCAAGTTAGCAGTAACTGTTGGACCACTGACTTGGGTGTTTGTAATGCGTTCAGAAATAATATTTACGCGTTGCAAGGATTTGTTTTTCTTTTTCCTTTCAGTAAATGCAGAAAATTATTAAGCTGCGTTCACGCTGCATGACACAAACAAAAGCGTAATTCTAATAAAATTAAAAATAAGGTAAATAAAAAAGGATTCTGAAAATAATAATAAACTACTAGATCAGGAGATCGTGGGGGCCATTTGATGTTTCCCGTTCCAGTAATAAGACGGCTTTTATTGCAGACTAGATCGCAACGTGTTCGCAGCTAAAGATTGAATGTAAAATCTAGTGGGGAGATCGGAGAAAATTATTATGATGTCGATTGTTGCCGGGATTGGTGACGGACAGTAGGGGTGACACGTTGCCACGTATTATTTGTATACGTATAAATCGCACGTAAACATTGAATCCCTATACCTAATGAAAATTGACACATACGGTATGTATACTAACCACATGCAAAACAGTTAACATTTACACTTAGATTTACTCTCAGTATTTATAGC
The DNA here is from genome assembly GCA_963170755.1 of Amphimallon solstitiale. Classification (NCBI taxonomy): domain Eukaryota; kingdom Metazoa; phylum Arthropoda; class Insecta; order Coleoptera; family Scarabaeidae; genus Amphimallon; species Amphimallon solstitiale. Next base: position 78,914,836 of record OY720675.1, read on the forward strand.
TTTTACCTAAACCAGCAGTTGGTGTTAAGGATTTAGGTGTTGTATTTGAGTAACATATTGAATACACGTCTAATACTGCTAGAAAAATGCTTTGTTTTATATTACGTTGAAGAACTTTTTCTAATGTAATAGCTTTGATAGCGTTATATTTCGCTCTTGTAAGTTGGAGACAGGTGTTATTTGGAGAGAAATAATACTGATCAGGCTCTTCTATTTTCGCGCATTATTTGCAATTTCTTCGTCTTAGACGCACATACACTAGTCATTTTTATACAAACTATGTCACAGCCACATAGTGTCATCAGTTCAATTCTGAATGCTAATTTCTACTTTCTACATTTCGAAGCTCGTTACCAGAAAATTTCCCAATAAAAAATCACTAACGGAAAAATTCCCCGACTTGAGAAATTCCTGGCTTGGCAAATTCCCCCAATTCACCGAATAGCAATTCTTCGGCTGAAAAGTTCTCGTACAGAAAAATACCTGGAAACACAATTCGATACGATACGACATGTTAAACAGTTTTTTTTTTTAGTTTCCTTTATTTTCGTTGAACTCTCCCACTTTGCCCACAATCTTACTTAAGTAAGTAAGATTGTGGGCTAACCCAACAATATCAGCGTAGTCTTACGAGTAGCAGATTACGCAGTGCACTTCTCTATTCGTAAATATATTAATAGCTTAAGATCTTGTTGATCATTTTCAAAAATATATTTTTAAATCATAGAATCATAAACAATTAAATGATAGCGAAAACGGCAATATCGAAAGGTACAGCTGGCTACGTAAATATAATTCCGTTCGAGTACTTCAAGGGAGTATATTCAAATGCATGCGTTTATTATTTCTTACCTGTCGAGGCATATTCCAGTCGGACAATTGTTGTCGGGAAATTTTCTAAACCCTGTTACTCTAGCACCTTCTACTTACGATTTGCACCCACAAATGCATTAATTAACTCCTTTGTTTAGGTAATGTGTTCCCATTTTAAAACCACTTCCTCGTAATGTGTTCCAACCATCTATCAATACTGTTAAAAATGCTGGCGCCAGTGCCTAATCGCGCCTCTCTGAATTTACCAAGGAGTGTAAAAAACTACAGATAATTATCAGGCTGATAAATATATCGGGTCGTGAACCCAAGCCCATCAAACTATGAAGCAAACGTGTAGGACACTACACCAAAAGTCCAGCAACCATTCCTAATGAAATAACTCCATGGGTTTGAAACTCATTGTCTATTACTCTTTTAAATAGGATGTATTACAAAAATATGAAAGTTGATAAGTTTCTACAAGTTACTTTAACCACATGAATTTGAGGATATGTCTCAAAAATGGAGGCTGTTTTATATTACGTGAAGAGATTACATTGAATGCTATTCCATGCTACATTAATTTATATACCAGGTAATATACATATGTTCGAGTTATTTTCTTACCGTGTAATATATCTAAGACAGAATCGTTTACGAATTTGGTTATATTTACTTCTTTCACGCCTTCTAATTTTTTAATCTGTCTGCTACTGCTCTGCCAAAAAGTATTTGTATACAATTCTAGAATGTTAATGTGAAAGTAAGGTTGTATCCATTTTCTATGAGTTTTCCATTTTTCTCCTAAGACAATGTATTTAGTTAGTACAAATTAATTTAGCGAATTAACTAGATTTTGAGAAACATCTCCAATTCGCGTTACTATTCATATTATTTTATTTTTCATACCGCTATTAGAAATCAATCCTTTCCCAATAAAATTATGCATAAGAGCATAAAGAAAGTTCTTTTCCGTATGTCTGCTGGAACCTAGTATTACTTGAATATCTCTGGGGTCGATCACAAATATAATTGGAACAATAGAAATCCAGGCACGAAATATTCTTCCATACTCATGATAACATGTATGACTTGTCTGAAATAATCCTGAAACATTTTCAAAAATAATTATAATTTAGATAAATTGAAGATTATTATATTGTAATATTATTATTCCATCAAAATAATTAACTTATTGAAGTACATTTATTTATTCTATAGATTTTATAAATAGCACGTTGTCTTCGCTATAAATGCACTAACATGGGCAACGCGCTTCGTTGAAAACTGAAATTATATATTATTAATTAGTATTTAATAAAATTACAACAAATGTTAAATGTCCTTATTATAATGAGCAGGAAGTTGTAATAAAATGTATAGCGTCTGTAACTGTTTACAATATTACTTTATGTAAGAAATAAATAATTTAATGCAATTCTATATATATAAGTTTCGACGTGTTAGTGTTGAACAAGTTGCGTAAGGGTCGGTCGATTTTGATATATCATAATGTATCTTTCTCTCAATGTTCGGTTTGTAGGAACTTTAAATTATCGAAAGGCCCCTAATTTATTGTCACTAAATTATCTACGATTGTTTTATATTTTTTTTCGACGTGTTAGTGTTGAACAAGTTGCGTAAGGGTCGGTCGATTTTGATATACCATAATGTATCTTTCTCTCAATGTTCGATTTGTAGGAACTTTAAATTATCGAAAGGCCACTAATTTATTGTCACTAAATTATCTACGATTGTATTATTTTTTTTTTATTTTAAGGATAAAATGAAAGCTCTTAATTACCTAATTTTATATACTATCTAAACGAAACGTTATAATTTAATTAATTTATTGAAATCACAAAATTATAACACATTTCAAATTATCCTTGAAAAAGCAATTTTTCAATTCTTTTAATAATTGCTGACGTTATGGTCTTTTGAAATTATCTGTTAATTTGTTTCAATTTATATAGATGAAAATGAATATTATAGGGATTTATGTTGCTGGTAACACAAACAATTATAATTTGTCTGTAATTAATTTACACCACCGCAATTTGCATTTTAGCAATTTCACGTTCCAAAATTTCCACCCTTGCGTGAATTTAAATTAATTGTCAAATTTAACATAAGATCCCATAAGCGCAATTTAAGGGCTCTTTTAACAGTGATTTTGCAAATTATCGACGCAAAATAATCACAATTAACATAATATGAATTCGTAAATACAGATCATTAATGCTTTTTTGACATATTGGCAATGTTATGGTTGCATATGGGCATGATCATGTAATTATAAAATGTTTATATTTTAAAATAAATACTTAGACAAGACACTTGCTGTTTAAGAAATGAAGGAAGACGTTTCCAAGTTGCCGATTTAGTAACATGAAAACTCCTAAAACGCAATACGTAAGCTATTTACAAACACTCATTTCTTGAAATGTACAAGGTCTTGACGAATCGATAAAATAATTTGATGAACATACTGTACTGAATACCCCTTTGGTTTTGTGATTATTAAAAGTGAATATAATTCTGAGTAAAATGAGTTATTTATATCTTTATAAGCTACTTATACGATTATACGTCGTATGGCTTCAGGTCTGAGTATTGCAAAACCGACTAAATATGTCCTAGAATTATGGATAGAACAGGCCTTCAAATGCGAGGTTTCTGCATATGGGACTTTCTTAGTATTTATAATAATTATAGATGGCTAAAAAGCTTTAACTGAACGAATTTTCTCTTTATTGGACTAATATTTAATCTAGACTGTCAAATTTGATCATCTGAGATAGACGATAATTATAACTTTCTTTGAACGAAAAACTAACGCAATGAAAATTTTATTTATACTAATTTTTAGCTATTTTTATTCGAATGTGACGCTGTACATGTTTATTTGGTCAAGTTAGGAAGAACGCTCTCCAAATAACTTGTTTTTCTGTTTGGCTGCTTATATTAACATAACCAGTTATTAATGCAATATTTTAGATATCTATGAATTAACTTGCTTTGTTAAAAGTTACTAATCATTACATTTTAGAATGATTTTACATTGAATTCCGTTTTTCCAACATAAATATTATTTAATATCCAAAGAATTTGTGTATATTTTAATTTATGTTTATTAAAATATTCGAAGATATTCTAATTTATTTATATATGCTACATATTTTATTATAAAAGGAAACATTTAATCAAGTTTATCGCATTTAAAATTTATGTGGAATGCGTAATGTTCCAAAAGAAATTTTCTTCGATGATAGTAAAATTAATACTTTTCGTCCAAATTTTTGAATTTACCTATACAAAAGTTATATCAAATTAGCTTAGAATTCTTCTGTAATTTTAATAAATTTGTATTGGGCGCAAATTTTGAAGATTTTTGCAAAGAAGATTTTTTTCAATTGATAAGTGACCATTTAAAAATGAACATGTCCATATTTTGGAAAAATATCTTATGTGTATTTTAGATTTATTGTGTACGTTTACGTCTGACTACAAAGTCAAAGTCAAACAAAACTCTGCAAATCCCATATTAAATCGTATTCTAAATTGACGATTTCAAACAAAACTAAATATATCCACCACAGCATATTTCACAATTGAAGTCATCGTACTACCCGATAGATACGTAACCTTTTTTTTTAAATTACCGGCATTTATAACCCTAAAATCTTGGATAGAAATCAATTACCCTGGTATATGAACATTTACCCCAAAACCATAAAAAATACCTAATAAATAGTTGTTTTGAGTAGACACCACTATTCCACATTTTATAACATTTTTAATTATGTTGATCATCAAAAATCAATGTCTAATAGCTACCTACTTTTCTTTATTTCTTAGTTGCTTGATTATCCAGAGTCTAATACATCTGTTATTTTATTGTTCGTGCTCTCGCTAAACATTTCTTCCTTTGAATTTTAGAATAATTTGTACAATATCTAATTAAAAAGTTAATTTTCAGTTAATTATAATTAAAACTAAATAAAAGTACCTATGCACCAAATGGAAACAAAACCTTCTTAATAAATCAATCTGTGCCAAAATTGGATGACCTTTAAACATGTAAGACAGGATCATGAGTCTTGCAAAAAAAATTGTATGAAGGAAATGATTTTTCATAGTTTCAAGAATTCTACAAGATTAATATATTTAAAATGGGAAATATATTTGTCAAAATTTAGATTAAATTATTTAAGTATGCACTAACTATGACGTCAGTTTGCAATTAAGAAAGATTTCTGGTGTAAACGGCGAAAAAAGTATACAAATATTAACTATTTTCTCGAATTTTTATGTATATTTTTGGTTCTTTGTTTGTATCGCGAAGTGTCGTACTCAGTGGCGGCGGCTGCAGGGAGGGCAACTGGGCACTGCCCCCCCCCCCCGTGACAAATTTCTTTTAACAGATAAATTAATTATAAATACCTAATTTGTATGTAATTTTTCTGATTTGTTTGATGACAAATAATATGTTTTCGGAAGTAACAGTCCGTCTTTTCAGCGCGTTTAAAAATCGCAGTCTGACGTAGGCTCAGGAGCATCTCGCGCGACTGCCCCGTCTGTATTAGAAATCGAGCGATGAAACTGGCGCGGGTAGCGCGTATATACCGTAGTCGACATATTTTAATTTCTGATACGAAAGTAGAAAGAGGAAAAGAGCGCGACGAAATAAACTAAAGATAGACATAAGCGAGGCTGCCAAGACAGTACACTCGACAGACGTTTCTAAGGCGTGAGGGTCCCCCGACACTGCATTGCTCTCCCACCACTGTTAGCAAGCAGGCATCGCTGCATATTATAAGGTCATCTTCTGCATGGGATAGAAGTGTAAACCGAAATTAAAATTTGACGACTACGGTATGTAGACGGCGGGGCACTACTCTATAGTGCCGGGTCCGGGTGGCGGTCCAGTATATAATATATAGCGGTGAGTGTATGTTGTAAATTCTATCGGTGCAAATGCAACTATAAATTGCGTTAGTAACATTAAAACAGAATTAAAAAATCTAGGTCTCCCTAGACCAGATTCATTAATTAAACTAGAAGATCACAATTTGAAAACTAATAAAACCGTGACGAGAAAATTTAACTGTAGCTCTTACAGTTTATCAGACTGGTTGTGTGGGTGTAATGTGCAAACTGCTTTTTACTTTCTTATACGTAGTATAAGGAAGTATTGTGATGATGAAAATTTTCGACCTCGAGATTTTTGCAGATGTCCACGTTTTGAGGTCCCCTGATACCAAAAAAGTGGTTTTTAAAAAAATGTCTCTGTGTGTGTGTGTCTGTGTGTCTGTCTGTCTGTGTGTCTGTCTGTCTGTGACCACGATAGCGGCCAAACCGCTGTAGATATCAATTCCAAATTTTGTATTTACGTGTATAATCTCCCTCTTGAGATCTGATTAGTTTTTCAGTAAAATCGGTAGACCGGAAGTAGCAGTTTACTTCAGCGAAAAAATCGAATTTTGCGAATATTTCGTCAACTACTAAGTTTAGACAAATTTATAAAGAATTCATATATACTTAAAATTAAAATTGAGAATAATTTTATTTAGAAAGTTTTTCGAAATTCCTACCGGAAGTAGGTCTTTTACTCTTATCGAAAATCAGTTTTTTGCGAATATTTCGCAAGTCATGCTTTTTAGACAAGTACGTTACGGGTATAAAAGTATTTAGAACATAATTTTCAATATCTTTTGTATAAAAAAAATTTCAAAATTCAGACCGGAAGTACCACTTTTACTCTTATCGAATAGCGATTTTTTGCAAATATGTCGTAAGTTATGCATTCTATATATATTTATCAAGAGTACAAAAGTATTTAAAACTGGATTTGCAATATTTTTTGTATATATCAAATTTCAAAATTCGGACCGGAAGTAGCACTTTTACTCTTAGCGAGGAGCACTTTTTTGATAATATCTTGCAAAGTATGCATTCTATAGCAATTTATTAAGCGAATGAAAGTACCTAGAATAGGATTTTGAATAAGTTTTGTATAAAAAAATTTTTGAAATTGTATAGTTTGAAACGCTCATACGTATAAGAAAGTCGTGTGGTGGCCACACCTCATTTTTTCTATTTCGGTGCTATAAAGTTCACTTTACGACATCCGTTTTGGTTGCAAAAGTATTTCTTTATCGCACGCTAATTTTGTTGTTTTGACGTTGGTAACAAAAAAATGGAACCAAATTATATTTAAATGTCAAAATGTAAGCCTTTAATGTAACAAACATGTGCAATAGAAGTTGTACAAAGAATAGAAAGCACACATGCTAACATTTTATTTACTAATTAACAATATAAATTGTTAAGCAGAGTTGGATGATAAGTTTTCTGAGGCTACTATTGTAATTTACTTCCAAGGTTGAATAGTACAACTGTTATAAAAGTTTGTTATTGATAATATGTCGAGACTATGTTGGCGAAAGATTTTGTAAATTGTCTTCTGCTATTTTGCGAATCTCTGGGGGCGTGCAAAATAGAAAAAATCAAGTGACCGGTGTTTTTCTACTTTGAAGAGAATAAAAACATTTTCTAGAAATACCATGCGGGAACGCAGACTATGTGCCTTAGCAATGTGTTCCATTGAAAAACAATTACTGACATCAACACCAAACTTCAATGTATGAGTTATTAATCATTTTGCTGATCGTAAGGAATGGCGGATGGATTTTATTTTCAAACAAGTTAATTAAATAGCATATTGAGTTTATTTTTTGTCTGTACTTAATTTTTGATATTAAACACTCAGACCCCCGGTGCCCTCCCGTCCCAAAAAATCACGGGCCGCCACTGGTCGTACTTTAGCATTTATTTTTAGAATATTCAATGTTGTGCAGGTATACAAAAATTGTGCTTTTCTTTAAATACAATGTGAAATTATAATTCTCTCATATCATCTTGGTGGCATTATCGCTATTTATATATACGTAGAATTGAAATACGTCTGACAGTTTAAATATTCATTCTTAATTGCTTTATTACTTGCTTGCGATCATTGGTTTTATACTACTTGTATATTACTACCTTGTCTCAGAATAAGAAGGAGTGATACAAATATTGCACCAATATGATACACATTTTTAAGAGGTTTCATTAGTTCTTACGTTGGCAAATTTAGAAATATTTTACAACATAACCAAGCCATAACAAGTGAACATTGTCTTATATTTTTACTTGGGTTACCACTAAAACAGATACAGTGACTGGTACACTTACGACGACGAAAAACAGTTTTAAAGACACACAAAATATTAAGGCTACAAACTCCAAAAATGGAAACAACAACAATTATAATGAACATCTCCAAAACACTAAATAAGATAAAAATAATATGCCAATATGTTAGAAAGAATGTATTTACTATACAGCTACCAAAATCATTTATATATTGCATAATTAAAGAATGCAAAGATTCAGGCCAACTAAAATGATGAAAGAGTGAGCAGGCAATTGAAACTACGATACATAAGTTGATTAATATATCAAGAATACTATACGGTAGATGGTGTGCAATTTCTTTTTTAAAGATGATCTTCTTCGAATGTATAAAAAAAAAAGCTGACTACCATGACGAAATAAATATTTTGTGTTAATTTTTGAAGAATGATTTAAGCAAATGTTATAATAGTCATGGATAATGCATCATATCATTCAAGTAAAATGGAAACGCTATCTGCTTAGAAAAAAGGATGTGGGATCGATTAATGGATGATATCATAGAAATATTTATTATTTGTGTTGGAAATAGAAAAATTAACAGTGGCTTGTTATTGTCCAGTGCATTAAACGACTATCGGCAGCTAATTTTAAAAGTAGTTTACGCTTTACTTTACAATAACACTGGCATAAATATCAATAATATACGATGCATATATATATATATATATACATTGCTTTCATACTCAAAAAAGTTTCATGAAATATCTATATGCTCTAATTTACCAGAATAGATTATGTCAAATACCGCATTCAATCCTAATTTTGCGTAAATATTACATATCAATCTAGAAAGTCACGATTATACAATAATTTTATTAATATAAATTCATACATGTACCTATGAGAATAGATAATCAAATATAAAATTGTTGGCAAATTACTACATGCTCAACTGTTTACATATCATTACAAATTGTTTACTAAATTTTTAAGCATTGTGTCCATAATATCTGTTTCATGATTATTAATTATTTGCAGGTATTGTTTTATGCTGATACCCTTTATGTATTTATTTAGACCACCTATGATTATAATTACTTAAACTGTTCAACTTGCAGAAAATTTGAGAATATAAAATCTTGACATATTTAAAACCTTAAACAAAATATTACATACTGACAATAAATAAAGCCCATATCATTTAGATAGTCGAAGTTGTGTATATTGATGGTATATGAAACATCATCATCTTTTCACTTTTAATTCATTTGGTTCATTTCAATAAGGGAAATTTTCATCAATCCAAACTACAATTCTATTACATTATTTTTATCTTATTTGCACTCACTTGCACAATAAGTAATTATGGTAGCTGTCTGTTCTTTCCCCTGCCTTTTTAACGTTTTGGCCATATTTGAGTATACAAAAACGTAACAATTAATTTGTAAAATGCACTGATCTTATATTACTCGTGCTGGTGACAACATTAAATCTTTTTAGATATGTTTATCTTTGGCCTTTAGTGAGCAATACATATTTTATTTTATATTAGTTATAGATGATTAAAAAGTGTTTTTAGCATAAGTATGATAGACTTTTAAATATTTCGTTGTTAAATTTAGAACATATACAATTACATTTTTAAAATTTGAAACAACAACAGACAACATTCACTTCCTTATTTTCTTTAAGTGTGTCCATAAAAATTTAAAGTAGTTTTTGCCTTTAGTATATGGTTACATGAATAAAGACAAAAATGTGTTCTATATATTTAAACATGTAATAGATTTTTTTTTCTTTCATGTAATTATAATTACTAGTTTGTGTTTATTCCGATTCCAAATCTCAGTCTATTACGTAGTGTTATATAATATCAATGGAAAAATAAACTACAAATACATGCTTAATGATATCAACTTTGATTTACATGACATATATCCGGCTAATACTAGACAACACAGTAAAATTTTCCAGCATACATTGCCACGAAATATACATAAATACCTATCTGAATTTATTACATTATACATATATACAATAAATATGAGGAAGTAGGTATATATCATTATATACACAGGCACGATTTATAAACTGATAATAAAAGAATAATTATAAGCGGGACAATGTTTCGTTATTCTGAATAAAAATATTGAATTAGGGAAATGACATTTTCAAAATTTCTACCGCTATTTGTGCACTCCACAACTTGCCAACTAAGAAATCCTAACCATGGTATTTCATGATGATATATAAATGTTTTTGATAAAGTTTTTCTATCCCAATCCATAGATAATAATACTTCGTAGTAGACTGATAGGATAATATAAAATATACAGAGTGTCCCAGAAATAAAAAGACGGAGTAGTAGGTATGTAAAGTCCGAACAGAAACAGGCCCAAATATACCGTAATAACCAAGAAATTAAAAATTTAATTTTAATTTGTTTTTTAGATAAAAAAATTACATTACGGACCTGGCACAGAATGTATGTTTATAAATATACGTAAGAATGCTCATTTGTAAATAGAAACGAACACGCATTCATAGAATAATGCTCTTTTATTTGTATAAAACGAGAAAAAAACGTTAGATCGTACTCATTCATATAAAACATATTTTTTGCCAGACAATGAAAGATTGTATTTATTTTTAAAATAGGTAGGTTGTTGCTCTTTAATGTGTTTGTAGTCGGAAACAGCTGATTATTATTATTTTAGAATATTCAATAAATCGTAGTTTTTCTAGATTACAGTTAATATCAAGAATGTAATTATTTTTTTCTAGCAGATGTAAAATTAAAGTAATTAATGGTTTGATATTTATTATGAATACTATACACTATTCCTCCTCCTTTTTTTTAACACAAGTAATATGGTGGTCCTGAAAAGGACCGATTGTGAAAGTGAAGCAGGTGGATATTTAGTCCAGGGTCGGCGTAAGGCCAATTGAATTCTTTATTATTTTTTTTCTGCCGTCTGCACACGAATAAAGACTTGATATTTTGAGGGTACGTTTTTACACAATCTAGCTTCCGATTTTTGCTACTCCGTCTTTTTATTTCTGGGACACCTGTATTGTATAGGGTTTCAGCGACATCTTAAATGGGACACGCACGAGCCCGTTTTACTCGGTTCGATGTCGGAACTTGGAAATGTCTTTTAGCAATAAAAAGCGGTTGATCTGAAATCCTCTTTCAAAATTGATGATATAATAATAATATTTATTTTCATAAAAATTCATTTAAACTATGAAAATAAACATGTAAATACTCTTTTAATTTACGCTTGAAAATCGCGGACTAGCCAGCGTTTTTTAAACAATCTGGCAACCTGCTGTAAAACATAATAGGTCTATATTGAAGGCTCGCCTCAAAATACCAGGTCCTTTGAAAGGATACTTGCAGGTCCAGTAATGAGCGAATCCCCATCGTGACAGATACATCGCAGTTTCTGATAAATGTGGATTTATTCTTTTTAAACCAAATCAAAACTTTCAACAAAGACAAACAGAACAACTACAACACACTAACTTTCGAAAAAGCGGGCAACATGATGTTATCGATGACACACCCATAGCGCACCCGACAACATCAAGAATACCCACCAGAATAGGGCGAGGAACCCCAGAAGGCCAATCCGTATCTAAATCTCGAATCAACATTCGCGAAATAAAATGATCTTGCTGATTCTAGACTTACAACACTCTTCTAACTTCTAATGCAGCATAATGAGAACAGGACATATTATCAGTCACATGGTCATCTGACCACACTAGGCATAAATCACCCCCGAAACAGTACATCAAGGCTGCAATGTACGCTAGGCAATAACTAAAATTGTAAAATACTAGTCTTCTGACTGTTAAGAAGAGGACCCAACCTGTCGTACTATCCACTCATGCTATCAACAGCAACCCTCATGATCCAAGACATGTCATCACGAATTCACACAAATCATTCCCATAGATATATTGCAAAGAAAGCTGGGCCGAGACGAAGCCCTTCACTGTAGACGTTCGCATGGTCAGAAAAGATTTAAATAAGTCATAAGTAACACCTCAAATACCCAAAGCATATACTTTATTCAATAAGACCCAGTGATCCAAAATGTCAAAGGCCTTACTCAAGTCAAAGAAAATACCTCCAACTTTAATTTTTTTGTCAAGTTGTTTTCTGGAATCGTTTAAACGCAGACGTAAAGCAGTTTTGGTGGACCCACCAGGAACAAATCCAAACGTGAAAAGGAAATCCGATTGAGATAGTTTTCGACACTCACAAATTTTAAATTACTTTAAAATTAGCTTTTCTCAGTGTTGAAAATTCTAAATATAATTTTCTGCCTTTAGCACTGATAACTATTTAATTAGGTACATTTTTAATTTTTTGAAAAAAACAAATTTTAAAGTAATTTAAAATTTAGTAATACATCATACGTCAGTCTGCCGACACTACATTATCCACTTGTTACTTGATGTAATTCAGTACGATTTAAAGAGTCGAACTCAGACACCCGCAGTGGGGCAATTGTAGCGAAACCTACTAAAGATCGGGAGGTCCTGGGTTCGTATCTCAGCCGTGGGTAATTTTTAAAATTAAAAATGTACCTAATTAAATAATTGTGAGTGCTAAAAGCTGAAAATTATAATTAGAAAGCATTTGATTTTTAGCAAGATATAAGTATACGAGTATGTATATCAATAAGTAGCTTGAAATGCACATGTAATTCCTAGAGTGATGAATAATTATTTAACATATTATATTAATAATTACACAATAATTAGAAATTCAGTCATAATGTACAGGTTGTTGAAACAAAAATAAATATAGATAAATTATACACAACATATAATTTGCTACGCAAATTCTTCGAAATTTTGTTTTCTTGTATAACTGGAAGCTTTTCGTGGAGTGCCATGCGATAGTATAGATAAAGGCTCTAAAATATGTAAAATGCCGAATTATTAATATATTTAGTATACTGATGCGAGTCTCATATTTTACTGTAAAATAATAATGATAAAATATAGATAATCCAAAAAAGAATTACAAAATTACCTGGAAGCTTGAACTTTTATTTAACATTATAATTCAGATTTTTGTCTATGGTATGCGATTTCAAATTATATTCTTTAAATTCATGTGGATTTTATCCACAATGCGGAAATTTACGTAGCGTTATGTGTGTACTCTCTTCAACACGCAGTCTAAAATTGAGCATATATATATATACCAGTGCTCTAAAATAATTATATATAAGATTGTAATATTTTTTCGTCTGTGCATCTTGTTACTTACATGAAAGAAGACTATATTCAGTCACTAAGTTCACTCAAATACAAAATATATAAAAGATCACAAAATACATCAGACTTTGACGTATAAACTATTAGGAATTGATCATAGTCTAAACAAACCAGTTTAGCAAATAAAAATATCAATCCTCTATCATCTTTGTCATATTAACTGAACGGGAGATGAGATGGCGCTAGCGTCATTTGAAATTTTTGGTTATGTTGTGGTTATATCGTTGATTGAAGAAATACATACGATTCCTTCAATCAACAATTATATAACTGAATAAATAAACTACGTAAACTTAGTTTCAAAAATTATTTAATAATATCACTACAATATTGTTTCGCCAAACTTTGGCATCATCAGGTGATGAGAAACTGAATATACAAAATTATTACAACATAATATATAGTGTCACAACAGTATGGGATATGAGTGGGGGTATTTTATAAACTATAGCATTGTAACAACGGGGAATAATTGAATTGAGTCTGATCGTTTAAAGCACGACCTAATTTACTATATCTATTAATTTCTAAGGTTTCTAATAAATTAAGTTTCTGTCCTTTATCTTGAATATGTAAAACTTTGAAATCTCTATTGAAGTCGTGTTCTTCATCTATACAATGCGTTGCGAAGGTAGAGTCCGTTTTGTTATCCATATAACTTTTTTCATGTTCCCCGGTCCTTTGTTCAAAAGTACGGCCTGTTTGACCCACATATACCTTATCACACTCACAAGTGAACATATAGACCCCCGATTTCAACCTTTTATCCGTTTTGTCTTTATCATTTCTAATATATTTTTGAACTGAATTATTAGTTTTAAATGCTATTGACTCGTTCTTAACGTTTTTAATTAGTTTACCTATTTTTATTGATGTATGTCCTATATAGGTGAAAGCATTATATTTGTTATCTGACTTTTCTTGTACTTTTGGATAAATTAACGATAAAGCCTGCTTTTTTCGTTTTCGTGCCAGAATATTGTCTACTAAATTTACTGTATAGCCGTTATTGTTAGCTATCGTGTAGATTCTATTTAGTTCTAATTCAAAGTTAGTTTTATTCATCGGTACATTAATTAATCTGTGTATCATTGACTCATACGCTGATAACTTCTGTGACCAGGGGTGAAAAGAACTTTTATGTATAGTAGTATCTGTGTGCGTAGGTTTGTGAAAAATTGCAAATTCATGCCTGCCTTTATTATTCGAAATCGTTAAATCTAAGAAATTAATGGATTTATCCTTTTCTATTTCTGTTGTAAATTTTATATTAGGGTGTATGGTGTTAATGTGGTCTTGAAACGCTTTTAACTGCCTAACTGTACCTTTAAAGCAGATTAATATGTCATCAACATAACGGTACCAATAAACACAATTGTTAAATAGGGGGTGCTTACTTATTTGTGTTTCGATGTAGTTCATAAATATTTCTGCCATTAGCGGACTTAAGGGATTTCCCATTGCTAAACCTGTCGTTTGTGTGTAGAACTGTTGTTTATATTGACAGTAATTCTGTCTTACACAGATGTTTAATAAATGTAAAATCTCGGTTTTGGTAATCGGGTTAACGTGTCTTAAGTCCAGCATTGAAGATATTAATTCTATTACCTCTGTAGGGGGTACATTGGTGAATAGGTTTGTAACATCAAACGAAACAAATTTACTGTTATGGGGAATATCTAAACTCGATATTTTCTTAATAAGTTCTTGTGAATTCGTCCGCTATAAATTTAGTTCTAAGACTATCAAACAAAATGATAGTCTTAGAACTAAATTTATAGCGGACGATATAATTAAGAACCATTCACTTTCAAACAATGTTAGCTCAGAAGTCAATACAATAAAATCGCTAAAACAAAAATCTTTAGAAAATCCAATTATTTTCACTAGAGCAGATAAAGGTAACACTGTCATTGCAATTTCTGAGCCAGATTATAATAAAAAAGTTATAGATTTCATAGATAATAATTCATTTTCAAAGTTACAATCAGACCCCACGAAAAAGTTTCAAAAAGAACTAAAAATGGCTTTAAATGATTCAGATATTCTTTTTAACAATCAACAAAAACAACGTCTTACGATCATGAACCCCCAAGCACCTAAACTTTATGGATTAATTAAATTACACAAACCAGATATGCCCATTAGACCCGTAGTTTCCTTCATTAAAGCCCCGTGTAGTAACCTTTGTAAACAATTAATTCATATTATACTCGAACATACAAAATTTAAATCGGAGTGGTCCATACAAAATTCACAAGAACTTATTAAGAAAATATCGAGTTTAGATATTCCCCATAACAGTAAATTTGTTTCGTTTGATGTTACAAACCTATTCACCAATGTACCCCCTACAGAGGTAATAGAATTAATATCTTCAATGCTGGACTTAAGACACGTTAACCCGATTACCAAAACCGAGATTTTACATTTATTAAACATCTGTGTAAGACAGAATTACTGTCAATATAAACAACAGTTCTACACACAAACGACAGGTTTAGCAATGGGAAATCCCTTAAGTCCGCTAATGGCAGAAATATTTATGAACTACATCGAAACACAAATAAGTAAGCACCCCCTATTTAACAATTGTGTTTATTGGTACCGTTATGTTGATGACATATTAATCTGCTTTAAAGGTACAGTTAGGCAGTTAAAAGCGTTTCAAGACCACATTAACACCATACACCCTAATATAAAATTTACAACAGAAATAGAAAAGGATAAATCCATTAATTTCTTAGATTTAACGATTTCGAATAATAAAGGCAGGCATGAATTTGCAATTTTTCACAAACCTACGCACACAGATACTACTATACATAAAAGTTCTTTTCACCCCTGGTCACAGAAGTTATCAGCGTATGAGTCAATGATACACAGATTAATTAATGTACCGATGAATAAAACTAACTTTGAATTAGAACTAAATAGAATCTACACGATAGCTAACAATAACGGCTATACAGTAAATTTAGTAGACAATATTCTGGCACGAAAACGAAAAAAGCAGGCTTTATCGTTAATTTATCCAAAAGTACAAGAAAAGTCAGATAACAAATATAATGCTTTCACCTATATAGGACATACATCAATAAAAATAGGTAAACTAATTAAAAACGTTAAGAACGAGTCAATAGCATTTAAAACTAATAATTCAGTTCAAAAATATATTAGAAATGATAAAGACAAAACGGATAAAAGGTTGAAATCGGGGGTCTATATGTTCACTTGTGAGTGTGATAAGGTATATGTGGGTCAAACAGGCCGTACTTTTGAACAAAGGACCGGGGAACATGAAAAAAGTTATATGGATAACAAAACGGACTCTACCTTCGCAACGCATTGTATAGATGAAGAACACGACTTCAATAGAGATTTCAAAGTTTTACATATTCAAGATAAAGGACAGAAACTTAATTTATTAGAAACCTTAGAAATTAATAGATATAGTAAATTAGGTCGTGCTTTAAACGATCAGACTCAATTCAATTATTCCCCGTTGTTACAATGCTATAGTTTATAAAATACCCCCACTCATATCCCATACTGTTGTGACACTATATATTATGTTGTAATAATTTTGTATATTCAGTTTCTCATCACCTGATGATGCCAAAGTTTGGCGAAACAATATTGTAGTGATATTATTAAATAATTTTTGAAACTAAGTTTACGTAGTTTATTTATTCAGTTAAATATGGAGTTTCAACATGTATCAGCCTCATCAATTAACTATCCAACAATTATATATTATTGCAAACAAGATTTCAAATTTGACGCATTATTGGAATCCTTTCTTGTTGTACATCATATTAAGTATATGTTGATATTGATCGCGAGTTTACGATTAAGTGAGTACAGAGTGAAAATTAGTGAATGCGGTATAATTTAAACTCATAAGAATATAATGCGTTAGAGTGATTTCAAGTATTATATTGTGTAAGTATAATAAACAGAGATTTATATCAATAATAAAATCTAAGTATTCGTATTTTTCAAACGTACAAGTTGAAAATATGTGTGATTTATCCAATAGTTTTATGTCTTTTTCTATTACATTAATAACGTATTAAATACGCATATTATAAAAAGAAGTTCATTTCAAATTTCGTGCCAATATGCTGCTAGCACCATCTTCGTATACATTCATTCATGTGTGACAAGGATAGAAGATCTTGGATATTTTTCTCTCAAGTAGTTGCCGGTCTGGTTTGTTTAGTCTGTGGAAATGATTAATATAATATATTGTACGTCCATTTTTAAGATTTGGAAAATGTAGAATCGATAAAACAGACATTCAACGGATACCAGCGACATCTTGCATAGGGATACTAGAGCTAGGTACCGCGTGTTTGGTTATTATCCAATCATAACGTAGACAACAATTTCTATCTACCTTGGCATTCTATGCCAAGCATAATTATTTATGCTCCCATCTTTACATACTTATATTGGTATATTGCAAGATCGACAAAATTTTCGTGTTTTAATTTTGAGTCAGAAATGGCGGAACACACAAATGGCAAAATAAACAACCATCACATAACCCATTTCTTAAAATAGTAATAACACTTTTTTATTTTAATGCAGAAGACCCAAAATGAAAAATATAGAAAACTTGTCTCATAAGGTTTCCTAAAACAGGAACTTCTAATTTTTATTCTGGCATAATACATTATCATTACATTTACACAACAACAAAAATTAAAAATACATTTAGTGTTTATAAAACTGCGTTTTATTGTTATTACTTACATAACAAAACAGATGTAATAATGCTGACGACTATAAGTCTACAGCGTATATGTTTGTTAATATTTCTAAGAAAAGTCTTTTATAACATGATAAATGTCTCTATGTGCATAGTGTAGTGATTGGGAACAACGAATATGTTTAAGTATTAAAAAAAGATCTCTATATGTATACTAATTATCAAGTTGTAAAACACTGTTGTATTTTCTGGGTAGGCAGTACGGTGCACACGAACTACACTACGAAATCCATATTGACTTAAACCGGTACATGAACTGCAACTACAAAAATTTCATGTACCTATAACGATTTACTCGAACTGCACCACGTATGCTGCATGACATGGAAAGTGCAACACCAAGAATGGGTGCGAATTTTTTGACCAAACTTGGTAGAAACGTATAACTAGTCAAAAGCAATAATTGATTAAAATTTTGTTGCGATAGATCAAGTGGTCATGACACATCTGACACTTCATTCAGTTTTCGCTGACATTAATGTGTGGTGTATTAATTGTTTGTTTGAAATTAATTTCAACGGTTTTGTCTTATTATACCTTTGTTTAACGTGTTTAAAGAGTGTTATTATGCCTAGAGTGCGGCAACGTGGAAATTATCGCCAATTAAGCGAATTCGACTGAGGTCGAATTGTTGGTTTGCGAGAAGGTGGATTTTCATACAGGGAAATTGCAAATCGCCTTAACCGGAACCAATCCACCATTATGCGCTGTTATCAATCATGGACTAGGGAAGGTCAGGAAAGACGCCAAAGAGGAACCGGAGGCCGAAGAAGAACTAATGAGATACAGGACCGCCGCCTTCGCTTAATGGCACTAAGAGACAGGTTTTCCAGTACCAGATCAATTGCTGACATGTGGGTAGGTAATATTGGTCGTCCTGTAACCCTTCGAACCGTTTATCGTCGAATTAGGGGTTTCGGCTTACAATCTTATCGTCCACATCTTGAGTTACCACTTACGGCTCAACACCGACAGCAACGTTTGGAGTGGTGTAGATTGCGACTGCACTGGAACGTGGAGTGGCACAGGGTGGTATTCAGTGATGAATCTCGATTTTGTCTAGGGATGCATGATGGCCGTATGAGGGTCAGACGAAGACGTGGGGAACGTCGTGATATTCAGTTTTCCGTTGAAAGGCATGTGCATCGAGCAGTGGGTGTTATGGTATGGGGTGCTATAGCATATGGGAGTAGGTCTCAATTGGTGTTCATCCAAACCACCATGAACGCCCAGCGTTACATTGACGAGGTGGTAGAATCCCATATTCTACCATGTCTTCAAACGCTCGAAGACCCACTTTTCCAGCAGGATAATGCCCCTCCCCACGTAGCGAGAATTTCTATAAATCGCTTGGAAGAGGCTCATGTCAATATCTTGCCATGGCCACCCAAATCCCCCGACCTCTCGCCAATAGAACATGTGTGGGACATTATGGGACGAAAACTTATGAATTTAGCCAATCCCCCGCAGACACTAATAGCTCTCTGGCATGAATTACAGGTTGCTTGGGACACCATACCCCAAGAGGATATCGACCACCTAGTCGAATCAATGCCACGAAGAGTGAGGGAGTGTGACACTAATAGGGGCGGTTCAACACATTATTAATAAAAATTATGTTAAATTGTGTTTTTTTTTCTTTGAAATTTTAATCAATTATTGCCTTTGACTAGTTCTACGTTTCTACCAAGTTTGGTCAAAAAATCCGCACCCCTTCTTGGTGTTGCAGTTTCCATGTCATACAGTATATTTAAATTAGGGAAAACCGATACGTAATTAAAGTAATACTGGAAAGTGGCTTCCACATATAATTGGTATAATTTTTCTTAATCCAGAAGAAGTAGGAGACGCCTATGTGTTTGATTTTGAGTATAATCGGCCCCATGATAGACGAGTTCGGGAAATCGCAGATTACCTTGTTGGAAACTATATTAAGGAAGATGCTGTGTTCCCGCCAGAAGTTTGGGCTAAAAATTCTGCTTCTTTATCAAGAACAACAAACTATTGCGAGTGGCTCCATTCAAAAATTAAAAATTATTGTAGTTCTCCACATCCTAACTTTCATGATTTTTTGAACCTTCTACACGACATTCAAAACGATACTTATATAAAATTAAATTCTATACTTATTAATCAAAAAACAAGTATAACACAGGAAGTACTTCAAAAACAAACATTTATTCAAGTGAAAATTAACGAATATAATGATGGTAAAATAAGTCGCAAGCACTTTATTCAGTGTGTTTCCTATAAATTTTCTTCCTTAAATATGTAAACCTTTTATACGTTCGCGTTGCACTTTTATTGAAACGCACTATATATACAGACACATGCATACACATATATTACTATATGACTAAGAAATGTATAGACATGTGGTATACACCATAATTTGTAAGTATATTCAATGTGACGTATAATGTTATATACCGGGTGTAGAATGGATTTTCGTACATAGGGATTTTACATGCAAAACTAATAATTTGCGAATATTCCCTCCCCTAATTTTTTTATAGGAAAATGTTAAACACAAAAGTTGTAGACAAAAAAAATGTATCTAATTTCTTTGATATTTATTTTCTAACACCTTCTGGTCCTGCTAGACTTGAAGAAAAAGTATTAGGAATGAACCGATTAGTACTAGCCATGAATCCTGTCAGCAATAAATGTCACGTTTTGACAATCAAAATAAGTTTGCTGATTCTTAAAATGAATTGCTATAGCCAAGAAGAGAAAGTCAACTTTATTAAATGGTACTACTCTGGATTGTCTTTTAGGGACATACAAGCAACTTTTGCTGGATTCTACGCGGAGCGACCAATTCTAAATTTGAACACCCTGAATAGAATTGTCAGGCACTTTGAGACCAACGGCACTGTTAATAAGAAATGTAAGTGCCAGAATGTAACAGCTGGTGCAAGTAGAGAGAAGGTAGATGCCGTTCTCTTGAGCGTTGTAGAGAACAAAAATGTCTCCTTAAGACAAATAGGTAATAATTTGGGGATTCATTTTACTACTGCTCAGAAAATTTTAAAGAGTCAAGATCCGCGGTTTCGGTCTTATAAATACGAAACGCACCAAAAAATATTCGAGGAGGATAAAGAAAAAAGAATGCAGTTTTGTGAAATAATGATGGAGATGGCCAATGATGACCGACACATTTTATCTAGGATTTTATTCAGCGATGAGTGTCGATTTCAGTTAACTGGTGAACCAAATCAACAAAATTATCGCTACTGGAGCACACAAAATGAACATTTAATGTTGCAGACTCATACGCAATACCGGGGTAGTGTCAATGTTTGGGCTGGCATACTAGGTCCTCACATAATTGGACCGTTCTTTATTGCAGACCGCTTAACTGGTGCTGCGTATTTAAATTTTTGCAAGAAGAAGTCGGGCCAGCTATCGACGAATTGGGAATTAATTACGAATTTTGGTACCAACATGATGGATGTCCGGCGCATTACCAGCGCGATGTTTTAGAGTACTTAAATCATGTATTCCCAAATCGCTGGATAGGTCGAGGTGGAGAAATTAATTGGCCTCCAAGATCTCCGGATCTTTCGCCAAATGATTTTTTTCTGTGGGGCACATTGCATGATCGGCTATACAATGGAAGGACGTATCAAAATGTCGACGCTTTAAGAGCTGCAATACTTGCAGAATGTCGTCAAATATCACGCTATCAACTGGCCGCAACTAGAAGAAATTTTTACGACAGATTGGGGTGCTGCTCAGCTGTCAACGGAGATTTGTTTGAGCATTTAATTTAGTTATTACTACAACTACCTTTATTACCACGTTCAATAAAATTTTAAAATCTTTTCAGCACGTTTTTTATTTTCTGCAAACGACTTAAAACCTATGCTTAAAACAGATTTAAACGCCTCTACTAAAATTGTCACATTGTTGTGTTAAATGAATGAATTTTGTTACTTTTGTTGTCACATGTCACGGCTGTTGCTATTTTGTATCATTTCTTCAATTCATTTTCCTTTAATGACCCGGAGGGTGATAGTAAGCAAAGAAGGAAAAAAATGGGACCTATTTTTAAAGCTCTATAATTTTTGTGTTTAACATTTTCCTATAACAAAATTAGGGGAGGGAATATTCGCAAATTATTAGTTTTGCATGTAAAATCCCTATGTACGAAAATCCATTCTACACCCGGTATGTAAACTAAGACTTTATTATATAATTATCCAATAAATAATAACACAATATTTAAGCAGTTTTTCTTTCAATAACATTAACATAATAAGTAAACTACATGCATCGAAAAAATTAACATTATTTACGTACTTAAAGCATACAGTGTTAAATAAATGCCATCAACAATAAAGCATATAATATCTGAATGATTTTATATAATTTAATGTTAGATTATTATATTGACGGTGCAGTTCAGGCAGGCGAAACATGGCCATGGTGCCAGTTCGGTCTACGGATTATAAATGCCTGAGTCAGAAAAATGATCCCTACTTATCTGTGGTGCAATTCGAGTGCGCCCAGGCAGTACATAATAACAATAATACAGATTCTTTCAGTCTTCATTTCATATTAATCTTTAAGTATAGTTTTGTAGAGTTTATATTAACTAACTAAATATTAAAAAACACAGACTATGTTGACTGGTGAAAAATTATAACTTAAAAGTTTTAAATTTTGGTCTTATCGTTAAATTATAGTTATTCGAATTTAAAAAATGAGGTACGGCCACCACACGTCTTTCTTATACGTATGAACGTTTCAAATTATACAATTTTAAGAATCTTTTTATACAAAAGTTATTTAAAATCCTATTCTAAGTACTTCCATTGTCTTAATAAATCTCTATAGAATACATATTTTGCAAGATATTCGAAAAAAGTGCCACTCGTTTACAAAAGGTATTAAAAATTAAGTTCTAAATACTTTTATTCTCGTAACATACCTGTCCAAAAAGCATGACTTGCAAAGTATTGGCAAAGAACTGATTTTCGATAAGAATAAAAGACATACTTCCGGTACGAATTTCGAAAAACTTTTATAATAAAATTCTCTAAAATTTCATTTTGGGTAGATATAAATTCTTTATAAATTTGTTTAAACTTAGTAGTTGACGAAATATTGGCAAAATTCGATTTTTTCCCTGAAGTAAGCTACTACTTCCGGTCTGCCGATTTTACTGAAAATCTAATCAGACAAGAGGGAGATTATACTCGCAAATACAAAATTTGGAATTAATAGCTATAGCGGTTTGACCGCTATCATGGTCAGAGAGAGAGAGAGAGAGAGAGAGAGAGAGAATGACAAATCAAGTAGCATTTATTCGTGTTCTCTCAAGAAAACAAAATAATATAAACTATACTTTTCAAAACATGTGCCATCTCAGGCATGTATATCAAGCATTCAGACAGGCGAAATACCAGCTGAGTCAGTTAAACTATCTCAAATCATTGCATGTTATGTAAATATTTACATATGGAAATAAAAACTTTATTTTATATGAAACGGTTTTGTAAGAGCGTTCAAGAATACGATTTTCTGTTACAGCCCAACTTACACTGTAACTAATCAATTGGATACTTTTTATGGCATATGATCGTACAACAACCTAATAATTGTTTGATTTGTGTGTATAATTTTATTCTTTTGAACAAATTGTTTGTCATTTTCTATAATTGGTGTTAATCTAGGGTAAAAGGTCAAATATTCTCAATTTATACAACGAGCTTAACTCAAAGTGACACTAATATTCTGACATTTCGATTTTCACGGCACTTTTGTAATAATTTTAATCAGTGATACCACGCGATCATTTAAATTCTAAATTATAGCAGGCGGGATTTTTTTTATTAGGTTGTCCAGAATGTCAATTATTGATTAATTGAAATTTGCGGTTATGTTATACTTTATGACATTTGTGAATCTTATGTGTAATCGATTTAAATTTAATGGAAATGAAAGCATTACAAGATAAATTAGTTTCATTGTGAATTACAAAAGGTGTTCAAAGTGTTCTCCCCCTGGTGCAATGCAACTGTTAACCCTCCGTTTCATATTTTCAAAAGCATTTGCCAACATCTGAACGGTTATAGCGTTACATGCATTAGAAATTGCTTCTTGTAGTTCTTCAAGATTTTGTGGGCTATTTTTGTAAACTGTGTTTTTCAGATACGGATAAATGAAATAATCAAGAATCGTTAAGTCCGGACTGCGAGGTGGAAATTCAATGACTCGATTATCATAAAACTCGCGAATTCGAGCCATACTTTCCCATGTTTTGTGAGCTGTTGCATTGTCCTGTTGGAAATACCCATGTAAAAGTTCGTCATCATGAAGATTTTGTAAAAACGGTTCAAGTTAATTATTTCGATATCTCTCAGCATTTATCGTTCCTTCAAAAAACAGGTCCAAATTATACGCCTTCTAGAAACCGCTAGCCAAACACCAATTTTCTGCGCATGGGGAGGCGATTGAATAAACTCATGAGGATTCTCCGTAGACCAAATACGCACATTTTGTTTGTTTATGTAGCCAGATAGGTGAAACCATGCTTCGTCAGAAAAAAATGTTAAATCCAAAGTGTTGTTGTTATTTAAATTATTCAAAAACCACTGACAGTATTCTATTCGTACAGGAAAATCTCGAGGGAATAGCTCTTGAACGACGTTAATCTTATAGGGATAAAGATTTAAATTTTCTTTTAAAATTTTTTGACAAGTTCCATATGAAAGGTTTATTTCTTGGGCTAATCTGCGAAGAGATTTTTTGGGAGACTGTTCCATTCTTTCTGCAACATCTGCCACAATCTCAGGAGTCCTTTTTTTGGGCGCGCCACTGCCAGCTTTCCTACCTACATTCCAACATTACGAAATTTCGCCACACATGTGTAAATTTCTTGGACTAATTTTTGATAATCCGCAGGAAAATTAGGGAAGGCATTTTGAAAATCATTGATGCAGCGCGGTACTGAATATGTCCATTCACCATTCTCTTGACGTTCGGCGTTTTTAAAATAACTTTCAGTAAGAAAAATCTTATGTTCTAAATCAAATATTTTGGAACGTCACTTTGACAATTCAAATTGTAAATTAGTACCACGAGATCATTTAAATTCTAAATTATAGCAGGCGGGATTTTTTTTATTAGGTTGTCCAGAATGTCAATTATTGATTAATAGAAATTTGCGGTTATGTTATACTTTGACACATTTGTGAATCTTATGTGTAATCTATTTAAATTTAATGGAAATGAAAGCATTACAAGATAAATTAGTTTTATTGTGAATTACAAAAGGTGTTCAAAGTGTTCTCCCCCTGTTGCAATGCAACTGTTAACCCTCCGTTTCATATTTTCAAAAGCATTTGCCAACATCTGAACGGTTATAGCGTTACATGCATTAGAAATTCCCTCTTGTAGTTCTTCAAGATTTTGTGGGTTATTTTTGTAAACTGTGTTTTTCAGATACGGATAAATGAAATAATCAATCGTTAAGTCCGGACTGCGAGGCGGAAATTCAATGACTCGATTATCATAAAACTCGCGAATTCGAGCCATACTTTCCCATGTTTTGTGAGCTGTTGCATTGTTCTGTTGGAAATACCCATGTAAAAGTTCGTCATCATGAAGATTTTGTAAAAACGGTTCAAGTAAATTATTTCGATATCTCTCAGCATTTATCGTTCCTTCAAAAAACACAGGTCCAAATATACGCCTTCTAGAAACCGCTAGCCAAACACCAATTTTCTGCGGATGGAGAGGCGATTGAATAAACTCATGAGGATTCTCCGAAGACCAAATACGCATATTTTGTTTGTTTATATAGCCGGATAGGTGAAACCATGCTTCGTCAGAAAAAATTGTTAAATCCAAAGTGTTGTTGTTATTTAAATTATTCAAAAACCACTGACAGTATTCTATTCGTACAGGAAAATCTCGAGGGAATAGCTCTTGAACGACGTTAATCTTATAGGGATAAAGATTTAAATTTTCTTTTAAAATTCTTTGACAAGTTCCATATGAAAGGTTTATTTCTTGGGCTAATCTGCGAAGAGATTTTTTGGGCAACTGTTCCATTCTTTCTGCAACATCTGCCACAATCTCAGGAGTCCTTTTTTTGAGCGCGCCACTACCAGCTTTCCTACCTACAGTTCCAACATTACGAAATTTCGCCACACATGTGTAAATTTCTTGGACTAATTTTTGATAATCCGCAGGAAAATTAGGGAAGGCATTTTGAAAATCATTAATGCAGTGCGGTACTGAATATGTCCATTCACCATTCTCTTGTCGTTCGGCGTTTTTAAAATAACTTTCAGTAAGAAGAATCTTATGTTCTAAATCAAACATTTTGAAACGTCACTTTGACAATTCAAATTGTAAATTAGTACTTATATACCAACTTAATTTAAATTTCACAAACTGCTCTAATTTAGAATTTAAATGATCGCGCGGTATTTTTATAATTTGTGTATACACATTTAATGAAATTAAAAGAAATATTGTATTAGGAAAGCTTTTGGGAAGGGAATTTAATGTAGTATATGTAATGAATTTAAAAAATAGTGAATACGTTGATACTATCAATAAATAAAGCAATCAATGCATTTATGGAACTGTATGATGAATATTAAACAAAAGCAAACTATGGGTACACATTCTCCTTTAAAAGAACAATAAAATTATCACTCGCGTACAGTTATGTTTAATAGTTTTATTTTTCTAAGAGCTCTTCCTATAGTTATAACTTCGTAAAGAAAAAAGATAGCAACTTCCAGTTCCACCTTTCTCTTGGGTTATTTATGTGCTTCAATATTCGCTTAAGAATACATCGTTCATATAATTGCATTTATGGAACTGCACCTTTGAAATTAAATGAATGCATTCTATAAATTGTTTATTTAGTCCTTTAAAACAACAATAAAATTGTTACTCGCATAAATTTATGTTGAATAGTTGATAATCGTAAGTTATGACTTTTTCACCCCCCTTGCTATCCTTTCGTTTAGAATATTGCAAAATTTTTAATTCACCTTGAGAATTTTGCCCTTGTGCGGTCATTTTGGAAACTAAAAATAGTCTTGCTCAATCAAATTCCTTTGGTCTTATTATCAACATGTGTGTCGCAAGGATATACGATGAATGGTTGCCAACATATGGCCTGTAGCAAACTTAAACAAATACCCAGTAAACATGAACTTATAGAGTAGTAGAAATAAACCCACACAAAAATATAGCGAAATGAAAATAAGATATTTTGTACCATTAAGCTGTATTATTGTTTAATAAACAATTAATAGAGGATCCTTTGATTGAAGTGCCTGGCTTTACACAATAAAGAAAAATTTGGTATAGGTTGAATCGTCTTAGGACGGATCGTGGAAGTTGCAATAGTATGTAATTCAAGTGGGATGTGATTTGAATCCAGCTTGTGATTGCGGAGCTGAGATTGAAACAGTTAAACATATTGTTGAAGAATGTCCTCTAGCTAAGTTTGAATTTGCTGTGATGAAAGCTTTTTATTCTGCAAGTTTTTTTTACATCCTAGACCAAATGGTGCAGTGTTTTAAAGGGCCCCTGCAGTTATGGCCATTTTAAATATATTTCTACTTTTGTAATATAATTTATATGTTTCTTTTTTTGTACCTGTCATGTAGTGTCATACGAATATATATACAGGTTGTGTAATGGAACACTTGATATAGCTAGTACAAAATACATCAGAATTGCAACGTCGCGTACTGTATTCCCGCTCTTCCTACGTAGAGAGGTGAAGCATGTCTTTCGTCGTGTGCCCACTGCGGCCAGAGAATACAACGTTGCAATGTTTACTTGGTAATATCAAGTGTTTGATTACACAAGCTGTATATATATATATCTATAATCTAGGTTATCTAGAGTGTATTATAATAATACTCGGTAGGGTTTTAAGTAATTATTTAAGTGGATGTATTGTACTAAATGTATTGTTCATCCTATGAAGATAAATAAAATATTATTATCATGGTCGATATATAATTTAGCAAATTTATGTGAAACTAAAGACCTTCTTTCTTCTGATAAACGCACGATCAACAAATGTCAAAAAACATATCACGGTGTGTTGAATAGTGTATACATTAAAATACAAAAGCATATTATGTATAATATTTATCGCCTGACTACAGATATCTGATTTCAAACAGGATTTGTAGACTTTACATGTTGAAAAATAGCACCTGATAGGGCAAGCGCTAGTAAGGGAACAAACAGATCGTCAAAGGATTATACACCATTCAAGGAAAGACTAATATATTGTTGATAATAGTGGTAAATGTATAAACAAAAATATATATTTCTGGTACTATTCATAAACGAAACTGTATGTGTGTAGTTCAAAATAAACTTATAAAAATAATATAATTAACTATTCTATTCTTGTCCTGTTTCTATATATAGAAAACAACAATAACCATGACTATTAAAGAAAGTATAACGTTATTGTACAGTGAACTATGTAAATGATGATACTTTTCATTAATTACAAACTACTTACTTTCAGAATCACCAATGAGTAAAACATTGCCGAGAAAGGGTATTACAGGAGGTCCATGCAATTTGAAAGCCAGTAGTACACACCGGATCCATGATTTCAAGTATACTACCAGTAATATTAGTAAGATGGTTAGAACAACGGCATAGGCAATAAGTCCAACAATCGTCATCTAAAACAAAAAATTATGAAACAATATATATTCCGTACTTGTTCTTTGAACTTAATTACTATTCCTGAAGACCCGGACATTTATACACACACCACTATGACAGAGTATGAATTTAAAACGTCTTGCATTTGTCGGTCCTTCCTATATTTCAAAATAATGATAACACAATGGCAAATTGAAATCGTTTCTACATTTCTTTGTCTGATGTTTGTGTTATATCATACTCTTTTGCCATTTATTTATTTTTAAATTTATTTAACTAATTATATAATATAGAATATTTTATTCTAAACGGTCCAATATTCTTAAATACCTTAAACAGAATTTCACTAAAATATGTACGTAATTTAATTTAAATAATTATCACTAACAACAAATGTTACTAGTACATATGTTTATATATTTATTGAAATTAATTTTCAATTCCACGTATGACATTGATAAACAATTAGAGCATTTCATTAACAACATAAAAAGAAACTATGAACATAAAATCTACTTTGTATGCTGACATTCTAAATATAAGTATAAAATAATAATAAGTTCTTTCTTATAATATGTGAAAGTAATTTTACATATAAATTCTTAAATATTTCCGCAATGTACAGCGTCTTTTAACATTCCTGTGGCAAGAGCTACATAAACGTTCTCCGCTTTTTGCACTATAATATGAGTTCTCTTTCTCAAGAAAGAAGATATTTCTTGTTCGCACTTCCTAAAAATCAGTATTATATTTTCTGAAACATAACATTAACTTGATTAAACCGGTTTTGTATTCCTAACTAGGCAGCCAGTTTGTACGCCATTTCCTGAACTTCTTTCTTGTATGTGAGAAACCACATTTTTAAGTTTCTTTATGTATTTTGCAAATATTTGTTCTACATTTGCTTCAAGCATCGAATCTGGGCTCTATCTATTAAATTTCTGTGTGTTGTTTTCTTTGATTGATGAAAGATCTGCTAAGTATGAAGATATTTTTACAAGTATTATTTCGTATACGTTTTCGTTTTGATTAAAAGTTTTTGACATTTCTTCATTAACGTACTTTCACGAAAAACATATTTGACAACGTTGTTGAGCAATGAGTTTGTATTTCAATGTGATTTCAATCAATATCCTTACTGTCAAATTTTGACATTTACCTGTGTATTTAATTCGACTATCGTGTTTTATTTTATGTAAACTCTGCTTCTTCGTGGTTATTTGTATTGTTTTGATTAGTTGTTCTGCTAATGTGTTTTATCGTTTCCTTGTTGTTATTTTATTCAAAACGAAAATGAATAGTGTAAACACATGGATGTTAAAACTAACATCAAGCAGTAAATAAATACTGTGACTTACATATATACATTTATACGTAAAACGTATATGCATATATGCATGTGTTTGAGATACACACGTACATTAAGTGCCATTGCCGACAATCGAACGCACAGACACCGGTGTTTCGACCTTTGAGGTCTCGTCAGTGTGCGTGGAGGCTGTCGACAATGGCTTCAAGACTTAAAAAGCTGCTTATGTCATTTTTGCGTGTTAAATGCAGTAAGAGTATAAATGACATAAGCGGCTTTTTAAGTCTGGAAGCCATTGTCGACAGTCTCCACGCACACTGACGAGACCTCAAAGGTCGAAACACCGGTGTCTGTGCGTTCGATTGTCGTCAATGGCACTTAATGTATGTGTGTATCTCAAACACATGCATATACGTTTACGTATACATGTATATATGTAAGTCACAGTAGTTATTTTATTCCTTCATAAGGGGTTTTACATTTAATAAATATGCCGATATGTACAGTCGGTTAGCAAAAAAATCTTGGAACATCTGAATTTTTCCTAATGTAAATTTCATTGATAAAATGGAAATATAGGCCCAAATTCAAAAACGCCACTAACACTCCACTCAAACTCTCACTCAGTTTGGACTCAGTCAAGTGCCTCCTCCACTTATATCACAGAGTGGTATTCAAAAAGCCCGACTCGAATGAGTGTAAACTTATTAAAAATCGTCATTAATACGTCATTCTTTCATGACATCGTGTTAGTTTTCGCGCCAAACGCTTGTTTAACGGACAATTTTTCAAGCTTACTTCACTTTTGCTGCAGTCAGCTAGATAATTTTCTTTTTTTTAGATTTTAATATAGTTCTTGTGCATAGATTGTAGTTAAATATAATATAATTGTATATAAATACTAAAGAAATAACATGAACGTAATATTGTTTAATAAGTAGTATTAGAGCATTATTAACATATAGGTACATAAATGAATTGTTAAGGAAAGAAAAGAAATAAAAAAAAATCAATACAGTTTTTTACTTATACTATAATTTCCAATGTAGCTTATCAATTAAAATTTCTATTTATAAATGCAGCCCTAATTATATTGCCTCGGACATGTTGTTGTCTTGGTGGTGGAACTGGCACAATCCTTTCCACAGCATCGTCATACTCAATATATTCATGTGCTGCAAGTGCAATATAGTGTAGGATTGCTGTTGCCGCAATAATTCTTGTTGCGGCACGAGCTTGGTAATTTAAGGGCACATGTATGCAGCGAAATCAGATTTTCCCATTCCTAATGTTCTTGTTCGTGCAATTGCCACCCAGCACAATTGCATAAAATAAATTATTATTTAACCTAAACGGCTCAGGGGTCCTTGGAAATTTAATAATGCTGTAAGAGTTTTAAAATAGGTGGTACTGGACCACCTCTACGATCTCGTTCTCCCTGCTTAAACACTATTGGAAATATTACGTTCAATA
The DNA here is from genome assembly GCA_963170755.1 of Amphimallon solstitiale. Classification (NCBI taxonomy): domain Eukaryota; kingdom Metazoa; phylum Arthropoda; class Insecta; order Coleoptera; family Scarabaeidae; genus Amphimallon; species Amphimallon solstitiale. The sequence continues at coordinate 78,946,368 of OY720675.1, forward strand.
TTGTGTCTCTAGAGAATCGATAACGCATCAGTAGCTCATTATTATTATATCTTTCTAAAGGGTTATCGAAGTCACGCAGTCTGTTTCTGAAAATTGATTCTTTAAAATTGTATAAGATTATTTCCCTCTTATAATACCTACCTTGGTATAGCATTGTAAGGATTATCTTGTACATACTGAATAAATTGATTAAAATACTCATTTATATATTCATCCATTTTTCAATCAACTACTTTAAAGTAAATAATCTGTTTTAAACAGCAAAATAAATAAAAACAAATACTTTTCTTCCACTCAAGTGCAGATCCGCCTACACCTCACATTTACTCAGATTTGACGTTCAAGTCGATCGTCCACTCAAGGATTTTTAGATTTTGAATACCACTTACGTCAGTTAAGTGTGAGTCGAGTTTAGACTCCACTCAAGTGCTGTTTTTGAATTTGGGCCATATGTCTGGCATAGGACGGCAGAGTACACTCACAATATGTAAATTTTAGAATTTTATAGTGGCTAAGGCAACACAGTGTTCCAAGATTTTTTTGCTAACGACAGTACACGGTGTGATTTCTGTAATGGAAATGCTAATATGGCAGAACGCAAATATCACATCGTTACTCAAATCAGGGACATCCTGGAGGCAATGTATTTCGCAGGTTGGATCAACATCTACGTGAAACTGGTTCGATTACTAAAAGAAATGCTAATGCTAGTCGACCAAGAGAGGCGTACAATAAAACTAGAAGAGCAAATTGTAATAGTACAATAAGGTCCCGCCGTTAGTACCTGATTGTTAGCTTCAACCTTAAACATCCCTAGTAATAAAACCTATCAGTTGGTTCTACAAGAAAACATCTGTCCATATCATGTTTCTAATGTTCAACCACTCTATTTTCCGATTAAATTTTTGCAATACAATTTTAAATAGAATTCAAGAAGATGACTACTTTTTAAGACGTATTCTTTGGAGCGATGAGAGTATGTTTACCAGAGACGGTGTATTTAATACCCATAATTTTCACCATTGGACGGATGAAAATCCGCATGCTTTTCGAGAACATGGTCACCAAAGGAGGTTTTCCATTAACGTTTGGCTGGGCATAATAAATCTCCGTCGTTGGGCCAATTTATCTACCAAACCGTCTTGATGCCAGTGCGTATCTTAATGTATTGGAACAAGTTATTAACGAGATGCCATTGCGAATACGGCATAACATAATTTGCATGCATGATAGAGCTCCTGCACACTATGCTCGTAATTTATGAGAACGGTTAGATGAGCACTGCCTAAACAGATGCATTGGTCGCGGCGCGCAGCGGTCCTATCTTATGGCCTGCGAGATCTCCCGACGTCAATCCTTCAGACTGTTTGGGTTTTCATTAACGAAACAGTTTAAGTAACGTCTTCTTAAGACACTGACGACGTGAGAAATAGAATTAGAGCGGAAGTATTGGCAATTACACCAGCAATACTCGAACAAGTAGTACAGACGATACCTCGTAGATTGCAGCTATACCTAGACACAGATGGTTTTCAATTCCAACAATTACGTAGGTAATAGCATCACTGATTTACTGTCACATAAATACCCAAACAAAGAACTAATTCTGTTGTAATTAGACATTTTTCTATATGTATTATTTTGACAATAAATAATTTGAAGAGCAAATTATACCTCGCGTAGTGTGTAGAATTTAAAACATCAGATTTGCCATCTAATAATACTAATAACGAGTAAAATGTTTTCGAAGATAGAAATACGGAATTATAGCGGTATCTACTATGATATCAAAAATTAAATTGGTCAATGTTGGTCATGGAATGTAAAACGCTTGTCTTAGTTTAAATCATCCTTTTGAAATAATTCAATCATTGTCAAGCTACACTGATATTATCAATAACCTACAAATGTGTTACCTACTTAGTTCAGCTGTAAAATAATAATTAACTATAAGTTATGAAATAAATAACCGCCTGGGGTGGTCTGCAGGCAGAAGAGCTTGGATATGATTGCATCTTATATGGATGCATGTTCAGGTCCTTCTTTACAATCGTTTGGCATGTTCCATAAGAAAGCCGAATTTCTTGAGAGAGACGTTTTAAAGGTTTTGTAGGCTCTTCTTCCATACGTTAACGAACGTCATTAATAACTTCTTCTGTACGAACTCTTGGTCTACCAGCACCTTTTTTATGCGTCACAGAACCAGTTTCGCAAAACACTTCAACACAATTTGTAAGGCATGCATAAAAATTGTTGGGTAATACTGCTACGGCTGGGAAGTGCTCTCGAAAATTGTCTAAACACAAACGTTGACTGTATTCCCAAGTTCCATTAACTAGCACACCCGTACGAAAATAGGCTTCAATCATGTAAATTTTGTGCTCTGTGGTGAGAACCATGATTCAAAAACCGTGCAGGATTAGAAAACTTCAACACAATAGCTTGACAGATTTTGACATTCAAAAAATTATGACATACCTAAATGTACGATGCACGCTACGACAATAATTTTAAAATCATTGACCAATTTAATTGTTGATATCCCGGTACTATACTCCATTCAGTCTAAGAATGGAGTAGATGGCGCTACAATATGAGCACAGTTTACACATGATGAATTTTGTATTTTGAAAAGAAATAAAACATATGTTTACTGTCAGATGGATAGCAGGGATATACATTGTATATGATATCATTATATTTTGACTTTTACGTGTTTATTGACATTTATTTAAGTAAGGCTTATATTGCTTTTAAAATGATAACCATACTAACAAACATGAAAAGGCAAACAGCTAATCAGTTTTCCAAAACAGAATATCGCTCACACAAAAAATATTAAAATATAAGGAAAATATTGAATAACACGTTGTGTCTACATGTAAATAGAACGCTTACATTTTACAACATTCAAGACTGCAGCTGTTTTAGAAATATTGTCTTTATGCTTAATGTACACATTATAAGCCATTTACCTTTGTCCAGATCTTATATGTTTCCCTTTACGATTTTTTGAAGGACCTGGTAAAACTGCTTCCGCTATACTATAAAATATTAGCGATTAAGAAAAGAAAGTTAACGAAATTGATAAAATACCTTAACAATTGAATATTTCGCTTGCGAGTTCTAAGAAGAACTATTTTTTAAGAATATTAACAACAAATAAATATGTAAAATACGGAAATCGACAAACTCTTTGAACAAAACTGTCAGTAAACAAATTTTTGACAGAACGAGCTAAATGCGATTATTTTGCCGGTGTAAATGCACACTCGATTTCAACCAATCACAAACGTTTATTTTAAGCCCTATCTTTCCCAATGCTCCATTCTTAGACTGAATGGAGTATAGGTACGTTATAAACGTGTGTTCGTCGTGAGTTTTTGTGGCTAAAATCAGCAGGCATAATCAAACAAAAGTGTATCCAATGAAATGATAGACACTTGACATTTCGTTTTAAGTTTCTAAACATATAAAAACAATTTCAAATGAGCTCCAAATTAGACGTAAATAGGAGGGTATTAGCGATTCAAGCTAAAAAGAAGAGACACAAGCCTGGTAAAAAGAAAGGGAAGAACGATGAGTTAAATGGTCCGGGGGGAGGAAACCGTAATAATTCCCGTCTAGAACCATCACATAGCTCTAGCAATGAAACTATTGCGGACCCAGATGAGCCTTACACAAGTGAAGAAGAAGAACAGGAAGATAGCAGCGATTATCGTAAAGGTGGTTACCATCCCGTCAAAATAGGTGATCTCTTCCTAGGCCGCTACCATGTGTCGAGGAAATTGGGTTGGGGTCATTTTTCGACTGTTTGGCTGTGTTGGGATTTAGAAGAAAAACGGTTTGTAGCATTAAAAATTGTCAAATCTGCTCAGCATTTTAAAGAAACTGCCCTTGATGAAATTAGAATTTTAAAATCTGTTCGAAACTCAGATCCATCCGATCGAAAGAGAAATAAAACAGTTCAGTTGCTGAATGATTTCAAAATAAGTGGCGTTAATGGAGTACATGTATGTATGGTATTTGAAGTTTTAGGTCATAACCTTCTGAAATTAATTATTAAATCAAACTATCGTGGCATTCCACGTGCAAATGTTCGCATTATTATCAGACAAGTCCTTGAAGGATTAGATTACTTACATTCAAAGTGTAAAATAATCCACACTGACATAAAACCTGAAAATGTTTTAATATGCGTAAGCGAAGAATATATTCGGAGGTTAGCCTGTGAAGCTGCTGAAATGCATCAACTTGGAATTAAATTACCAACATCTTTAATTAGTACAGCTCCACTACAAGATGTTCAAGGATCTGCAAAAATGAGTAAAAACAAGAAAAAGAAATTGAAGAAAAAGGCAAAGAGACAAAATGAATTATTAAAACGGCAAATGGAACAAATTATAGAATTAGAAGAGCAAAAAAAAATTCAAGAAAACGGTGATGTAAATGGTGGTAATAAATCTGATTGTAATGGCACAAGTTTAAGTCCAGATATTACACCTGATGGAACTGAGGACAAACATCCAAATGGTTGTGTTGATGAATTAGCTGGAGGAGAAACACGCGCTTCAACTATTATTGATGGATCAGGAGAAGCTATTTCACATATGTCTGAAGATGATAGTCCCTGTGTTACTTCTAAAAGTGAGAAAATTGAACTTGATCCTGCATTTGTAGAATGTGATTTTGAAGTGAAAGTTGCCGATTTAGGTAATGCTTGCTGGGTTGATAAACATTTTACTGAAGATATTCAGACTCGCCAATATCGGTCATTAGAAGTGTTATTAGAAGCTAGTTATGATACATCAGCTGATATTTGGAGTACAGCTTGTATGGCATTTGAGTTGGCCACAGGTAATTATTTATTTGAGCCTCATTCTGGAGAAGATTACAGTAGGGATGAAGATCACTTGGCTCATATAATTGAATTATTAGGAGAAATACCACGCAGGATTACTGCTCAAGGCAAGAATTCTAGATTATTCTTTAATAAAAAGTCGGAGCTGCGCCATATTACAGGGTTGAAGCCATGGTGTCTTGAAGATGTTCTTGCAGAGAAGTATGAGTGGAGTAGAAAAGATGCTGAAGAATTTGCTGCCTTTTTGAAACCGATGCTTGACTTTGATCCTGAGTTACGTGCAACAGCAGCGCAGTGTCTCCAACATCCCTGGCTCAACTGAGCATTGTGTTATATTATTCTCTCTAGATGACTTAAAATCCTTTGTTTACAGGACATTATATATATAATATTTATTTTTATTGATTCACAATTCAGTCCACTCAGTTGTAAATGTAAATGATTTTATCTCTATTTTAACGATCTGGTTCTACAGGGCCTTTTGTTATATCATTTGTACATAGAATGATATAGAAAATTTGTGATGTTTGTGTTTACATAGACAATATTAATGTACACCTTGGCTGTTTATTGTATTTCTTTCTTTTTTGTTGCCATTTACTTTTATTACATCTTGTCCTAAGCAGTTTTCGTAATAACCGTATTCTTCTGTAGACACTGATGTAAGTGTTAACGGAGACATTGTACAAACAATTGCCTTAATAAACATTAAAAGAAGATATTAGGCGCTTTCCTTTTACTAGAGATCTGAGCTGAGCTAAAGTGATGTGAGTGTCTCTGCTCACTTGAAGTGAGGAAGGTTCTGATCAACCTCACTTCGTCTCAGTCAGCTGATTACAAAAGGAACGCGTCAAAATATAATCTCAGCTAAACTGAGGTGATATTATCTGAGATTTATGTCAAAAGGAAAGCGCCTAATACAGAGATATCAACAATTCCTGTAGACCACGTGACTACCAAATTAGGCAACCCAATTAACAGCAATTGGTAGTATTGAATGTTTTATGTAAAATATTCTAGACAGTGGCGCACCATACATACATATTCCTGTTTCCGTAATGCAACTATATTTGACTTGTCAACAATGACAGCAGTATTTGTGAATAAAATGTACGCTACTGTCAAATACTAGCGATACGCGAATCTCATAAACGTATGAACACGATAACCACCAGATTTTAGAAAACTACTAATCACGTGGTCTACAATCTTTCTCGATAGCACAGTATTACTTACTTATTAGTAACAATATGTAGTTCGATATATATTGTATATATACAATAGACACAGAGAGTATGCTTGTTCAACAAGACATAATAAAATTTATGCATGTGCCTTTTTCAATTAGGCGTTCCATACAGCTTTCTTTGTATGTATCTTTTGTTCCTTTCACTAAATATTTAAAAAAACTACATTTACAGTTAACAGAGACATTGTACAAACAATTGCCTTAATAAACATTAAAAGAAGATAATATTACTTACTTATTAGTGACAATATGTAATTCGATATATATACAGGGTGAGTCAACTACGCGGGTAAGGACGATTGTGCCTTTACGAGTAAAGATATTTCGAAGCGGTTTTTTTCTTGTGGTAGCTGTTCATTAGGGGCACATTTTAAAAATATTTTGTATTATACAGAGTGTTCTATAACTTGGCGGCTAACCATAGTTATAGTTTTTTAAATGGAACATCCTATATATTATTGCATTTTTGAATTCCCCGTATAATTTTTAGTCAAAAAGTTATAAAATAGTATAGGCCTAAAGTGTAAAGGTTTTGACTTATTCCCATTTTTCTGAAAAATTCAATGTTTGTATAAAATTATATTTCCCGAAAACGACGTATTAGATGGACAAAATTTTTTGCAGTATTGTTTACAATAAGAGATCCTAATAGAAGCATGTTTCATTTTTTTACAGTTAGTAACTGCATGTGCAGGAAACTGGATTAAAATTAGATGACACGTTTTTGTATAAAACTCATTTTTTTTAAATGGAACATCCTGTATATCAGTACATTTTTGAATTGTTTATTAAATTTCATGTCAGAAACATGTAAGACGTTAATACAGTAAAAGTGACTATTACAGAGTTATTGTCGTTTTTTGATATGCTTTTGTTAGTTTTTGCAAAAAAATCAATTTTTTCAAATAGAACACCCTGTATATTATTTCATTTTTGAATTTCTTATTAAATTTCACATCAAAAACATGTCAGACGTTAATACTATAAAAGTGACTTTTACTGAGCTATTGTCTCTTTTTGATATAATTTTGTCAGTATTATACTATATTAATTAAACCACAAAACTGACAAAATTATATTAAAAAGAGACAATAGCTCAGTAATAGTCACTTTTAACGTATTAACGTCTTATATGTTTTTGATGTGAAATTTAATGAGAAATTCAAAAATTAAATAATATACAGGCTGTTCCATTTGAAAAAATTGACTTTTTGCAAAAACTAACAAAAGCATATTAAAAAACGACAATAACTCTGTAATAGTCACTTTTACTGTATTAACGTCTTACATGTTTCTGACACGAAATTTAATAAACAATTCAAAAATGAACTGATATACAGGGTGTTCTATTTAAAAAAAATACTTTTATACAAAAACGTGTCATCTAATTTTAATCCAGTTTCCTGCACATGCAGTTAGTAACTGTAAAAAAATAAAGCATGCCTCTATTAGGACCTCTTATTGTAAACAATATTGCAACAAATTTTGTCTATCTAATACGTCCTTTTCGAGAAATATAATTTTATACAAACATTGAATTTTTCGGAAAAATGGGAATAAGTCAAAAACTTTACACTTTAGGCCAATACTATCTTATAACTTTTTGACTAAAAATTATACGGGGAATTCAAAAATGCAATAATATATAGGGTGTTCCATTTAAAAAACTATAACAATGGTTAGCCACCAAGTTGTGGAACACTCTGTATAATACAAAATATTTTTGAAATGTGCCCCTAATGAACAGCTACCACAAGAAAAAAACCGCTTCGAAATATCTTTACTCGTAAAGGCACAATCGGCCTTACCCGCGTAGTTGACTCACCCCTGTATATATATATATATATATAATAATTAAAAGAGAAGGTCTTTGCCGTTGAAAAACTCAATGTAAGACTTAATTATTGGGGAATTCAGCATAAAAACAAAATTCAATTTAGTTCTTTATTTTTTTCTTCCAATATTTCGCACATTGTGTGTGTGCTTCATCAGGGATTAAAAATGTGAACTATGATGTGGACAAAATTACTAAAATACATCTACACTGATATCGACAGGTACATCTCTTAAATGTATACTCCAGTATACATTTTTCTTTTTTGAAAACAGTGTTTTCAAAAAAGAAAAATTATATTCTTTTAAAAATGTAACGAGGTGTTAACCAGAATAATTTTAACGTGTTTTTTTGTTGTGTTCCGTCTAGAGTTTTTAATGAATTTTAATCTGTGAACATCATTATCATAACCACTGTTAAGACCAATAATGTTAATGAAAATCAATCATAAAGAAACATGCACTTCTGTATCATGTGATATTGTCCACATAAACAGTTCGCATTGTAAGTACACTTGTAAACTTTTAATATATCAACACACTCAATTATTGTGATCTGCTTCCACAGTTGATGCCCTGATGAAGTACACGATCATATGTACGAAATATTGGCAGAAAGAATAAAGAACTAAAGCACAACCAGTTTATGATTGCTAGATTCCCCAAGAACCTATTATTCCTATATATATATGAAACAATGGTTTCTCGGGTTCTTGGCCGCGTGTGAGATGTGTCCTGAGAAGGACTGTTGTCTCGACGTTTCGACGAGATCGCACTCGTCATTTTCTAGAGATAGTCTTCTGCTGGTTACAGTTGAGAGTTATCAACTGTAACCAGCAGAAGACTATCTCTAGAAAATGACGAGTGCGATCTCGTCGAAACGTCGAGACAACAGTCCTTCTCAGGACACATCTCACACGCGGCCAAGAACCCGAGAAACCATTGTTTCATCATACGACCGCGAAAACATCAGGAATATCATATATATATATATATATATATATATATATATATATATATATATATATACAATAGACACAGAGAGTATGCTTGTTCAACAAGACATAATAACATTTATGCATGTGCCTTTTTCAATTAAACGTATTCTAATTCTTTATATTTTGATATAGGCGTTCCATACGGCTTTCTTTGTATGTATCTGTTGTTCGTCTCACTAAATATTTGAAAAAACTACATTTGAGTATTGTTCATATGAATGGGACTAACTTACCAACTCCAGGAAAGAAAGACAATATTAATCAAATATATACGGGAACTGTATAATCAACAGTGATATAGAATGGGTGTCTGTAATTGACTTCCATCTTGCCATTTAGAAATATTCATGTTATTAAGTCAGAAACTTGGAAACGTCAACCATCATTTGTTCTACTGCCAGAGTCGTGTCTAAATACTTAATGTACAATATAAATATCGTTTTATAATCATATGTTCATGCTTAGCTTACAATCTAATTTTGACAATAAATTTTAGATCTGGCACCACTGAATTACAGACACATTATACAATTATAGTAGTTCAAAGTGTACTGTTGCAAGATAGTACTGTCAAACAATAAAGCAACACAAGGTGTGTAAATTCAATCCCTGCACTCCTTTACTTGTTGATGCATCGAATAATACATAGCTATATACAATGAGATCAATCTCAAGTGAAGTGTGGTGGTATCTCAAAAATCCTTGGTTATGGTATTTTCTTGTTAGACAGATACATGCAGGTACCTATTCTAAATATCTACAACCGCTGTCAGTTTGTGTCAATTTGTTGTCGTTTTCACGTTTTATTTGCTTTTTATTTCTTTTCACTCTCTTTACTGATGTAAATATACCATAACAAATCTGTCAAGACGCAACCCTTACTTGAGACTGATCACATTATACATTATCTCTTACTTATCATAAATTATTCCTGTATATAAATAGCAGTGATGAACAAAACCGAATTATTATAACCGAGTATACACTAATCGGGTGATCTTAATAATCAGGTTATCAGTAGAGTACCTAGTTGTTAGTCGCATCATCACTCTGTATACTTCGCAGAATACTTTAGAAATATCTTTCGTATAATCATCTCATATTCCATAAAACCACTAATTATTAGTAATGGTGTACAAAAGCGAAGTACACTTTCAAAATTATATACATTTTCGTACCCACCGCCTTTAACGTGATGTTTTGCGCATGTGTCGCTCGACCAGCAGCAACGGATGCTTCCCGATCGACTCAAATGTAGAAATTCAACAACAAAATCGAACTTGATAGCAATCTAATATAGTTTACAATATACCGCCTCCCTGGATTTTCCTTTATTAAAAGTTGGGGAAATAGGCGTAATTATTAAAATTTGACGACATTGACATTTGCAGTTACTTGTACTCAAAGCAAAAACGCGAAAATAGCACTATAATATAAAACTACGTCATGTGCAAGAACATAACTAAATTTAATGAAAAGGTGAGTAATAGGTACTCACATGAAATGCTTAAGTTAATTAGGTAATCTGTTTCAGATTAGGTATGATATTTTAATCACGTTAATCAACAACATTTTTAATTTCAACCAAACCACATGTGTGAAGACATTTTCCGCGCAATTTAGAAACCCATTGATTTCCGTCCCTCCTACAGTAAAATGCGTAAATAACTACGAAAATTATTTGTTTAACAAAATAATACTTGCTAATACTCGTTATCCATTTCGTATATACCGCATGTGTCAAATATCATTAGGTATAGTGATTCAATGTTTACGTGCGATCTATACGTATGAATGTACCCCTACTGTCCGTCACCAAAACCGGCAAAAACCGACATCACAACGATTTTCTCCGATCCCGACCCAGATTTTACATTCAATGTTTAGCTGCGAACACGTTGCGGTCCCTGGACGTCTTATTACTGGAACGGGAAACATCAAATGGCCTCCGCGATCTACTGATCTCTCTCCAAATGATTTTCTTTTGTGGGGATAATTGAAAAATATTGTTTATACCCATAAAGCTGGTAGAGCAGAAAACATAGTTGCCTTGAGAAAAAATAATTGAGGCTGCTAATTCAGTAACTGCTCACACGTTAGAAAACGTAAGAGTAAATTTCTACGACCGCCTAGGCAATGTCTTGCTGTACAGGAAGGAATTCTTGTGCCCCTTGTGTAGTTTATTATTGTTTTCAGAATCCTTTTTTATTTATTTTATTATCGTTATTTTTTTATTTTATTATGCTTATCGTTTATTTTATTATGGTTATTTTTTAATTTTATTAGAATTACGCTTTTGTTTGTGTCATGCAGCATGAACGCAGCTTAATAATTCTCTGCATTTACTGAGAGGAAAAAGAAAAACAAATCCTTGCAACTCGTAAATATTATTTCATTTTAATAAATATTCGACTATTCAAGTATTTGAATATTTCAATAAGTTCTTCTGTACTAGAATATTCCATCACAAAAATTTGAATCTCTGTATTCGAATATTTGATTAGTCATTGTCGTTTGTGTTTATTGTCGCTATGGAAAAAAAATGCAACAAAGCGAAAGCGAAAAAATTATTAAAATGATGCGTACTTACGAGAAGACTTGCCTTGAGAAGATTAGAAAGACCTATTTCCAGCAGAAATATCGAAAAAGGCTTTCTATAAAAATTTGGAAATCTCCAGAAATCTTGAGGTCGAAAATTTTCATTTATGCGAAGTATAAGAAAGTATTGTGATATTTGAAAATTGAATTCAACTTAATTTCAACTATTCTAATATTCAAGTATAATTCTATATATTTGAATATCTAATTTCAAATTATTCGGAGTTGAATATTCGAATATTTGAATTATTCGTAATCGATTCTCGGCCTTAATTCTACCGGTGTGACGATAGCAAGTTTCTTTTGAGAAATATATTATTTACATTTTGAATAGTCAGGTGCCGGTCGTGAGTATTGCATAAGAATTAATAACATTATACATTCTCAGTTTAGCAAACAGTAAAGGTAGGTTTTCGATAACGCGAGCGAGCGAGCGACGAAAACACTCCACCAATCACGAACAAGAATACTTTTGGCGCAGCGAAATCGCCTGAGTATACTTGTTCATGATTGGTGGAGTGTCTTCGTCGCTCGTTCGCCTTATGGAAAACCTACCTTTACTCTGTTGATGCATTCTTTCCTAACTATATCCGTGTGACGTGTGAGGAGGTCGCGTTGAATCAGTTGGTATGTATATGTTACCGTGAAAGACCGAAAGTAGTGAATGTCAACATCCGCCGGTGGATGTCGACAAATACCAAATGCCTTGGTGAAAGTCCGAACATTTCTTAATTGTATTATAGATTCGGACTTTTACCGGTATATGTCGACAAACACAAATGAGGTCCGGTGAATGTCGGAAACGGCAGGTCGCAACAAGTTTTTAGACGGTTCCAGCATCTTGTTTCAGTTAGCTTTGCCTTCGTCAGTCTAACGCAACGTTTGACAGCCTGCGGGCACGCTCCCTAACCTAATTTAATTTTCTTATTAGAAATTATAATTTGTATTCAATGGCTACTACAGTGAATCGTGATAAGTTTTTTGAAAAGTTACATGCCTTAATTGGAAGTAAACGAGAAGACAATTGTTTTTATTTTTCACAAGAAAAGTACTCTAAAATCGTTTCTGAAGTAATTTCTGCTAAAAGTAAGTGTAGTACACCTTTGGACTACAGACGTTTAAAACGTTTTGACATTTTAAAAGTTAGTGATGAAGAAAAGTTAATTGTGCCATTAAAACCAGGAGAAACGAATATCCAGTATTATGTTACTAATGATGAGTTGTTTACAATACTTTCTGAAACTCACATAAGAACAGGCCATGGAGGAAGAACACGAATGCTTAAAGAATTGCAAGTTAGATACAAAAATATTACTTATGAAGTTGTAATGTTGTATTTAAATTTGTGTAAACAATGTCAAATGAAACACAGTGCGCCTAAAAAAGGTATTGTTGTGAAACCAATGGTCAGTTCCGAATTGAACTCTAGATGTCAAGTCGACTTGATAGACTTGCAATCACACAGGGATGGCGATTACAAGTTTATATTGGTATATCAAGATCATTTAACCAAATTTGTCCAGTTACGACCTTTAAAAAGCAAGAGAGCGGAAGAAGTAGCTTATCACCTTCTCCAAATTTTTTTAACATTTGGTGCTCCCGCTATATTGCATTCGGATAATGGTAGAGAGTTCAGTAATCGAGTCATATCTGAACTATGCGCTATGTGGAAAGATCTTAAAATAGTGCACGGAAAGCCTCGTCACAGTCAAACACAAGGCTCAGTTGAAAGAGCCAATCAGGACATACAAAATATGTTAACTGCATGGATGCAAGACAATGATTCAAACAAGTGGTCAGAAGGTTTGCCGTTTGTCCAATTCGCCAAAAACACAACTTATCACGAAGGAATACGCCAGAGTCCTTATGAAGCCCTGTTTGGCGTTAAACCAAAAAGGGGTATAACATCGTCATCACTCCCCCGCGGGCAAATTGCAAACATTGAGACCGAAGAACAGCTAGAAGCTTATGTTGAAGAAAATTTGGGTAGTGACCATATTGAAAGAGGCATGGATAATGAAAATACCATTGGAGCTGATCCGCAACCTGGCACGTCTTCATCTCAAGCACTGACTGACTCGCAACCTAACACGTCTTCATCTCAAGCACTGACTGACTCGCAACCTAACACGTCTTCATCTCAAGCACTGACTGACCCGCAACCTAACACGTCTTCATCTCAAGCACTGACTGATCCGCCACCTAGCACATCTTCATCTCAAGTACTGACTGAACAACACGAGCTAATTTCTTCAAAAAGAGTAGCTGCAAAAGAGAGTCTTCTACTTCAAGCAACAAAAATGTTGCGAACCTCAAAAAAAAAGTTTCCTCCTGCCCAAATTGGTGATACCGTAAGAATTCAAGTCCCTGATGTCGACCGTGGTCGTACAGACCCTCGAAATGTGTTAGCGGTTGTTGTTGGAATAGAGGATTCAGCCTTTTATAGACTAGCTAACAAAAATGGTACCTTGAAGCAGCTTTTCACCCGTAATCAGTTCGTAATTTGTAAAGAAAAGTTAGTTTCCATGGACGAAGTTTCAACAAAAGAAATGTCGCTAAGAGAAGCAGCTTCTGCTAATTCAAAAAGTGGAGGGCAAGGCTACACACGTTGTAACTGCAAAAGAAAGTGTTCCACGACTAAATGCAGCTGTAAAAGCAAGGAACTTTTGTGCAATTCGAAGTGTCATGGTAGTTTATGTTGTTGCAATAAATAAGATATTGTTATTATTTTTTATATTTCATTTTATATTTTTATGTTCTACTGTTTGTTTTGAGTTCAACAAAGTCTTTTTCCCATATTATTTTAATAAATAAAGACCTATGGGGTTTTTTTTTATTTAAAAAAAAAATGTTTTTAACATACACCATGAGTGCATGCTGAATGTCGACAATCGCCGGTGTAAGTTAGAAATAATGAAATTTCACCAATATTTCGGACATACGTCAAGCAACGTTGAGAATGTTTACATTCACCGGTGAATCTCGACATTCACCAGATTTCGGTCTTTCACAGTAACATATACATTTCGTGCATGTTCGTAAGGTCATCTTTTTCCGGTAGATCACTCTATAGTTGAATCATTTTGACAACCGACACGGCCAAAGTACGAACTAAAGACGACAATTTAATGCCAAATTCCCATCGACCGAAACAATTTTAGAACAATAAGATTGATACATATTAATTAATATCCAGGGTAGGTATATATAGCTTCCGCTAGTAAAATAAAATACTACTACATAAAAGCCAGCTACAAATTCAATATTATGAATAAAACTACTATATAAATATGTATTAGTTTTCTATACCTATATTTTATTTAATACTTGACTATTCTGTTTAGTAGACATGCATTTTTCACAAATTTGTATTATTTGGAATGTTAAAAATGTGTATGACTTATTTTACAATAGTATGCGGCTACAGTGTTGCCAATTGTATGTTTCTTTCAAATGGTTCATGAAGGCATACGAAGCATTTTAACAATAACATTTTTTATTCAGAACCGAACGAAGAATATCGCTGCCTGTACCTTTTGCGACATTTTTTTACACAGGCTGTATTTGTGTTTTAATATGTGTATCTAAATGACTATAAATGACTACGCCGCCGCCATTTGCATTTTAACGATTTTTGCGTTTTACAATTTCCACCCCTGCTTGAATTCAAATTAATTGTCATAGTTGCAATTAGAATCCCACAATGGCATTTGAAAGGGTTTTTTGAAAATTATCGACATAAAGTAGTCAACTCTAACAGAATATTAATTCAAAATTACAGCTTATTAGTACTATTTCATCATATTGCCAATGTTTATCCGTTGCAAGTAAGCATGACTATGACGGTAAAAGACACTTTTTCAAGTTGCATAATAACCTTAAAACTTCTAAATAGCAATGCGTAAGCCAATTACAGACACGCAATATTTGGTTTACTGTACCTTGCAAAATTTAAATTGTAAAATTTATTAAGTTTTTGTAATTAATTTTAATCATTAATTAAGTCATCGACATATCATTGAAAAGTTAGGTTTTAACGATATTGTCTATGTGTTTCATTATAACATTACCTACTCTTGTTGCAGTAGTAAAACCATATATAGGAAAAATGTATTTTAAGACAAAGTGGTAAGTCTTTTAGTAATCCGATTTTATTGATAGGTGTGTATGTACTTATTTCCCACCATTTTAATTCCTCGATTTTTAAAGCTAGATCTCTGAAAGTGTTTGTAAATAATATTACGGGGATCTTTCAATTATTTATGAATTGCTCAGAATATTTGAAATACTATTTATTACCCAAGAATTGAGCTGTACTGTACACAGTAAAAAAAAACTTGCGAATCTACAGCACGATAACTGCTTAATTTTTCAGTATTCTTACTGTAACGAAAATTTTAAGATAACCTTACTGTATTTATTCAGAAAAAATGTTAAGTTTACAGAAGTTAACGTGACTATACAAAGCTTTTTTTACCAGACGCTTGTGAAATTACAGTAATATTTCTGGCGTATAATATACCACGAATGTTCTTGTAATTTCTTTACTGTATTAGTTGCTGCTTGAATGCTGGAAACTAGTGGTCTTAGAGATGTATTTTTTGTAGATTCACTATTAATATGAATATTACGTTGTTTCTGTTGGTAAGATCTATTAAGTGCAGGCGATACCCATCTATTGATTAAAGTAGTATTTTTCAAGCATATTTTGCATAATTGAACTGTCCAGTGATAATTCTGTAATAATTCAGATTTTCTAAAAGAATTTGATAGTAAATCCAATATAGTAACTTCCGAATTTCATACTCATCAAGAGATGCTAGTTGCTCTTGATAGTGCCTACAATTGCGGTAGTATAGTAGATTTCTACTGAAGGTATTCCTTTAATTATCTTTAAAAAATGTATTGTTTGTAAAATAGAATAATTCAATGTCATATGTATTAATGTTGATATACACCATACAAAGTTACCTGAATTATTAAATTCACCTGCTTTTAGTTAAGTTTTATTACTTTATTTCTTTTATGTACATATTTCTCTTTTGAGTTTTGTTATCTGTAAAGACTTGTAGATGGGTTTTTAGAATTACGTTTAACATATGCTTGTTCATACATTATATGTAATTTTGTCCGGTAATTGGAGATATCTGTTGGACAATAAATAATAATAATTATTATTATTAAAGTAATGTGCTGTCTTACAGATGGTTTCACAGCGTATGATTATAAGCAGGAATGATATATCGCTACTGTTTTGATATTAATTAATGCGTTTTACTTTTCTTTAATAAAGCGACAATCTTACCTAGTTCAAGATATCTGAAAAACCAGCATACACGAATCACATATTTAGATCACACTTACTGATACTTTTTCCAAAACCATGAAAACGTTAAGAAAATATTATAAAGTTCTAATGTAAGAATTGTAAAATCAGAGTATTGTTTTTAAACATTGAAAGGAGTGAAGTTTTTCACCCAAACAGAACAACCGAATTTACTTTCAAGAAATTGCTTAGTCATTTTAGTTTTCACTTCACATAACAGTTTCCCTGTTCGCTTTTCAAGCAATAGCACCTTTTCAGTTACGAGCTTGCTATTGGTATACCATGCCTTCAAATACTTTCCGCATTAGAGACGGCCATGCTTGTTTTTAATGGTTGGTGACAATTTCCGAAGTGTTCCTGAAGGAACAATAACTAATTTTTTAAATTTGGGATTTGTGAGTTCCTTGTACTCAGAAATACTTCGAGCATCGTCATATAACATGTAACGAAATTTTGTAAACTATCGAAATTCTCTGCATAAAAACTAGTAGCTTCCAACCATGTTCCCCATCTAGTTATTACTGGCGAGGGAGGCAGTCCCCAAGATGGAAGTTTTTCCCTATAAAGAGCTACTCTCGATGGTGCTTTTCTGAAAACTTTTTTAAAAGCGGATACAACTATATCAACTTCCGGATAGGTGTCTCTGATATATTCACAGATTCTGTGGAGAGCATGTGCTACACAAGTAATATGCAGCATATAAGGATATGTTTCCTTTAATAGTCTGCCTGTTTTTAACATATATGCGGCACTGTCACTAACAAAAGTATTTTCCTTGTACCTGTCGTCCGAATGAATCATTTTGTGCAAATTCTCGTCAATGGTTTTAGCAACTGTTTCCGCATCAACTGTATTTATGACTTTAAATGCTATTACATATGCGTTATATGGAATAGTTGGATGTAGTACACCAGCTACAACATTTACCACACAGCGTCCTAATACATCGACAGTTTCGTCGGCACTTATCAATAGGTACTGATTTGAAAGATGTCTTCTAATGCATTCTCCTGTTTTCGTGAAGCACTTAGAAACACAATATTTGCGTAAGGTGAATTCATCAGGAACATTTCGACAAGTACATTTTAGGGGAAATATTTTGAAAGTGGGATTGTCAAGTTTACTTAATGGGATATTAGCCGCCATTAAAGCTTCACAGAGTTCTTCGTTAAAATTGTCAGCTCTCAACCGGTCCAATTTCTGCGTATGTTTAGCGATGCTAAATGACATTGTACGTGCACTGTTTGGCCATTCTGTAACGATATTTTACAGACTTTGTAATAAATTTCGGAATCACTGACAATGGACATACAATCAGTATGACCCTTAATCCAAACTCACCATTGTTTCACTATGCCACTCTCGACGTTCTACCTATACCGATGAAGAAAGCAATTTACAAGTAAAATGCACTTTTTTTCTGTCGTTTTCGGGACAACAACAGATGTTGCACTTCACCATATGAATAGTGCTATTCAGTAACTGCGTGTTGTTTAAATTATTTCCTTGCTCCGTCGTAATTTAAACCTGGTATGTCCGGTCTATAATGATGAGCAATAACCTTAAAGTAATAGAACACATTAGGGCCTATGTAATATAGCAGTGTTTTGCCTGTACATACACAACAATTGAGAAATACGCAGTAAATAAAGAGGTACGAAAGTATCTATAAGAAATATCATTTCAAGAGCTTTGTAAATATTGAAAGAAACATTATTCTTCCACATGAATAGATAAACAAATGTATAAAGGTTTGGTATTGTTTTGACAATCTTCAGAAATCCATTAGATTTTTGCGTTTAAAATAACCTAAGAGTTATTTCCATAATAATTATTATTTGAGTTTCTTTGCGTATTTACCAATGATATAGAGATATTCTCAAGTTATTCTTTAATGATCATACGTGTACCTGTGAGATCATGTACAAATTTTGATTTCTGCGTTATCTATGTACATAGTTTATTAACAGGGATTATGTTTAGGTTACATTTTAATCTTATAGTATGTGTCAACATTTGTTCTTTGGTCTAAAATTTAAATTTAATTAGCATTGCTTGTACGAAATTAATCAATATAAAATATTTGTTTTAAACCTGCCAATAAGAAATAAAACATTATGCATATGTGTGTATATTGTGTGTATACTGTCACGTAATCTTCAATTAAGATATTTCTACATGTTGATTTTCCAATGAGCATCAATATATAGATTTACTGTTGATAAGGCTTTACAAATGAATCCTCTAGAAGCAAAAACGGCCACCTATATCTTTATTTGTCAAGATATACGTTTCGTACCATCTTGTAGCACTGTTTGAAGTGAAGGATTCCATCTAAATTGTAAGATTTCAGTTACAACTTACAGCTTATCATATAACGAATCGCGCGAGTTTCATATGGAATTAGAAAATCCGCTAAATCCATCTTAACTGTATTTCAGAAGCGGACAAATCCATCATTTAATTACATGGGTAACTGATACAATATAACCATTTTTCTACATCGGTGCTATAAAGTTCACTTTACGAAAGCCGTGTTGGTTGCCTAAAGTCCTACTTTACCGCACGTTAATTTTATGTTTTTGAAGGTGGTAACAAACACTATATGTAACCAACAATATTAATGTAAAATACACACGTTTTAATGGAACAACCATATTCAGATGAAATTGTACAAAGAATAAAATAGACACATGCGAACATTTTATTTAGATTAATTGACGATACAAATCGTTAAACAGCGTTAGATGGTAAAATTTCTAATACAATTATTAAAATTTACTTCTCAAAACCGCCGATATTCAATTATTTAAAATGTTCTATGTAAATGTCAGTTTAACCAACTTCAAAAAAAAACAGATTTCTAAATTTTAGAACAAAACATGTCTCTATTTTAAGTCTTTTTGAACTTTTAATACCCGAAATAAGAAAAAAAAGTGTAGAAATACACTTTTCATAAGACATTTTGTGCACATGTTCTTTAGAAAACTTGCCGCGAGCGAGTCGTTTTCTAAACTTGAACGTGTGCGCAAAAAACCTGTCTAACAAAAGTTGTATTTTATATAGTAATAAAAAGAACATAAACCTCCAGAATTTCTGAAATTTCTGATTATTGTTTTCTTATTACGATTATAGTCTTTATTGTGGTATCGAATATAAAAATATGTAAATAAAAGTTAAATATACGAAATGTGTGTAAATTAACTAATAAAACTGGTTTTTTTCAATTTCTTCTCTCCACATAGGCAGCCACGCATCGCCGGACACAGTTCTTCTAGTCCTCATAGCAGTGCTGGAACTCGGATATTGAATAGTCTTCAGCTGGTGGCTTACAGCTGTTTGAATGTTTCTGAATGTCATAAAATGGCGTGCCTCGAAATTATTTTTCAATCTCGGAAAGAGGAAAAAACGCAAAAAAGTTAGGCGAATAAGAAGATGAGGAACCACAGGTAAAACTCTTGATTGACCGTTTGACCATGAGGCACAAAGTCTTTGTGGACAATCCCCGAATATCTAAAAATGACATCAACATGTTTGTTCATTTTTGCTATTTTGTGTCTTGGTGAGATTGAAGTATGTCATGCCATTCTCTGGCGCTTGGTTTTCGGATCGTACTCAAACACTGAAGACCTGTCAATAGTCGTTGACGTTCCAGAAAATGGGGATCATTTTCAATCAATTCCAAAAAGTCAAGGCACCTTCCCTTTCTGCAGTAGTTTTTTTGAAGCTGTTTATACACAGATTTTTTCATCTTCAATTTATTGATCATCGTCTGATGATGAGTAAAATTCAACTCTTCCCCGATCATTCTGACTTTTAGCCAAAGATCTGAACGCAAAAGACCTCGAATTCTGTAGACATTTTCATCGGTTTTTGAAAATAAAGGTTTTCAGCTGCGTAGTTCATCTTCAATCGACTCTTCTGAAAATGCATTAAACCACCGAAAAACCTGAGACTCTGATAGAATACTATCTCCGTAAATCTGCTGAAATTTTGCAAAACTTGCCCAAGTCTGATGCGAAACCTGATAATACCCCGTTGTTCGAAATTGATGTCACTCATTTTTAGAACGTACCAGAAAAATCGCTACGGACAACCAATTAACTCTAACGAGTACGAACTCGTACTGAAAGAGTACAACATGTTCGCCTGCTTTTCCTCCAAGTCCCGCGTCCCAAGTATTGCCAGATCGAACGTTACGTTGTCAGTCTCATTACTTAATATACACACCTGGTAGATGTTATCCACATTTCCCAATAGCTGAATACCAATTGCATGAATTATTGGCTCTTTGCATTCAGCCACTTTTTAGAAACGCTACTAAACATGTCACAAATAATATTTCGAGCATAGGAATATTTATTATTATAAAAGATGTAGCTTTGATTAAATTAAATAAATTATTATATAAATTTTGTATGTGTTTCAGGAGTTACAGTAACAAAAAGAAATATCTTTAATTTGTTCTCCTTGTATAATAAACGTTTACACTTTTAATGTACATTTTCATTCAAAATATAAATATTGTTTTGGATTTTCCTTGAACTTTCATTTTTCAATATCAACATGAATATCATTATTTTCTTCTGGAACGTCAAATAGGCCCGGAAAAAAATTGAACATGTTTCTCTCTTCTTTACAACGATATAACACAAATGTATGCACTATCTATTAGTTTTTTAGATTTCCGCCGGTCCGCGGCATGTTACTATATTACCTGAAAATGCTATCGTTGTCGTAACGGTCATAACTCATAACTATAATCTACTTTTATTTATTAATGTGCGTGTGCATCTGCATGTCAGACTCCAGCGCAGACAAAGAAATTTATTAACAGGGCAAAGAATTAAAAGGTAAACTATAGGGGACCTTTTGGCAATTATATTATATAAATAGAATATTATGTTTCGGTTACTATGGGCATATTACTTGTATACAGAAATAGATATTTCAATTACTTCATTATAAATGTGCATTCTATTCTCATTTATGAGATTATTTTACTAAGCAAGTTAAGTAAAATATGTTTCAATTTTCCCCAACTTCTTGCATATACATACATCTTTTCTTTAACTTAAAAGTAATACTTTACAGAATTATTTAGAAGTTACAAATAATTAAAACTTAGTATGAGGCAATTGTTATACAAAAAATCGAATATTCGAATATACGTTCAAGAAACTCGTTTTAACAACTCAATCTTTGTCCATGCTTTTAAAAAGGAATGGAATACAAAACATGTTTGTGAATATTTTACAGTATAATTACCTGCGACATACACTTTTTGTATTAATTACTTTTGTATTAAGAACTACTTGCTTTATTAGCTCACAAACAATATTCACTACTTATACCTATACAGTTTACTTATATTGATTGTTTTCTTTCTACGATTTACGTAAGTAATAAAAGTCATTATACAAACAGATATTAATAAATATATTTCCTATTAAAATTATAGCAACACTTAATTTTATAATAAAGCATATAATGAATAATTAGACATGATTCTTAGAAGTCAATAATAATAATAATAATAATAATAATATGTATAATAATAAATACATTTTGTACTAATTACAACAATTATTTTGACAATTTGACACATATTTCATACTTGTTAATTACTCCAAAATAATCTAAAAGAGAATTTGACAGTGTTTATTTGCATATTTTAATAGTTGCATTTTACTTACTAATTATTTTAACTGAATTAAAAATATAACAATAATAATTCAAATACAGTTAAGATACAAAGTGCAATTTGTGTCATCTATATTTGCTAATTTTAATAAACAAGCAAATTCTCAAGCATATTAATAAGTAAAACTAAGTTATGATCATGACCGTTACGACAAAGGAGTAATTTCTATGTAGTATAGTAACATTCCACCGACTGGTGAAAATCGTCGAAAAATACGCCAATTCCGCCGTGTCTGCACAAAACACTACCTTTGTCAGCGGACACGTTACAACAATCGTAAAGATTCCGTCGACCGGCGGAACTCTCAGTTTATACGGACACGACCGCCAGCGAATATTTTAGCAGCAGCGTTAGTAAAAAAAACTGTATTGCCATATCAGTGGAGCAAATCGCTTCTTCGTCTCGCTTATTTTTTTGGAAGTACATATAACTAACTTCACCATTTTCTTCAGAATTTTGGTTATTGGACATGTATTTTGACAACTTTTTTTAGTAATGCCGAATATTGCAAAATGGTTTTATTTCGCTCAGAGTATTAATTCAAATAGGATCATGTGTTTGAGTTAGTACTGTGAATTTTTGGCAACTTAGTCAAAAACCAAATAGCGCTTCTAATGATACTCACCCAATTTTCAGAAGTTGAAGCCTTTTTAAGAATATGAGTGGAAGATGCCACTAGCAAATACGTCTCTACGAAACTGTGTTGATGATCGAAAATTTACATATACAGCGTGTCCCACGATTGATGTTACAAGAGGTGTGCGGAACTAAAAATCTTTGAATCTTAATTTGATCTTTTGTAAGTAAGCCCTGCTTGCTTGGTTTGAAACTTATTTTTAGTATAGTTTCGAGTTTGTGAAATCACGTAGGCCTTGACAGTTGAACAAGATCTATTTCCGTTTCAGGTAAAGTACCTTTCTCGTTCACAGTATGCTAAAATATTACTAAGAAAAGTTGTTCAGAATGACAAACTATGGCGCTATGCAAAATTTCATGAAAATCTACCTACTTTGATTAGATCGTTATTTTTTATATTCACCAAAATAAAAATTATATTTATTCATAAACTAAGTGTACAAAATGTGATAATAGTAAGATTGATTGTAGAGCAATACTATTATTACATTTTGTACACTTAATTTGTGAATAAATATAATTTTATTTTGGTGAACATAAAAAATAACGATTTAATCAAAGTAGGTAGATTTTCCTGAAATTTTGCATAGCGCCATCGTTTATCATTCTGAACAACTTTTCTTAGTAATATTTCAGCATAGTGTGAACGAAAAACGTACTTTACCTGAAACGGAAATAGATCTTGCTCAACTGTCAAGGCCTACGTGATTTCACAAACTCCAAACTATACTAAAAATAAGTTTCAAACCAAGCAGGGCTTACTTACAAAAGATAAAATTGAGATTCAAAGATTTTTAGTTCCGCACACCTCTTGTAACATCAATCCTGGGACACGCTGTATGTATAGCCAAATGTAGGTAAAGAATAGAAAAGTCTTTTTTATAAAAGAAACAATTCGCTAGGCTTTAGAGTTTTCTAGAAATTAACTACTAATTACATCATTGTCAGTGAAATGCTCAGTGTCTGTGACATATCAGGTTATGCTATTATTTATTACTAACCTACCCAATTAAAAGTGAGAAATATACCTAGTATAATGTAATAATAAAAACTTTTATTTATAGCAATTTTATAAGAATGAAATCAAGTTTCAAATGTGTCTTGTAAAATAAATAATAATAAAAAATTATATATCGTTCTCATCGATATAATCTTATGATCAAGTGAAACCATATACGTGATTCAGAGAATTGTAGGACAGTATATTTCCAAATACCATTTATTAATTTGTCGAATTCTGCGTTTCGCCAATCTATAAAAACACTTTCTATAATATTGCGTACCAATTTGAATGCAAGTTAATTTTAATTCTCTACGACAATTTGAAATTTAAACGTGTCATTCCGTTAATACTGCGGTTTATCATCAAAAGTAGCAAATTCGGGTTTTGTTGATTCTGCTACTTTTACTATGTTTAATAAACCTTTTTCGATTGGTTTTCTAACAATCATTTCTTTAGAAGAGTCACAAATATTCTCACATCTGTTTTTTCAATCAATTTACAAATAACAAACTGTAATTAAATATAATTTTATAACTATAATTATTATTTGTAAAGTCGTAATTTTCATCCGAAAAGCTACTTACTAAACTTTATTTCTAAATTCCAAGATCAATAATATGCTTAACTGGCAAGCATATATTTGCCCACAGTTTGTATCAAGAATTATGAGGCCACTCTAGCAGTTTTTTTTTAACCTTCTATATCATTAATATACGTATTAACATAGTTCCTCGCATAGTGAAGTTATCTGCTACTGGCAACTTCAAGACTCATTTTCTCAAAAAGGCTTTATGTTCTGAATATTTGGTGAGTTTGATTAAAAGCGCTATTCTTTTTTGAGTAAGGTAACGTATAATCATGGTCCTAACTCAAATCCTTGATTTAAGAACTGGATTTATGTTTTGAAAAACACATTTTTTTAATTAATTTTCGTGAGGAATAGTCATCTTGCATTATTCGGCTCGACTAAAAAATGTTGTGAAGGTCCATTTCTGATGTGCAAAATTATTCTGAATAATTTGGTAAAGGTCGCATTTGCTTATACCCTCATTTCAAGAAGCGGCATAATTCTTGACTGATTTTACACTCGTCGTATAGTCGTATGGTCTACAATTATTTCTGGTGTCTGGGCAAAAAAAAGACGGAATATCAGATATCGATAGTTGTAATACTAAAAAAGTATGCCGAAAATATAAAGTCTTTATTCGTACGCATAGGGCAGAAAAAATAAATAAATAATTCAATTGGCCTTATGCCGAGCCTGGACTATCCTTATCGACAGGTCATCAGATCCTCCGCGAGAAGTTTCTGTATCCATTTCATTTGCAACGAGTACAGGCTCTAACATCACAGGACCATCCGGCACGTGTTAGATTTAGCACCTGGTTTCGAGAAGAGCAAGCGAGAGACCTGCAGTTTTGTGTCAACGTACTATTTACGCGTGATTAATGTTTTGCCTGGAATGGCGTATTAAACTTTCATAACGCTCATTATCGAAATGATGTAAATCCGTATGTAATACAACAAACAGGATCATTTTCAACAACGCTTCTCAGTCAATGTTTGTGCGGGAATTGTCGATGATTTTCTGCTTGGACCTCACATAGGTACTACCTGCACGATTGAAAGGAGCGAGTTACTTAATTTTTTTACAGAATGCGTTGACGGAGTATCTCGATGATGTACGATGTACCTATGCAGCTTACATGACGTCTCTGGTTTATGCACGATGGCGCGCCACCACACATCACGAAATTACTTAAATGTTGCATATCGTCAGCGATGGATTGGACGTGGAGGACATTAGACTATGGCCGGAGCGCAGCCCGGATTTAAATCCATTATTAGATTTCTTTTTTGGGGTTACATGAAGACACCGATGTGTGATGGGGATGAAATTGAGACAGAATGATCTTCGCCAAAGTATTTTACAGCGGCAAGGCGCATACGTGAGGAAGGAAATAGTAATAATAATAATCCACCTGTTTCATATTTCGGTCCTTTTCCATTTTATTTAATGTGAAAAGAGGAAGAGTGGATACAAAAGTCTTCGCACGCAGTCACTAAAGTATTTACACTTTGAGGATTTATTAATAAAAATTAGGCACATTTTCCGTATCAGCTGTTGACCCATTTTCAAGTTTAATAACCCCTAGAGTTTTTTTACAAAAAACACACGTGACAGTATTATGGTTATGCGCTGGGTACAATAGTCAATAATAGTTTTATTGTGTTTAGAATAAACATAGTAGGGCTATTCTAGTCTGACTGAACGTTCTTTGTATTTGTATGTGTTTATTTATGAACATACTAATGTATGTGCCAGGACCGTAATATAAATTTCACAAAAAAATAAATTTTTCATTTCTTTGTTATTACGATAACATACAGGTTTGTTTTTAGTAGCACTTTACTTTCCTAGTAGTCAGTCATTTTAATGCTCGGACACCTGTATATTGTATTACGTATAACAGAGGTAGAAAAAAGAAACAGAGGAAGGTGAAATATTCCCACTGAATTAAACAAGCATGCTTCAAAATAACAGTATGCATGATAAATAGAGATGTAAACAATGCAACTTATTAATATTCCTGAAAAGTATTACTAGTCACAAGTACTTAATTCATGTTTATAAACACTGGAAATGATAATACAAATTACAGTAATATTTAAAGTTGTTTTCTTTACGCTTTAGTGACAATAAACTATTAATGTTATAACGATCGCTCGCACTGCGCATATCTATTAAAAAGGCTTACAGCATTTATAGGATAAGCTAAATTTTAAAATTTCTCCTCTACATTTGTGAATCATTCGCCTTTTATTTCCACGAATACAAATATTCAGCTGCATTTGTCTGAACTACGTTTTATAGTACAGGTAACATAGAATTTGCGAATTGAGAATTTTGTAATAAAATACGCAAATGCATTATCATACTGAAATTGTCAACAAGTTTCAAGATGCTTCATGCGTTAGTCTAAAGTGAAATATCTTGAGCAAGGTGGATTCTATTTTTATTTGTATGATTCAAATAATTACTGTATATTAGATCATGTTAAATCTAACGTAGCAATGCATAGTGTGGTACTATCCTCAATGAGTATAGATGTTGTTATGGTTTTTCTCATGCCTGAACGAATGCGGAGAGGTACTAATTTAAGACCCGTCACAGGCGCATAATTATAAATTTATATGGTTACAAGTATCAGGACAATAATATGTAGATGTTGGGACATACATATTACAACTAATATTAATTATTAACTAGTTTGTAGTCAAAGCCTATTAAGGTTAAAGTTTAGAATGACTCCCAAACAAATAATATTAAAATAAAAGAAAAAAATTGAATAATACGGTTGTAGTTTTGTGTAAATAGAATACATACTTATATTCCACAAACCAAAAATGTAAGTTTCATGTCAGCAAGGGAGTAAAAATTATAAAATCTTCGTCTTTAAATACCCTATTTTCAGGTCAAAATCCATCAGTTTTATTCGATATTTCCATTATTCAACTACAAAAATCTATAGTACCGAGCGGATGACACTCACGTCGCCCAACGGCGGCAATTTGAAATAAAAAATGAGGTGTGGGCAACACACGACTTTCTTATACGTATATGCGTTTCGATTTTTCTACGTAAAACCTGTTTCTAACTATAAATTTCAAATAATTTTATCTCCTTAATAAACCTGTGAGTAGAAGTAAATAGTTTTATAATCTTAATAATACGGTATAGAATTCATAATTTGTGAAATAAGAAAAACTACTATCCGATAAGAGTGATAGTGCTACTTCCGGTCCAAATTTTGAAACTTTTTTATACACAAACTATTCATAATCAAGGTTTAAATACCTTTGCACTTTTAATAAACCTATACACAATACATAATTTGAGAGATATTTTAAAAAACTGTTATTAGATAAGAATGAAAGTGTTACTTCCGGTCCGAATTTTGAAATATTTTTTGTACGAACATTTTCGTCATCAAAATACTTCGTCTATGGTAGTTTTATATAAATGTTTATAATCCTCGTTAATATAATAATGAATTCGACGTGTAACTTTTTGCAACGTTAAATAAGGTAATTGATTAACATATATAAGCCCTCATACAGTGAATTCGAATTCATATTCGAGCCGAAAGCGGCCAGCTTTTCTGTTTTTGAAACCCCCATTACGAGTACGTATTTGAGATGCTCCTTCTATAAAATACGTAGGTAGATAAATAACTGCCTCGAGGCTTTAATCAATTAAGTACATTCTTTAACATTGAAAAAAATAGGGTGTAAGCACCACACGATATTCTTATGCGTATGTGCGTTCCGAATTTGCTATATAAAAGTTGTTTTAAATTAAGTTCCAAACACTTTACTTTTGTCTTTTTAATAAACCTGTGAATAAAAAAATTTGAAATTGTTTTTATTCAAAAATTTTTCGAAATCCAACTCTAAATACTTTACTAATAAATCTGTACAGAATGTATAATTTGACAAATATTTGCAAAAAACCGCTTTTGATAAGAGTAAAAGTGTTATTTCCAGTCCGAATTCTGAATTTTTTATATGAAAATTGCAATGTATAAATACTTTTATACTCTCAGTACATTGATGTAATCTACTACTTCCAGTTCACCTATTTCCCTGAAAATCTAATAGGTTTACCCGTTTGGCCACTGTCGTGGTCAGAGAGAGAGGGGGGAGGGGGGGGGGGAAAGAGAGTGAGAAAGAGAGAGACACAATGACGTCTTCATCGCTTTTTTTTAATGACAACCTTCACTATGTTTTTCAGTTTTTAATAAACTTTCTTACTCCTTAAACGGTGATGTAGAAAAATTGGTACCTTACATAATAATTTTTTTTAATAAAAAATCATTTTAACAAAAATCTTAATTCAAATCAACTTAACTGGGAAATGTTCGACGGTTATCGAAATTGTAGAAAGCCAGTCTAAATTTTGAAGTAATTTAAATCAACTTAACTTGGAAAAGTTTGACACTGTAAAAATCCAATCTAAATTTTGAAGTTAGGAACAAAAAATGGCACATTTAGCTGAACGGGAAAGAATAGAGATTTTAATAGTGGTTGGATACGGCGATAGACTAAGAACTCATGTGGAAGCTTGTGAGTTATTCAATCAAGCACATCCAGATAGGCATTCAATTGCAAGATCTACAGTAAGTAAATTGGCCGCCAAATTTACGAAAACTGGAAATGTAAAATATTTGTCTCAAGAAGGTCGACCACCAATAAGGAATGAAACAAAATTTAAAGTATACTTGAGGCAGAAGAACACCCTTATATTTCTACAAGGCAACGTGCCCTAAATAACAACGTGGACCACAGTTTTGTTGTACAATTATTTAAAAAAGAAAAGTATCATCCGTACAAACTGCACCTAATTCACGAGCTAAACGAAGATGATCCAGACCGCCGATTGCAGTTTTGTGAAGAATTAATGTTACGATGTGATCAAAATCCCAATTTTTTAAACAACATTAATTTTTCTGATGAAGCCACTTTTTTCCTCAACGGATCAGTGCATCGCCATAACTGTAGGTATTGGTCACGGGACAATCCTCACTGGATTCAGGAATAACACAGTCAACATCAAGACAAATTACAAGTATGGGCGCGGCGCTTTTTAGGACCTCACTTTTTTTAAGGAAACCTGACTGCTGTCCGATATTTAATATTTTTGTAATTTGATTTGGTGCCAGCAGTGGCCGCTCTTTTTCCTAATAATGATGGCGACGTACCTCATCAGAATATTTGGTTTCAACAAGATGGAGCGGGACGCCCCCTCATTTTGGCATAGAGGTCTGTCAATACCATGATGCTATATTTACAGAAAAATGGATAAGGTGGCGGGGACCAAATGAATAGCCAGCGCGCTCCCCCGACCTAACACCCTTAGATTTTTATCTGTGGGGTTACTTAAGAAGAGATAAAATTCGTTTTCCTCAGGGTAGAAAATGTCTAATATGATTTTAAAATTTACATATTTGTTCGTACTGCCGACATATCTGTGACTTGATGAGATTCAAGACATGCAAGTAGACTCGTACTCACAAGGCCCCAAGGGGTTCATTTGGTTAGAACACCTGACATGCGATCGGGGGAAATGAGTTCGAATCTCATATCACTGATCTGCATTCCAAGATATAAGGATGCTAATCTCATACTTATAATAATCTTTAAGGGCAAACTTCATATTTCCAAAGCCTGTATGTAGAATCACAATGATATCCTTAGGAGCAAAATGAGGTTGTAACTAGTAAAAGAGCATGTATTGAATTGGACGTTGACAGAAAGTCAATACAAGAACAAGGAACTAATAGGAAAACTAGATGGATGATAAATTTTCAGCTAACCTATCTAGTTACAAAACAAAAATTGTGTTGACTGGACTCTATCCTTTAAGAATGGAACTGTACAACATGGACCGTGAACTCGGAATAGTAAGTGTGAATTACAGAAGGAAACCAGTCTGCATGTAATCTGCACTTCTATTAAAGCCTACGATTGTATTCAAACTTAATTTCTTTACATAGGGTTGTTTAAAAAGAAATGCGAGCTCTGTAGGTAGTGCACAGTAGTAAGAATATAATGATCAAGTGTGTGCATATTCCCTAATGCACAAATCAAATGGAAATGAATAAAAGAAGAAACTCAATATAGACTACAGCAAATAAGACTTTGTGTGACACACACTAATATAGAGGAAAGATGTTGTTACCAGCAATATACTGACGCAACTGGTTTTCAAATATGCTATCAAGAATATAGTAAAATTATGTCTTCAATGAAACGAAAATTTGGTAGATTAATATTGAAGAAATATTTTTAAAAGCATATAGCATCAGTGCCATGTACACCAGCAGCATTACTCCCGAAATCAATGTATAGCATGTTATTGTTAGAAGACATGCTATATATTATAGAGGTTATGAAAAAGCTATAGTTGAAGTGACAGGATTTTCGAAAACTTCATTATAAATACAAACAAATGGTAAAAGAATAGATAGCTCTTATAAAGTAGGCTCTTGAATTTCATGTAATAACTATTAAAGTAAAAAAATAATTATTAAAGAGAATAATATTGAAACAAACACACCTAATAAATGCTCGCAGGTCATGACAATTGCAGAAGGAAAATTACTGAAGCAATCAATCATACATTAAAGGTGTTTCCAATATTTTTTATAAATTTTCTTATACATACTCCTGCTACGGTAACTAAACAAATAAAGTAAATATTAAGTAAGTACGATAATTATAATTAGCTCGTGATACTTTCCTATAATATAAAAACGTGTTATTATTAACATGTTTTCCTTTAGATATGTTATTTCGATTTTTCTCACACATTTTGAAACGACATACCAATATCAATTTTAGAATTAAAAAGAAAATTTTATTTATGAACGTTTAAAATGTAATTTAGATATACATAATACGTATAATATACATATTATTTTGCAGACCTGAATTTAATTTTGTTGCAGGCCTGAATGACCATATATATATATATATATATATATATATATATATATATATATATATACAGGGTGTCCCAGAAATAAAAAGACGGAGTAGCAGGTATGTAAAGTCCGAACAGAAACAGACCCAAATATACCGCAGTAACGACGAAATTAAAAATGTAATTTTCTATGTTGTTTTTTAGATAAAAAAATTACATTACGGACCTGGCACAGAATGTATGTTTATAAATGCACGTAAGAATGCTCATTTGTAAATAGAAACGAACACGCATTCATAGAAAAATACGCTTCTATTTGTATAAAACGGGAAAAAAACGTTAAATCGTACATATAAAATATATTTTTTGCCAGATGGGCGACCCGCTTTATTGCAGACAATAAAAGATGGTTTTTATTTTTAAAATAGGAAGATTGCTGCTCTTTAATGTGTTTATAGTCGGAAACAGCTGATTATTATTATTTTAGAATATTCAATAAATCGTAGTTTTTCTAGATTACAGTAAATATCAAGAATGTAATTATTTTTTTCTAGCAGGTGTAAAATTAAAGTAATTAGTGGTTTGATATTTATTATGAAGTATCTATTTCTCCTCCTTTTTT
This sequence comes from Amphimallon solstitiale, assembly GCA_963170755.1. Lineage (NCBI taxonomy): Eukaryota > Metazoa > Arthropoda > Insecta > Coleoptera > Scarabaeidae > Amphimallon > Amphimallon solstitiale. The sequence continues at coordinate 78,978,684 of OY720675.1, forward strand.
TTAACACAAGTAATATGATGGTCCTGAAAAGCACCGATTGTGAAAATGGAGCAGGTGGATATTTAGTCCAGTGTCGGCGTAAGGCCAATTGAATTCTTTATTATTTTTTTTCTGCCGTCTGCGCACGAACAAAGACTTGATATTTTGAAGGTACGTTTTTACACAATCTAGCTTCCGATTTCTGCTACTCCGTCTTTTTATTTCTGGGACACCTGTATAATGCACGACATTTTATTCTGGAATTCATTTATATACACAATTACAATGTTTACATCAAAATGTAAATTACTATTCAACGCGTTGTCCAATAATACGAAGGATTGATAGATATTTTCATTAGACATCATAAATTTTACTACGTGAAATAAACAGAATTGTTTCTGTTCTTTATAAACGGTTTTGAGATGAAAAAATAAGAAGAAAGTATCCATGTAATAAATAACGTCTAAAAAACTATATGTTTCAAGTCGACAAGTTTTGTACTGAAATTATTTCTTGGTTTTCCTGATACCTTTAGTTCGCGCCGTATAGAAAAACTGCAAATCGAAACTTTTATTTAATGCAGCTTTCTTTACTAACGTGATTGACTGTTTATGAATATTCACACAATTTGTTTACTCAATTCATACGATAATGTTTGCCAATCTATTACTTAATTTATTGTTTACTCTCTACTATTTGATGATATGTGCTAATGAATGTAGACCGCTAAAAATTATTTGTGCTAACTCTGATAATGTTAATAATATCGCACACATAAAATGCATTTCTCATAGACATTCAAGGACTTAAGTAGTGTAAAAACAGCTAAGATTTTTAATGTACACAAAGCATATTAAAATTAAACATAACTAACACAAACAATATGGTAATTGTATTATATCAAATATTTAATAAATCTACTCCTACGTTGTGTCTTAAGCAGGCCAGCGTCGTACATAAGGCCAAGGTTGGGCAGTTTCCAACGTGCCAAAGAGGCAGCGGTATAATGACAAAGAATCCAAAAAAAATTGCCACTCTCACTTTTTGAGATGAAAATATAATATGCACTTCTGAGTGTAGTCATCAAGATCAAACGTCAATTTGTATAAGAGTTTTTAACTTAAAAAGACCAGGAATTGGTACAAAAGAATATTCTTTATTGTTTTATCCTACATATGAACGTTGGGTGAGGGACTAACAATATTTCTTTTGTCCTTAGATAAAGAAGGGTTAAACATCAACGATTTTCGAGGCCAGAGGCGCCGAACGCGCGCGGTAGGTATAATGGATAAATTTGGATTGAATCCGCAGCTTTCTTCGTTCCTTGTTGCAATTATAATGGTGCCAAAAAATCAAATACATATTTTTCTCTTTAGTTCAAAAACTATGTGTTTTTTCAGGTTCTACAAACGCCGGTAAATTTTGAAATCTGATGTTACAAATTTAATTTTAAGACTTTTATCGAATAGTCGATCATCCAGTAAAATAGATATAATATCAACTTGGAGAAGTTTAGGATAAATTTAACAATTATTCTAAGAAGGAACAATTAAAATTATTTCTAAAAGTTGAAAATATACAACAAAACTTACAATGAACGAGGTATATAGATAATAGATAGATTTTTTTTAAAATTGCGTTGCTGCTTACATGAATTAATGAATTATAAAAATAATATCAGGAGAAGAGAAATCGGCCAGTTCTCTTGTATACTATCAACAGGTTATAGGTGTTGATTAGACAGTATATAGTTATAAAATAGTAGATCCGTGGGCCATTGCCTTTTTAATCTCCTTGGCACATTCGGTTTATTTTTATTTCTTCCACTATGTTATTGGGGTATCTTTCTAGAGCTTCAAAGTAGTTTGTTGAGAACCTTTTGATGCAGGGTGAAGTTGGATACATAACAGGAGGCGTTGGTTACATAGCAAAGTATTTTAGATTGCTGTCCTTGAATTATTTTCATATTGGACGTTTTCGCGTATCCGCAGAGTTGAGCACAATATGTCCATATGGGCTTTATAATACACTTATGTAAGTGTGTAAAGTATATAAGTGTATAAAAAATATAATCTTGTTTTCCAAGGATATGTTAGATTTTCACCACATCAATTATTACATTTGTTTTAATTTAAAATTAATTTGTTGGCGTTTTATTTGGATGTGCTTCTTCCAAGTGAGTCTTTGATGCAAGTGTAGTCTTAGGTACTTCACATCAGGTTTGTTGAAGAGTACTGGTGAGCAGTGGCGGCCCGTGATTTTTTGGGACGGGAGGGCACCGGGGGGACTGAGTGTTTAATAGCAAAAATTAAGTACAGACAAAAAATACACTCAATGTGCTATTTAATTAACTTGTTTGAAAATAAAATCCATCCGCCGTTCCTTACGATCAACAAAATGATTAATAACTAATTCATTGAAGTTTGGTGTTGATGTCAGTAATTGTTTTTCAATGGAACTCATTGCCAAGGCACATAGTCTGCTTTCCCGCATGGTATTTCTAGAAAATGCTTTTATTTATATTACATTTTGACATTTAAATATAATTTGCTTCCATTTTGTTTTGTTACCAACGTCAAAACAACAAAATTAGCGTGCGATAAAGAAATACTTTTGCAACCAAAACGGGTGTCGTAAAGTGAACTTTATAGAACCGAAATAGAAAAAAGCATTTTGCACATTACACTCACACAACCAGTCTGATAAACTGTAAGAGCTTCTATTGAATTTTCTCGTCACGCTTTTATTAGTTTTCGAATTGTGATCTTCTAGTTTAATCAATAAATCTGGTCTAGGGAAACCTAGACTTTTTAATTCTATCTTAATGCCATAGCTCAATGAGTTATTTTCTATCATTTCGTTACTAACGCAATTCATAGTTGCATTTGCACCGATAGAAATTACAACATACACTCACCGCTGTATATTATATACTGAACCGCCACCGGACCCATAGAGTAGTGCCCCGCCGCCTACATATATACGCGCGCTACCCGCGCCTGTTTCATCGCTTGATTTCTAATACAGACAGACGGGGCTGGATGGGGCAGTCGCGCGAGATGCCCCGGAGCCTACGTCAGACTGCGATTTTTAAACGCGCTGAAAAGACGGACAGTTACATCCGAAAACATATTATTTGTTGTCAAACAAATCAGAAATATTACATACAAATTAGGTATTTATAATTAATTTATCTGTTAAAAGAAATTTGTGACCGGGAAATTTATCACGGGGGGGGGGCAGTGCCCCGTTGCCCTCCCTGCAGCAGCCGCCACTGCTGGTGAGCATACTGTGTGCTTTGTGGTAAAAGTGACCTGTGTAGATTTAGTTTCATTAATTTTGATCCACCATTTGTCAAACCAGTTTTTTTGTTATTCGTAAACAGTTTACGAATAACAAGAAGCAGAAGCAGACGGTTATCGCAGACCTGAAGATGGCAAGCGTGATTTTGCCGAAATGTCGTCTAGAGACCAGCACCGGTCTTTTCAAAGACCAAGCAGTTGAAACGCAGAAGAAAACCCGGAATCCAGTGACAACATATATTATATATAAAGGAAATAACGCGGATACATTAAATAACAAGAAATAGAATAATAACAGGTAAATTCCGCTGTAGAGCAACCATAAACACGTGTTTCTGACTATTGGTCGTCATCAGTACGGTGTAGCCAAGGAATAAGGTGGGATAACTTTGGAGATGTAAGCTATACGGAAGACCATCGGGTGACAGACTCCCATTTGTAGCTTCAGCTAGAAAATCCTCAATTTTGAGAACAACAACTAACGTCACCACGAGGAAGACTAATGCCAACCCGCGTGCCATCGGAGACCCAGGAAACATAAATCAAAAGAAAAGAAATAACGCGGATACATTATTAACGTTATTTCCTTTTTTTTTGAATTATCTTTCCTGGGTCTCGGATGGCACGCATTAGTCTTTTTTTTATTTATTCAAGTATTTGCCTGTTATCGATGCGATAAGGTGGACACAGGTTAAGTCACGGTTTAGCATTCATAAAATAGCATCTCCACCCTTACCATTCGTAGTTTAAGTTTTTTATAAATAAAACAAATACTTATGCTGTATACCTTCAATATTTTTATTTTCAAATACTATCATTTTCTAAATTATTATAGGTAAATACGTATTTTATGTAAAACATATGATATATACGCATATATTTAGCATAACTTTTGTAGCCAATTATAATTAGTCCTGTCGAAAGATTTAATTATATGTAAATATTCAATGTCAATGGCAAACCAATAAAATATATGTCTAAATTTGTCCTTGTCTAGGAAATAATTAGTGATCTCTGCATTAAAACAAACCTGTAGTTTTCAAGGTGACCAATATACAATGAACGGAGCTGAAAAAAACACACCAAAAAAGCTCAAAAACATGTAAATATGTGTGTATGTAATGTATGCTTATAGGCTGGTAGGTATAAAAAGCTATATATAATCGTAATCTGTAGTCTATAATCTCTACTATGTAATCTGTAAAATAATTGCTTTTGTTTATAGTGGCTGTACAAACATGAAATAGTCAATAAAGTACAAAATGGTTTCATCACATAAAATCGACATTGCGAAGTCTATGTACAAAATTATTTCGTGTTATTTAATGTTTATATTGTGTAAAATAATTAATTGTATGTCCTTGACCGACCATTCTTGTTTATAGCGTAAAACGTAATTTCATCAACAACAAAAAAATGACCGATATTAATAACTAACATTAAATCATATATCTATGAAGATATTTAGGAAAGTTGTGACAGGCACACTATTATTTTATTGGTTCAGAGTATTCCGTATGCCATAATATAAAAATCGTCAACTTTATGGTAAAAATATTACTGTTACCGATTATTGGCGAGTATTATACACAGAAATATAGATACCAAACTTGACATATTTCTGTTATAAAATAAATTTATAGTTAAGACCATTACAAACCGACCTTAAAGGTGCTCTATTTTTTTTAAATATATATTTTATATAAATTTCATTACGTTATGGTGCAGTACTTTAAATAAATATCATTCTTCAAGGAATTCATTATTAAAATATTGTCACTGCATAACGGAATATTTTACCCAGATTAATAATTATTACAATAGATAGGTAAATAAAAATATTGATAAAAAAGTAATTAATTTTTTATAACTATTTATCTTTTTGAAGTGTTGCCAAACAATCAGGATTAAATGCAGAAATGACTCTTTTACTTGTACAGTTTTTAGTTAAAAGCCTGTCGTCTTCAATTCCGTTCCCTAGGCTATAGTCATACTAGGTAGTACGGAGCAATTTTCTTAATATGCTATTATGAGGGAAAATAGAAGAAAAAAACGACATATTCTAATTTAAGAAAGAAATTAGTAGTCACCCCTTGCTAAATCGAAACTGTATGGTATGTTTCATCTCTATAAAGCCGCACTTAATTACGAGCCGAACTTGTGAGCAATTGTCATGAAGCAGCATAATATTTTGATGACAGTTGTGGGGCCTTTTTTGAACTTTTTTTATTGTTTGCTTATAAACTTCTGCTGTCATGTAGCCCCATTTTTATGTATTCAATTCCATCATCTTTCGCGATAAATTCTGCATTCTAGCTCCTTTGGTGGTAGATAGCCCTTGTGGATTCACTACAAGGATTCTTATTTTTTGTTTCATCATCATCTGTTCTAAAGCCACCAAGTTTTCTTCGTAAATCTGCGGCTTACACAGTTTTTTTTTCCGTGAGCCAGCAATTTCAGAATCCAACGTACTGACGCCTTATATTTCTATATTTTCGTATAATTTGTTTAATACTGTAGCTTTCGATATCTCTACTTCATCTGTAGTCATTGAAAGTTGTTGATCTGCTAAGACCAAAACCTCAATTTTCTGATACTTTTGCCGATTCTTCTTGGGCTGAACTGAAAATTTTACGTCATATATTATCACATTAATATTCTTGGATTCAATTTCTGCGTTCGTCAGATTTTAATTTTGCTTGTTCATTTTAGGTGAATTTTAGTCATTTTTGTTAGTTAGGGCTACACTAAAACTACAAAACTCTTCGGATGTGAACCAAACTTATTCAATAAACATCAAAATGTCACAGCAACCTGACAGCAAAAATTTTCGATAGGCACTTGTTTTCGTCATATAATATAAAAGTCTCCCGTCGTATATATAACATATCTATGGGCCACAGTGTTAATTGACCTTTAAAAATATATCAAAGGCGGCTATGGTGCATGGATGACGAATTATATGAGTTACTTTCTATAGTAAATTAAACTTTATGTCCCGGAAGTTCAGTCAGTAATAACAACGCAGGTTTCCGAGTGACTGGAATATATATGTACATGTAATAAAGATAGCAATGCTAGAGATTAATGAATCCAAAAACCACAACTATATTAAATATATATTAAGAAGCCATAACTATCTCATTCCACCAAAACCAATTACTTTAACATAGGAAGCAACAGAAACTTTCGATATGGAAAAGATTTAGAAACTCGTGCTCAACCTAAAACGGATCCGCGCACATACCATCCAAGCCAAGAAGCTATTTTTTTTAGTATGCATAATACTCTATCACACTGCGACACAATTGATGTGATTTGTTTTTTCATATGCATGCTGGCATGTGTCATTCTCATAACCTCTACTAAAATAGAGTAAGTAGAGTAAAATGTAAGAAATATAATGCTGGTTAAATAGAGAAGAAACCAAAAAAACACTATTTAAATTTTGTCTCGTGACTCACTTCATGAATGACAATGATATTATGACGGAACTCTGTTACGTCATATAGAAAAAAATTATAGATTTCAAAATAATATGCACTACCACCTAAGTACATATATACGCGTCACTTTCATATATTGCAAAAATATATTCAACATTCCGATGCAAGTATGTATACTTGTAGGGGAAAGTAGCCTATGATGGCATACTTAACTCTATGCTCTGTTACTTTGTTAATTAACAACATAAAACTTTGTGATTGAATATTTGCTTCATGTACAAAGTAAGCGTTAACGCTACTTATACAGGGTGTTTCATCGGTTGGGGTATCGCGAATTAAAGTGCCTAAATATAAAAATATCGACTTCAAATTTTAACCACTTATAGAGCTTTTAAACCGCTACCAGCAGGTTAGGTTGTTTTTAATAATATTATTTTAATTAATGCGTAAATTAAAAAAAAACGTATTATCAAAAATTAAAAGTGCTCAAAAAATGTTCAAATTTGAATGGTGATACGTGGAAATATCACCCATATTAACTTCACAATCAGAATTTTTATAAACGAAACCGTTTGTCAAATAAAGTCAATATTAAATAATGTCGTTTTTCTTACGACAGATTTATGGTACTTAACTTTCTAATTGTGCTGTCCGCAAACAGGTAGTCCTTTTAAATTTATGACGGATAATAAATAAAAATTTATGACGGATAATATTCAACCAATGTAAGTTCAGAATGCCCTTGGAAACGCTTCCCGATTAGTAGAACTACAACAACAACTGAAGGCTTCAGGGTTGAATATTATCCGTCATAAATTTTTATTTATTATCCGTCATAAATTTAAAAGGACTACCTGTTTGCGGACAGCACAATTAGAAAGTTAAGTACCATAAATCTGTCGTAAGAAAAACGACATTATTTAATATTGACTTTATTTGACAAACGGTTTCGTTTATAAAAATTCTGATTGTGAAGTTAATATGGGTGATATTTCCACGTATCACCATTCAAATTTGAACATTTTTTGAGCACTTTTAATTTTTGATAATACGTTTTTTTTTAATTTACGCATTAATTAAAATAATATTATCAAAAACAACCTAACCTGCTGGTAGCGGTTTAAAAGCTCTATAAGTGGTTAAAATTTGAAGTCGATATTTTTATATTTAGGCACTTTAATTCGCGATACCCCAACCGATGAAACACCCTGTATAATATCAGCATTAGGTCATTTCTTTTTCTGAAATTGCTTTAGGAAAAATTGTTTGACTATGCCATCATAGGCACCCGTTACGTCCTATGATGGCGCACGCTCATAAATTCAATACAACTTGACTTTTTATCTTTAATTTTTATTAGTGAGAATAACAAGAGAAACATTACGCAAACAAAAGTAACAATAGATCCTATAAAAACAATAAATCAACAATAATTCGTAAAAACAAAAAAATAACTATAAAAAATTAACATGACCTCTGAATCAGTAAAATGAGGAAAAGTTAATGGCATAACTCGCAAATAAAAACTTTAATTTTTTTATTGACACCAGCACAGTCACAGTGGCACCAGCGCAAGCATTTCTGGCAACGGATCCAGGACTCCTTATAACGGGACTGAGAGTAAAGTCCATTGCAGTATATGCAAGCAACGTCAGATTCGTCATCGTCATCGATATTGTAAGGATCATTAATATCGTTCTCATTTTCTTTCTCGTCCTCCTCTAAGATTTTCCTTCTTTTCGCTTTTCGGGCCAGCTTCTCTCGCTCTTGTCTAGCTGTTACATCTGCTTTGTCTTTCAATTCTATGATGTCGGGAGTTGCGTTCAAATGATCACACTTTCCGGGTTTTCGCCCTTTGTTCGTTTTTGTTTTAGGGACAGCTACTGGCAGCGGTGATAGTTCTTCAATGCTCAATTTCATTTTTTTTATAGACGTAGAAGGACCAGCAGCTTCCAATTCTAAGGTTGTTTGCAAGTCTTCTATTGGTTGTTCATTGTGGGTGGCAACGGGTTGTTCATGAGCTTTGTCCGTAGTGAGGGCTGGCGCAAACATCCAATCCTCGAAAATTTCAGGATTTATGGGAACAATTCCTGCTTTGGCAAACGCTTTTATGGCATTTGCGAGAGTGGCACTCTTCAAATAGGCTTTGGTAAAAAGACTGGCAACCTGGAAATGCGTCACTACCCTCCCTGGATTTTGTTTTAGCCATGTTTGTATTTCTTGATTGTAGTAGGTGTGCAGCGGTCCGAAAAAACCGATATCAAGAGGTTGTACACGGTGGGTGCAATGCGCCGGGAAACAAAACAAAATAATTCCATTATTTTTGGCCATTTGAAACACTTCCAAACTCTTATGACTTGAATGGCCATCTAATAGTAGAAGCACTTTATTCTGATTAGAGGCCTTTGTATGGTCTGTGAAGTGTTGTAGCCAGTTTATGAAGATCTCGCTATTCATCCAGCCATTTTCTTGACAAAATGCTTTACTGCCGGGTGGGGATTTGTCCATTAATTCATTCTTAAATCGTTTTCATGGAAAAATGAAAGCTGGGGGTATAAATGTTCCTATGGCATTCATTGAACAGACTACAGTCAAGTGCTGCCCACGTTCGGCGCTACTAAGGGTCCCCACCTGCTTTCGCCCTCGCGTTGCAAATATTTTTTGCGGTCGTTTTTGCACGGTACTCAGGCCCGATTCGTCAACATTATATATATTTTCGGGTGGAAATTTATGCTGATTCATAATAGCAGCCAGTTTAATAAAGTATTGACTATTGTTGTTTTTATTAAAGGCCTGCGCTCGAGCATACGATGTATTTTCTGGGATCCTTAAAGAAATAGTAGGGTGCCTCTTCAAAAACCCACTAACCCATTTCTTACCGGCCATTTCGGTTTGCTTATTAAAATCATGCTTGATCTTGTTTTTTTCTGCAATTTGGAACACAAGTCTTCTAAGATTTTTTGTCGTTAACCCAAAAAATCTTGTTTCCATGTCTGTAATATGCTTGATTAATTCTTTCTCTATATCTTCACTCAGTACTGTTCTGCGACCTCCTAAATCTCCTTTTGTAGCACCGCAATTATTCTGAAACCTTCTACGTAGAGTTGTTGCCGGGACGTTGAACGTTTTTGCTGCTAGTTGCCATCCCATTGTTTTGTCCTTTATATTTTGTAATGCTTCTTCCATTGCCTCCTCCTTCCACTCCTGCCTTTTTTTTTGAACCACAATTTGCCATATCTGAAAATACATGCAAGTAAGAACTCATTTGTGTATTACCACGCGTAAAAAATATGAATAACACTGGTTTCCTTTGATGGCATACTGTGCCATCATAGGAGCCCATATAGGGAGACATCATAGGGGAAAGCTGACTTTTAAATTAAATCATCCTAAATCCCCTTTACCGCCAATATAACCTCAAAATAAGTAGATAGATCCATGAATAGTCAATAGTGAAATATGTGCCGGTAAACTTCATGCGACTAAATAACATTTTTCGAGTACAATGTGATACAGAATAAGTCGTTAATGTTAGTTTACTACTTACCAAAATTTACTTTCCTGAATTCTGAAACAATACCTCCCTTGACGGTCACTGATTTACTACTGAACATTTGAAACGCGCTCCTGCGCATGCAAGGGCGCGAACTAGCGCGCTACAACCGGTAAATTTGAATTTACAGCTGGTATGCCATCATGGGCACCATGCCATCATAGGCTACTTTCCCCTACGCCACGAAGTTAACAATTTCAAGTTGAAAAATCCAATGTGTGTAGATGGAAAGTCGAGCGCGATATTCAATTTTTCAAACTTACAAAAAGACCAATTTTACGAAAAGGGAGGGTTTTGTGCGATCACTAAAAACTAAAAAACGCACTGTGGCTAAATGTCCGCCGGCGGGCTTTCCCGTATAAACTGAGAGTTCCGCCGGTCGGCGGAATCTTTACTATTTACTATACTACATAAAAATTTCGCAGTTATCTTAACGGCCATGATCATAACATAATTTATTAATTAATGTGCGTGTAACTTTGCCTATTTATTAAAATCTGCAAATCCCAATCATTGTATGTTTTAATTCTATTTGAATTATTAGGTTTCTAATAATTAGTAAGCAATGCATCTCTTAAATTACGCAAGTAAATACAAAATTCTATTTTAAATTATTCAGTGAGTAATTAACAACTATTAAATTTGTGTTCTTTATATTTGAAGTAATTTATGTTTCAAACTGTCAACATGAATATTGTAATTAGTAGTAGAAAATGAATTTATACACTTACAAGATTGTATTTTTTCTTATTATACCCGTAATTAACTTCTAGAAAATATATTTATTAATTATTCATTATATTTTTTGTTATAAAATTAAGTATTGCTGTAATTAGTAGGAAATATACTTATTAAAATCTATTTGTTTAATGATTTTTACGCAATTTTTAGAGAAAAAGCTATCAATATCTAGTAAGTTATAAGCAGTATTTATTGTTTATGAAGTAATAAAACGAGTATTTCTTGGTACAAAAGTAAGTAATACAAAAAGTGTACATCACTTGTAGTGTAAACTATTTATACAATTATACAATTTATACAATCCTTGTAATTCAAGTTAATGAATATTAGTTTTTAAATGATAACTCGTGGAGAGCCTTTAGTAAAACTATTGTAAAATTATTTCATAAATGAGAACAGAATTTGAATTATATAATAAAAGTAATGTATGTACACAAGTGATGTCTCTACTTCTGTTTTCAAGTAATATGCCCAAAGTAACCCGACATAATATTCTATTTATATAATATTCCAAAGTTAGATATTACTAAAATGTCCCCTAATAATTTCTTTTTTAACTCTTTTCCCAGTTAATACATTTCTTTCTCTGCATACCGTCGTGTTGTAGATTCACACGCACATTATTAAATAAATTAAATTATGATCATAACCGTTACGACAAAGGCGTAATTTTTATGCAATATAGTAACATGCCGCCGACTGGCACGTTACTACAATCGTAAAAATTCCGCCGGAACTCTCAATTTATACGAGCAAGACCGCCGGCGGTGGCGGACATTTAGCCAGAGCGACAAATAATTCATTTGAATCTTGCATGGTCAGACACCAGCAAGCAAAATGTTAGTTATCATTTGTTCATTCATTTAAGCTACTTGTTTCTTTAAATTCAAGTAAGTGAAACATTATTTAAAAAATTAATGTGTGTCGTTTAGATATCAATAATGCGAATCATACAGACATTTATAAAATATTAATGTATTAGTTTTTAGAAATTAAGAAATTAATTAAAAAGAAACAAGAATTTAATGATCTTTATGATCAACAACAGTTAGCAAGCACACAATAATGATTATATAAAATCATCAGAGATTTATAAATACTTATTTTCAATAAAAATGATTGTGGTATTAAAAGTGCGAAACTTTAACAACATTGCTATTATCGCTTTAAGCTTCATGTTGTATGCAGTAAAGAAACAACAACATGTTTGAATAATATTGTAAGTGTGGATAAAGATTTTTATCAAGGTTTTATATATTTATACTAAAAATTAAAAAAAAAACATTATTGTATGTATACAAGATTAAAAAAGTTTAATTTCAAAGATTTAATACTTATATTACAAAATTAAAAGTTAATTAATAGGATTTAATGTTCATTGATTCATACAAAAATACGTTATATAGACTACATAAGTACGAAATGATATTATATTATATGATCGAGAAAACAAATGTTTAAGTGTATTTATTTCGATTTTATTACAACACATATCCTATAAAAACATGAGAGTATAATCTTAAGGCAAGGATGTTCTACCCCTAAACAAGAGTCAAGGATTTCAAACTTTGTAAAGTGAATAATAAATAAATCACGTTGTCTAACGCACAATAATCGTAGAACATGATAATGGATATCGTCATAAAACTATATTCATATATTTAATCTTGATATAACTGATATAATTGAAGATTTTTCATAATAATACTCTAATTGGATGTATACATACCGGAGCAATAAATACAATCCGAAGTGTTCCAGACTATTTTAGGACAGTTGTCATTCGACTATACATAAAAAGACTGTTCAAAACAACTAAATGAGTGTCTGCTAAAGTTATCTAATGTTTGAAGCCAGATATATAATAAAAATATGTAAAATAAATTGTAAAGAAATATTACTCATTCTAAAAAAGCACAGAACAGTGTTAAACTAGAGATAAACAGGTACATTACGTCCAAAGCAATCCCTAAAAAATGCTTTGGAACGCTCCTATCAAATTATTGATTAAGAAAGGCTTTGACTATACAACAAATGAAATGCTCACTTTGAGGCCATTCAGAAAAATGAACGAGATAAAACGATAGCTGAGTTACAGGAAACGTGGAAGAACAATATAAGAACAACATCGTGGGCAAGAATATAAAGATAAGTCCTGGGTGGACAGTGAGCATTTAGGCAACTATCTGACACAAATTTTGGCGGGTAACGCATCTTTTAAAGAATATACTAGAAGGGTGGAAATAATACATGGAGATGATAAAAATATGTTCTTTTCATCGTTTTGATTCTGAACAACCGACGTTTCGGCGGATATTACGTCTATCGTCTTTACGGTAGCCCTATAAAGGGCTCTTTCTAGCCAAAAACTAACTAAACGTGCTTTTAAGATGAAAATTTTTGTAAAACACTTATGACAGTTCTAAATGTCAATGTTTAACTGTCATAATGTTTTTTTTCTATTCCGGTGCTATAAAGTTCACTTTACGACACCCGTTTTGGTTGCATAAAGTATTACTTTATCGCACGCTAATTTTATTTTTTTCAGGTTGGTAACAAAAAAAATGGAACCAAATCGTATTTAAATGTCAAAATATAAGCCTTTAAAGTAACAAAAATGTGCAATAAAATTGTACAAAGAATAAAAAGCACACATGCTAACATTTCACTTACTAATTAGCAATATAAATTGTTAAGCAGAGTTGGATGATAAGTTTTCGGATGCTACTATTGACATTTACTTACCATGTTGAATAGTACAACTGTTATAAAAGTTTGTTTTGATAAATATGTAGAGAGTTTGTGGACGAAAGATTTTGTAAATTGTCTTTTGCTATTTTGCGAATCTCTGGGGGCGTACAGTTATTTATTTCGTCCTTTTTGTTGATAATTTGAAATAATTTATTATATAAATCAGTCTGAATTTTAAACACAATTACATATAGCACCACCGATATTCAAATATTTAAAACGTTCTACTTAAAAATCAGAGTAACCAACTTCAAAAAAGCAAAATTTCTAAAATATTCGAACAAAACATGTCTCTTATTTTAAGCCTTTTTGATCTTTTAATAACCGAAATAGAAAAAATAGTATAAAATACACGTTTCATAAGACATTTTGCGTACTTGTTCTTTAGAAAACTCGCCTAGCGGCTCGTTTTCTAAACTTGAACGCGTGCGCAAAAATCGTGTCTTATGAAACTTGTATTTTAATATACTATTTTAATGCATATAGAATCAACTGCAAATAAAATTAAGAGCACAGAACTGTATGAAATTAATGGCCAGTAAGAAAAGAAATGAAAAAATATGTGCAGGTTTATCGATAAATATTAAAAGGAAAATAAGATAAAAGAAAGAGTATGTACAAAGATCAAAAGATATAGAAACCCTGGTTGATGTATCTATGATTTAAGTGAAGCGGATTTTTCACGAGTTTTAATGAATGTACTCTGTGTCACAACTAGAGTTCCACTCATCCATGCGAGTTAGTTTCATGGTGGTGATGTGTATAAAGCATTTTCTCTAAACAAAATCAAAACACCGAATGAGAACTTCACTACTGAACGTACACTACACTAAATTTTATTTTTGTTTAGATCACAGAAATCTCTATAACTTGATTATAGTTTACACCGAATAAATCTTAAGGGGCATTAGGTTCTGAGAAATGATGCACTTGAATAATAGGTATTTTGAATAAAAAGCCGTTTAGTATAGTTAATACTTAAAACGTATAGTAAACTGCAATGGTTTACTATGCAAGTAATATAAGCATTGTTCTAGTAGTTAGTTTTAATTATCCTACTTAAAAATTTGAAAATAAATGAAGCAAAAAGTTTTGCTTATTGATTTTTTAATAAACACCGAAAATGGCATTGACTAATTATAGTTTATTATAGTGATTAATTAGAATATTATGCTAAAATAACATTTGTTTCTTAAGAAAATCTGTGAGAAAACGGCACCCGTAGATCGACAAGTCATTACTAGTAAACATTAAAGAGGATGCGATAAAAATGAACATAGATTTCCCAGATTGCATTATAACAATGTTTTTCAACGTCAAGAATACTTTACCATTAGTTATAGTATATGATTGTACAAATCTATAAGTTAGAAAATCACGTGGTAGTTATTAGAAACTTGCGTAAAGGATATTCAATCCTTTATACAAAGTTTGTTCCAAATTAAGAGCTAAATACTATGTATTCTTAATAAATCTGTATAGAATTCATAATTTACGAAATAACTGCAAAATAAAACTCTTAGTTCTGGTCCAAACTTTGAAAATTTTCTTTTACAAAAATTATTCCAAATTAAGTTCTAAACATTTTCATACTTAGTAAATCAGTGCTGAACGTATAATTTGTGAATATTCGTTTGTTTGTTTTTTTTTCGATGAGAATAAAATATGTACTTACTGTACGAATTTTGAAAAATTTTCATTATAAAATTCTTCTGAAATTCATTTTTGCGAGCTTTTTCATTTTTTAGAAACTTAGTAGTTGACTAGATACTTTTTTTTACTGAAGTAAACTATGACTACCTTTCTATTGATTTGACTCAAAGTAGATATGCATTCGAGTATTACACTCGTAAATATAATATTTAGTATTGATAGCTTTAACCGTATAGCCGTCTATCATGGTTACACATACAACGAGAGAGAGAGATACAGAAATAGAAAAACACACCGACATGTTTCTTTAAAGTACTCTTTCCTTATGACAGGACAAAAATCTCGATCGGAATACTTCCATATAAAAAAGGAGTGTACGCATACGCGCGTTCCGAATTTTTATGTAAAAGTTGTTCCAAATTAAGTTTCAAATACTTTTATATCTTTAATAAACCTGTGTGTAAAAGTGTTACTCTAAATCAAAGCCTTTTATAGTCTAAATAAATCTCTATAGAATGCATAATTTGCGAGACAAATTTGCAAAAAACTGCTATCAAATAAGAGTAAAATTATTATTCCACTCTGAGTTTTAAATTTTTTTGATACATATATTATTCAAAATCAAGCTTTAAATGCTAATATACTCTTAATATCAAATTCTACCGGTTTCACTAGAAATCCAAACAGGAAGTTATAATCCAGAATATAAAAGGTGGGGTTGACTGCTTCAGCCGTTTGGTCGCTATCGTGGTAATTTGAAAAACGTTGTAAATATAGTTTTTCTAACATTCACTTTTGAGAACGTTTGCGTTCTTTAGAAATTCGTTTAAAAACTTGTTAGTTGACCAGATATTGTTAAAATTTAATTTCTTTGAAGTAAACTACAACTTCCGGTGTACTAACAGAAAATCTAATCAGATCTCACGAGGATGATTATATTTGTAAATATAAAATTCGGTATTGATAACCTTATCCCTTTGGCCACTATCGCGGTTAGAGAGGACTTCAACAGGTGGGCATCCGCAAAAATTTTTAAGTCGAAAATTTTCATCAGCATTTCCTAATACTACGTATAAGACAATAGAAGATAAGAATATAAGAAGAAATTACCAGAATTCTTCGAAAATAGTGGCAAAGTTATTTCTCATTTCCTGAGTAATGTTGAACAATAATTGTAGAAGCAGACTATGGAGAAACAAAACGTTCAGGATATGCAACTTTACTCAAATACACCAACTACCGCCGTTACTTTTTGCCATCTCATACAAAAATTGCAAGTAGTTACGAAAGTAACCAAAGCATAACAGTTTATAAAACACTATTGTCATGAAAAGAACAAAAAGAAATGTACGTAAACCAGCATCTATCAAATCAATAAAAAGCAGAAGTGTTACAATATAGTTTCCTGTGATAAAAAGAAGTTTTGTTCAAATAACGAATAAATATTCATATTATTTCAAAGCTTTACGTCAAACAAATAAACCTGTTGAATAATCCTTTTCACTATTATAGTGTGAGTGTCATTTCATATCTTGATAATTCTAATTTTATATGGGGGTTAGCACCAATAGTCAAGTAAGTAATCAATTAAATATATATGCTACTTATGAAATGAAAAATATAATTTGTACCTGAATATAACTGTATTAAATTGATCATCCCGCCCTTAACAGCTCAATATTATGGAAAACTTCGTACGTAACGATCAAGCTGATGGAATACAATTTGTAAAGAAAAACAAACTAAAGTATGTGATTATTTTGTCATAAGGTAGCAAATAGGTATTATTAAAATGAAAATTTATGTTCGAACATACATTTTATGGAAATATGCTGTTTATAGAAAATAGAACTTAGTCACCGTAGTGGTTCATTTTTAATACAATGAAACGTTGGAGAATAAAGGTATTATGTTACTATTATTATTAATACAATTATAATATAATGTATATGTAATATGTTTTTAGACTTAAAAACGGCTGAGAGATACATTATGTGTATCATGATTTTATTTCCGCATTTGTAATAAATAAAGAGAAATGTTAACAAGAATACTTTTCAAAGTATAAATAATATGTTAAAATGTATATAAATATTTACGCGTTTAAAAACAATATAATGTTTTGTTTACTTACTTTTTTAAAATACATTTAAGTAATAGATATAGTGAACAGCAATGACAATATCGAGAGCAAACGAAAGAGAAAACAAAAACGATTAGAATGTTTAATTGATAACTTAATGCGCCCTTTTAATAAAACTATGCACTCGGTCTAATTTCACTAATTTATATTACTAAATTTATTCATTTCTGGAAAATAGACGAAAAGTATGCATCCTACTTTATTGACATTGACTGCCGCCAATACCACATTCTGGCAAGTTATAATTCATTTTAATATGATAAGCTTATTTAATACTTGCAGATTTGGTAAAATAATATAATCAGTGGTTGATCTCCATGATTAACATCAAAATTTAAAAGGCGTTTCAGAAATTAATCATTAATAAGAAAGAAAAATAGTTAACAAATAATTTAATCAAATTAATATAAACTGTTACTGAGTTAGAAAAAATTATTTGTAAATTGCGTTAATTTAAAACACTTTCGAATATAAAAAGGTTTTTAAATACTAACCGTTGCTCTCAAAGTACACTAGACGTCGCACTGAATATGTCACTGAAAATATAAACGACAATGGTAAATTGAAAGTTAATTATTAATTCAATTGATACACTTGTGAATCTGCTAGCAATGATTAGTAGGAAGTATCGGGCGAATTATATTGGCTCACACCTTTATATAACATTCAAGGCTTCGTACACTATCCTGCCACCTAGAACAAATCTTCGCTGTTTATGTACAATAGGACACATGCAAACAAATAACTTATTTAAAATAATAAATTCAACTCGTATCTATTAAAAAAGTGTTATGCTCACGATTTAACCATGGGAAATAAATAACCAAGGTTTAATAAATATTTGTTAACTAGATTACACACTCTGTTACATATTTGAAGTACAAAATTTGAATAGAAACTACTACTTCACTGAAAGTGCGTGCAAAGAAAACATCTACAAACTAAGGAATTCAGCAAAGTGTGAACAAAAAGGAGAACGTAACAAATGCAGCCGTGCATATTTTATATCAGTCTATACATGCGTATGCTCCTAGTAATTTATAATCAGTGTGAAAGTGATTTAAGTCGGTGAAATTTAAAACTATTATTTGTAAAATATCTAATAAAGAACTGAATTTACTAATAGTAACACATTGCATTAAATGAAATATCTCAATGACTATATGGTAATAAAGAATACCTCCCCGAATATATACCTAATACTACAACTAACTAACATTTCAAATTCGAAATCAGAACAGAGCTCTTTGGTAATCATCTCATACCACATCAAGAGATAATACTACAAATGTTCGTTTAGTAGACTTGCAAAAGGTAAAAGAAAATACTGAATAGGGAATTCTTTGAAATTGATTTATATTGTCTGTCAAGTCTTTCTTCGCTACTCCCAATTCGAATTTTATGGGTATGAATCTAATCGGTATTTTCCTGTCAACTTGCATATTGAATAAGCGCGACCCTTAACATTCATTTAATTTACAGTCATTTTCTTTTGCTTTTCCGCATTTGTCAATTGCGTTTCACTATTTGTCAAATGATTTTCCATGTTTTTAAACGTCAGCTGAATTTGTCAAATAGAATTCCCTTTTTGTCAAATTACTTTCCCTTTAATAATTAATAAGTAAAAAACACAAATTTTAGTTTCAAAAATATTTAATGTAGACACTACATATGTTTCACCACACTGTGGCTTCATCAGGTGATGAAAATATAGGTAATATATGTATATTTTCATCACCTGATGAAGCCACAGTGTGGTGAAACATATGTAGTGTCTACATTAAATATTTTTGAAACTAAAATTTGTGTTTTTTACTTATTAATTATTAAAATGAAGTTTCAACAAGTAACTCTCCAATCAATCAGTTATTTACTTTCCCTTTATATCAATTGCTTTTCTTGTTTATATGTAGGTATGAATACCTCTTACATTTTATAAAAAAATATAGCAATTTACACATTAAAGTGAGAAATTTATTTCGTATTTAGATACAAATACAGTGTAACATCTACGTAAATATTAAACATAACTTAATTCAAATGTTCATTTTGTTTTGCCTGATACAGTTTGAAAAATTTATGCAACATAAAGAAGAACTAATAATACTGCAAAAGTAAGTGCAGGACATCGGCAGCAAAACTTATTAAATGATCAAAAAGAACAGATTTGGGACTGGGTTGACCTGGGTTGTTCTTTAGCCCTCCGCCAGTTGCAAGAAAAGTGCTTAAACCAGTGGCCACTTCTTCAACAAATATCACTATCTACGATTAATAAAGCACGTAAGAACTTTCATTATTGTGTTAAAAAAAGTGTCACTTGTTCCCGAAAGAAGAAATACACCGGACATTATTCAAGCTCGCTTTGGAAAGAGAAAAGATGTTCTTCATCGACGAATACGGAATACAAATATATTCCCCCGTTCCATACGGAAGATCTGTGAAAAATACCAGAGCATCAAAAATATAAGCACAGTTAAGAGGGCCCAATTATTATATTGCCGCTGTAGTAAGATTCCTTGTATTTGTTTCAAATTCAAGATGTACTGCACTTTTCTGAATTTCTCACAAAGTTAATTCAACATTTACATAATGACATATTGTTGTGGACAGTATAAGATTCCATAGAAGTGAGGATGTCTTGACCCTCATGGTCATTTTCTAGTGTTCCTTCCTGCTTATAGCCCTTTTCTAAATCCAATAAAAGGGTTATTTAACCAGAGGAAGCAAATAATAAAAAGAACACAGCCAACGAGGCAAAATGAATTATATGAGGCAGTACACAATGTATCCGAGCGTATAAGTCCACAAAATTGTTTCAATTATGTTCAACACATGGAGACATATATTTACAAAACTGTTTACAAAGAAATGAAATTTTGAATTAAGTTATGTTTGTAATACATTGATGTTACACTGTGTTTGTATCTAAATACAAAATAAATGTCTCACTTTAATGTGTAAATTGCAATACTTTTTATAAAATGGTAGAGATATACATATCTATATATAAACAAGAAAAGGGAAAGTAATTTGACAAAAAGGGAATTCTATTTGACAAACTCAGCTGACGTTTAAAAACATGGAAAATCATTTGACAAATAGTGAAACGCAATTGACAAAAGCAGAAAAGCAAAAGAAAATGACTGTAAATTTATTTGTAAATTGCCAAAATTAATAGTTTGTTATAACCTCAATAACATGGTTGCAATATGCTACTGTACAAAATACCTAATTTAATTACTTTTTATACAATAAGTTAAAGTTATTTATAAATTCAATTACCATTTTACATATACTTGACTCATTCCTTCAGCTTTATTATTTAATACAAACTATACAATAAATAGAAAACAGTGTTTACGTGATTAAAAATAAGACAACATCTGTTACTTGGTACATTTGGTATCATCTCAGAAGTTACTAGATTTGTGTGACATTTTTTTTATAATCGTGTAAACAGCTCATCTTAGGGATGACTAATAATGTTCAAAAATATTCCAAACATTATTTTTAGATTTATTATCACTGACAACATAATTGTATATATGTTAAGTTAAAATTTTTGGAAATCCCAAATGTTAATTTAAGAATATAAAACATTGATTGATTATTGGATTATTTCCGCAGTATAACGGATCCTAGTTAAATTAAACATGGATCAAATCTCTTTTTAACTACTGTAGATTATGTATGTTATATCCTTTTCTTTTACATTGATGTTATATGTGATGGGTTGAGCGAAATTTGTACATTGCAGTACATACATTAATGGAAGAATGATAATATACACGTACAATGTAAAAGATAACATGTCAAATATGACATTTTCTTAAGCCTAACCGACGAAAAACTAATTTCAACACCTTTATTAATTAATAATTCTATAAATTCATATATAAGAACAATCTGAAGTCTCTTTCTCAAAATATTACATTACGACTCTCCAACTAACTACTAACTAAACATCGACATCAAAACGACAACTCTTAATTTTTTTTAAACGGAATTATAAATAAGATGCGCTAGGAACCATATCACAACTATACCGTATGTGTCAATTTTCATTAGGTATAGGGATTCAATTTTACATGCGATTTATACATATACAAGTAATATGTGGCAACGTGCCACCCCACAGCGTCCGTCACCAATCCCGGAAACAATCGACATCAAAACGACTTTCTCCGATCTTCCCACTTCTCTCGACCAGATTTTACATTCAATGTTAGCTGCGAATACGTTGCGATCTAATCTGCAATGCCGTCTTATTACTGGAACGGGAAAGATCAAATGGCCGTCGCGATCTCCTGATCTAGTAATTTATTATTATTTTCAGAATCCTTTTTTATTTACCTTATTTTCAATTCTATTAGAATTACGCTTTTGTTTGTGTCATGCAGCGTGAACGCAGCTTAATAATTCTCTGCATTTACTAAAAGGAAAAAGAAAAACAAATCCTTGTAACTCGTAAATATCTCTGAACGCATTACAAACATCCAACCCGCTGGTCGAAGAGATATTAGGTTTGTTTTTGTTTCGCTAAGAACGATTCCAGAACAGTTCACGTCATGCGCAGAAATATGTTAACTGTTCGGGTTTCCGGAACTGTTCTGGAACTAAAAATTTCGTGTTTTGGTTTCTGATTGTCAGTTCTGGAACCATTCTAGAACTGTAGAACTAATTCGGGATAAAGGCATCGAATCGTTCGGAACCGTTCCCAGACCGTTCCGAACGGTGTACTATGACGCATACAGTTCTGCGCAGTAACAGAACTGTGTTAGAACCGTTCGTAATATTAAACCCGAACAAACCTACTGCTAACCACGCTAACTTGTATTTACTTACGAGCACAGATTAGAATAAGATGGCGCAGCCAAGCCAAAATTTTTATCCGCGTTTTGTATTGTTGTACGCCAATTATAGATGGCGTTGACATCAAAAAATTACAGTTTTCAATATCACTAAGCAAATAGCGGGCGATTCAAATGTATTTGGTAGCGGGAAATTCAAAATAAAGGGTTTAATATCGCGAGATAAAAAATTATATTGATAAAGATTTGTCATGGAATGTAAAACGTCTGTCTTAAGTTATATCATTAAGTGTCATACTGTCATTATAAGAGAAAATATAATGACAAATATTGACAGTATGACACTTAATGGTATAACTGAAGACAGACGTTTTACATTCCATGACAAATCTTTATCAATATATTTTTTTATCTCGCGGTACATGATCACAACACTGTAATCAAATTGCATACTATTTACTAGTTCCCGTAGTAATGAGGAATCATTGCTAAGGAAAACAGTATACAGTACGATATTCAATTACAATGCTGTAACCACACAATAACGTTTTAAAGAAAAGAATTACTTAAATAATTACACTTTAATATCGTTACGTAGAAAGGGTACAAAGTACACATATGATTATTAATAAGTAACATCTAACACGTATGTTTTAGTTAAATTACCAGTAAAAAATAAAGTAACGAACAATAGCATAATCTACCAAAAGTAGAATATTCTACTAACAAACATACTTTTAATAATACAATAAAACACCTTCTTCACAAAAAATAGTTTAAGAACTAGATGTCACATTTCGTGTGCACTACATACATCGTCAGTAATAACAGTTACTACTGATGATGTGTGCAGTGCACACGAAATGTGACATCTAGTTATTAAACTATTTTTTGTGAAGAAGGTGTTTTATTGTATTACTATTTCTGTATTTCACAAGTGTTCAACATATATTACTACAAAGATAGTTTTAACAATAGGATAGAATTGCTGTTGAAAAATACAAGTACCTACTCAAAATACTACAAAGTATGTACACATAAACACTAAAACACCTTACCACACTAAAGCACAAAAATGGCTAAATACGTATTTCAACAACTAAGTTGTCATCATCAGTAGCACTGATTAAAAATCGCGCTGTCTACACACAGTAGCGTACAGAGCAGCACTGATTTCCAATTTACGGGGATGGTTTATTCTTTTACCTAGGCTATTAACTACTTCATTAAAAATACCTGATCGTTGTACCGTTAAATACGTCATACTTACTATTCTAATCCTATCCTTTAACTCTAATATTCTAAGAAAACCAACAATATAATTTCCTATTTACGGGGATGGTTTATATATTTTTACCTAAACTATTAACTACGTCATTAACAGTACCTGATCGCAGTATCGTTAAATTAGTCATGCTTAATAATACTATAATTCTATCATTTAATTCTAATGTACTATGAAAAACTAACGGTATCTAAAAGGTATTGTTTACACCACAAACTTATATAAACAAGATTGGGGAATTGGCCCGTTATCTGAATTCATTAATTTATTTTTATTTTTCTGAATGTATATACTCTCGTAACTATCTAGTTCTCTATAATTGCGCACTTGTTTTATAAGTTTGAGGCCGCTTGCTGGAATATCATGACCTGTGTCCGAAATATGTCGAGCTACACTAGACTTCTCTGTCCTATTAAACCGAAAATGAGCAATGTGCTCTTTATAGCGAGTTGCAATCGAACGTCTAGTTTGGCCGATATATTTTTTCTCGCATTTATTACAATTAATCTCATAAATTCCAGATTTTTGTTCTACCTCAATTTTATCTTTAGTACTACTCAAAAGACTTTTCAACGAATTACATGATTTAAACGCGACTTGCAAACCAACATTTTTAAAAATATTATTTAAGTTTCTCGAAATATTATGAAAAGGTAGGACAACAAATTTCTTATCTATATCACTTTGAGGTAGCAAAGTTGTGGAATTTAGAATTACATTCTTACGTTTCATTTTTCTTAAGATATTGTCAACTACGTCTGACTGAAAACCATTGTATTCAGCGATACCTCTTATAAGGCGTAATTCTTTCTCGTATCTATCTCTTGTAAGTGGGAAGTTTAACAAGCGATGGATTAGAAAATTGAATGAAGACAATTTTTGTTGCAAACAATGATTAGAATCTGCTGTAATGAATCTGTTTACATTGGTTTCCTTTCTATAAATATCTATTTCTATATTGCAACCTGCTTTAATTACTAATGTATCTAGAAAAGCTAATTGTCCATTGTTTTCCTTCTCAAGAGTGAATTTAATCGTGGGGAATTTTGAGTTTAATTCATTAAGAAACATTTCGGTATCATACATTTTAGTGTCAAAAATCGCGAAAATATCGTCAACGTACCTTAACCATACTTTAGGGAAATATTTGGCGTTCTTTTTGAAATCCATTTCAAAATTACTCATGAATAAATCGGCAATAAATGGAGACAAGCAATTTCCCATGGCAGTCCCATGTCGTTGTTCATAGAATTTACCTTCTATTTGAAAACAGTTATGAGACATACAAAGAGATGTTAACTGCATGTATTCATCTATTATCGCCTTTTCGATATTATTGTTCTGAAGTAAATGTTCCAAATATTTCAGGGTTTCTGGAATCGGTACTGAAGGAAACAATGAACTGACATCAAACGAAATCAAAATCTCACCTTCTTGCAACTTATAATGTTTGATTTTTTGAATGAACTCCAGCGAGTTTTTTACTGCAAAGCTATCTTGTTGCAATGGTAAATTTGTGAATTCATTTACTAGCCATTTAGACAGTAAATAAGTCGGTGAGTTTATACCTGACACAATAGGTCTCATCGACTTACCGGGCTTATGTATTTTAGGTAAACAATACATTCTCGGCATGACCGGATTGGATACATTTAACCGAAACTTGAGTGACGAAGTTATCAATTTTGGACAATTATTCAACGCGTTCTTAGTTTCTCTGACTAATTTTGGTAGTGGATTTTTGTTTAAACACACGTACGGACCCGTACTAATAAGTTCTTGAACTCGGCAAAAATAGTCCGATTTATCCAAAATTACTAACGTATTACCCTTGTCGGCCTTAATATAAAAGCAATCTTTCGATCTGAGATTTTTAATAATGTTTAATTCCCTATTATTTCTGTTTTGTTTATGCAGTTGTAAGTTCCTTTCAATTTGAACCTTGCAGGCCTCCCTAATAAATAGTTTCGATGATTCATCAAGACTTTTTATGGGAGTTTCAATGCCAGCAATCACTTCTTCAAAAGGGATCTTACCACTAGGTATACAATATTTCAAACCTTTATTTAATAAATTTAACTCTTCGGCGTTAAAAGTCTCAGATGAATGGTTGACTATAAGTGTCTCTTTCATAGAACATACCTTCTGACATTTATTGACGTGCGGACAAAGCTTTTGAAATTTATTATTGAGTTTCATAACTTTCTTTTCAAGTTTATAGTTAGTTACTTCCACGATATTTCTATGAAAATGACACCAATGTTCAAATTCAACATTAGTTAAATTTTTTGTTAATTTAAGATGTAAACTATATAATTCTAATTCTAGTCTACTACGCTTACTATACTGATATTTAATTTCTGAACTCAGCCACTTGTCTTTAGCAGCTTGAATTACTTTATCCGATATCCTACAATTCGTAGTAACATTTACTTTCATGAATTTCTGAAACGTTGCAAACGCGAGAGTGTTTTTCCAAAATTCACGAGAAAGAATTACGCCTTATAAGAGGTATGGCTGAATACAATGGTTTTCAGTCAGACGTAGTTGACAATATCTTAAGAAAAATGAAACGTAAGAATGTAATTCTAAATTCCACAACTTTGCTACCTCAAAGTGATATAGATAAGAAATTTGTTGTCCTACCCTTTCATAATATTTCGAGAAACTTAAATAATATTTTTAAAAATGTTGGTTTGCAAGTCGCGTTTAAATCATGTAATTCGTTGAAAAGTCTTTTGAGTAGTACTAAAGATAAAATTGAGGTAGAACAAAAATCTGGAATTTATGAGATTAATTGTAATAAATGCGAGAAAAAATATATCGGCCAAACTAGACGTTCGATTGCAACTCGCTATAAAGAGCACATTGCTCATTTTCGGTTTAATAGGACAGAGAAGTCTAGTGTAGCTCGACATATTTCGGACACAGGTCATGATATTCCAGCAAGCGGCCTCAAACTTATAAAACAAGTGCGCAATTATAGAGAACTAGATAGTTACGAGAGTATATACATTCAGAAAAATAAAAATAAATTAATGAATTCAGATAACGGGCCAATTCCCCAATCTTGTTTATATAAGTTTGTGGTGTAAACAATACCTTTTAGATACCGTTAGTTTTTCATAGTACATTAGAATTAAATGATAGAATTATAGTATTAAGCATGACTAATTTAACGATACTGCGATCAGGTACTGTTAATGACGTAGTTAATAGTTTAGGTAAAAATATATAAACCATCCCCGTAAATAGGAAATTATATTGTTGGTTTTCTTAGAATATTAGAGTTAAAGGATAGGATTAGAATAGTAAGTATGACGTATTTAACGGTACAACGATCAGGTATTTTTAATGAAGTAGTTAATAGCCTAGGTAAAAGAATAAACCATCCCCGTAAATTGGAAATCAGTGCTGCTCTGTACGCTACTGTGTGTAGACAGCGCGATTTTTAATCAGTGCTACTGATGATGACAACTTAGCTGTTGAAATACGTATTTAGCCATTTTTGTGCTTTAGTGTGGTAAGGTGTTTTAGTGTTTATGTGTAGTTTCAAGCCACAGACTCCAAGTTTAGTTTCACAAAGTATGTAATTAAACCCGATAGATACACAATGACTTAAGCCCATGTTTACTACCACCATTTACAAAATCTTGTATTACATAAATGATGAAATAAAATAAGGCAACATAAATAAAAATATGGATACATAAGGATACCTAACAAATTTAGTAGACGTCTTTTCATCAATATATAATTAAAAGAGTGACAATTAGGGCTTAAAAACTAAATAATGTTAATTACATGGCTATAGAAGAAAACAAAAAAATTAAACCACTAATGATTAATTTATTGTTGTCGTAAAACAAATGAGACTTCCAATGATATGGCTGCCTTAAGCTCCGTGGGTGGCCTCATGGGATGGAGTGTCGGCACTGCATTTCTGTTGAGGCGTACTGAATGAGGGTGTGCATAGCATGTTGTGTCAAAATGTAGGCTGCAAAGTTTCTTATTACATGTTGTACTGGCATCTAGCACAGGTTTCATGCCCATTTGCTGTTGTCAAGTTTCACTCCTGAATAATAAAATATAATAATTACAACTGTATACTAACAAATATCAACGATAGTATAAAGGCACGTTTTCATTATAGGAAACTGCACAGGAAAATCATTAGGAAAAACCATAAATGCTTCTGTACCAAGAAATCTGAAGTTTCTATTAACACTGCTAAACATCGATTGATTGCTTGTGAAAAAACAATATAGAAACTTAAAAACAAGTAGTAAGTTTTTCGTGTACTTTTAAGGCTTTCTTATACACCCATAGGGTTAAACTGCAGTTGAGGTGTCGGGCGACTACTGTACCTTATAGAGGACCTCTAATTGAACAACTTTTTCTTATAAAATTATCAATGCAAACATAGAGAAATGGAGATAAAAAATAAATTAGATACTGACCGAGTAAATTTTGCAGGTTACATCTCATGTAAGGTATCCGATATAGACCATTGAAATGATGAAAACCACGATAATTGATGTTTATTTCACATAATCACACACAATTTAGGTCAATTTGTATGTTTTCTTATGACTTTTCTGCGATTTTAAAAGCACCATCAAATGTCAACAAAAACAGCTGATATCATGTGATCTCATATTTACAATTTTGCTAAGATTCAATCTAAAAACGTGGAAATCATAGGTAATTGTTGTGTTGTGAGCTTAAACAGACGTTATTTACTGTGATTTTCATTATTTCAATGCTCTATATGGGATATCTCACATGGGATGTAACCTGCAAGGTTGACTCGGTGAGTACTTAATTTATTTTTTATCTCCATTTCCCTACATTTGCATTGATAATTTTATAAGAAAAAGTTGTTCAATTAGAGGTCCTTTATAATGTACACTAATCATTTTGTCAAAAATCGCCTGACACCTCAACTACAATTATTCCCCAACAAAATCCTTGCTACAACCAGGTGGTCCTTGTTGCACTTCGAATCAGAACTACAAACAAAAAATCTCCAGCTCACCTTCGGGTTATATGTCAACTATTAGTGCCGTTAGTTAGTTAGTGTTCGCATTCTCGGAAAATATGCATCGCTCTTGCTTCTTGCTTGTACGCCCCACACACAATGCACCAGCATCTATCCATCCTTTAAGTCTAAAAAGGCATTATGTCAACTTAATAAAATTATCATATTACTCTTTACAGAACTTACGGTACGATTATAACACCACTAACTAAGTAGTAATAAGAAAAATAATGTTTAGCAACACACACAAATTTGTTGGTTAACGTTTCTACATGGCATAAAGTGACAGCGCAATAGTAATATAGTTGCGACATCTTAGTTATTTGGTTTAAGTCATGATACAAATTTATTTATAGGTCTCTTGTTTCTAACACCGTGGCGCCATCGGATAATGGCGTACATAGGTAAATTAGGCGGCAAAACCCCTGATTTAAGTGAACCATCCGATAATCCGTGCTTACGAGCATGCATCGGTCGCGCTGACATTGGAAAGGAAAGAAGGGGTATACTATGTTGCCACATACTGTATGGATTAATCGCCTATGGCTAATGAAAATTGACACGTGCTGTACCTATGTGGTTATTTCAATTTCTTGAAAGCCGCATACGCGAATTGAAACCTGTAAAACTGCAATAGTATGAACGAACTCACAATATTGCAGTAGTCGGATAACTTTTGGAAATTTTTCTCTACGTTTCTCATGAATATTGTCTCTCAATTTATGCAACAAAGAGCACAATGTTACTTTTCAATATAAACATTCAATCAGTAAAATACCCTTGTAATCCCAAAATATTGTAGCCCACATCTTTTTTGTTAATTGATGGGATTTTTTCTTTATTTGACAAAATTTGTATCGTCACCGTCGTTTCATCGACTACCTACATTACACGCATTTTATATAAAATTTCTCGATAACACTTGTCAATTTCAATACAACACAATATTTTGTGTAAAACTTAACTATTTAAATAGTGTAAATATTTAACCCAAATTCCATGTCATTTTACAAACACAGTTTTTGAAAAATTCTAATATAAAATAAATCTACTACGTGAATTGATCGCATAATGTTTTAAAAAACATATCCCCACTTCTATTGTCTCTTCTCTTTATGTTAAGAGAGGATTATAACACAAAGTCGGAATAGTTGCTTCACTTACAAACGGCAACCTTCTAATATCAGTACTTCAATAAATTAAATCTTTTGCAGTGCTACGACTTGAACGGTCAACAGGGACATTCGCCTTCTGCAAAGAATTCTTGCCTCAAGCAGAAAAATGTTGTCTCTTTTAACAGTAGACTATGACGCAGATAAATTATCATTAATGCTATCTAAACATTATTTAATAAACCGGATTCTTACAAAAATTGTTCCAACTCGAACTTTAAATACATTTTTTTTAAAAAAAAAAGCTGTATAGAATGCAGAATTTGAGAAATATTTGTAAAAAAACTGATATTTGATAAGAGTAAAGGTGTTACTTCACACAATTTTTTCATCCTTGAGACGGTGATTAACAAAAAATTGTTTTCGAGTAAAACTTCTCTTCTTATAGCTAATCATTGAGATTTAGATACATCAAATAATGTTGCCTAGCATGGATCCTGTTTAGTTCGACACTATAATTTATTCATTTCTACATTTGCAATTACTTTTCTTTGTTCATCACTTGTTTCTTTAAGGGGTAGTTTGGTCTGATCTCCCTAGCACGTTCACTCAAAATATTATATATGCAATTCGTCATTACATGATTTGGTCTGTGCTTAGCATCCTTCGATGGTGCTCCTAACCCTGGATACTGTTATACTCATCGTATCAAAAACACCTTTGGTGTATGGAAAAATAGCCATATTAATTCCCTCATAATTGATATTGTTTCCTTTGGAAATCTCTATCTCATACGCTTTT
The DNA here is from genome assembly GCA_963170755.1 of Amphimallon solstitiale. NCBI lineage: Eukaryota > Metazoa > Arthropoda > Insecta > Coleoptera > Scarabaeidae > Amphimallon > Amphimallon solstitiale. The sequence continues at coordinate 79,009,305 of OY720675.1, forward strand.
CTCTACTCCTCTTTTTGCAATATAATTGCTGGTATTGAGGTTAGAATATTATTCTCTTTGTTTTCTACGTACTTTGAAGTTTTGTTTGATCTTATGTCTTCTTTGTACTAACATATCATATGTCTGGTTTTTGTAAAGCAAACAGTACCAGTGTCGATTCATTAAAAATGGTGTTGCTTTTATTAGGATATACATGGATGATCTGACGGAAGGTGAGACACGTTTACAAGAAAACTATATTCTTAATATTGTGTGACGTTTATCTTCACAGATACAGTTGCTAAAAGAAGACGTGCTTAGTAAAAATTATGAAATACATATTTTGTTTAGAAGATAAAGACAAGTGAAATTTTGATGGATATACAGCAAACATTCGGCAACGATGTTCCTTCGAATGCCACGATTTGCCGCTGGTTTGTCGCTTTAAACGTGGAGACATACGTCTCTCGACGATGAAGAACGTCCTAAATTGTCAAAAACGTTCCAGAAATAACTTAAAATGCCCGTAATATTGTGACACATGACTAGCGAGTGAGAATATAGGAGATTTCCAAGACTGCTGGCAATCTACTAAACGTATACAACACATTTTGCATGTTGAATTAAGCATGTTAAAGCTCTCTGCCAGGTGAGTGCTGCGGTTACTGAATGCAGATCGAAAACGTGAGAAAGAAGTTTCCAACTACAATTTAAAGCTCTTGAACAACATCAGCCCAGTAGCTTTTTAGATAGCTTTGTAAAAGTCAATAACACTTGTCTCTATTACTATGTACCAGAATTGAAACAAAAGCCTCAAAAGTGGAAGTATCGTGGCAAAGAATGCCAAAACGTCTCCTTCGACTGGAAAGGTATTGGCAACGATATTTTAAGGATTCTTCATATCGACTATTTTGCATATTATACAGCCTTTCTAGAAGAAGTAAAAGTTGCTATTACTGAAAAAAAAAACGGTTATGACTCAAAATAAAGTACTATTCCAACATGGCAATACGTCGTTACACAAAAGTTGCATTCTTCCAGCAATACTGGATGAATTACGATTCAAGATTTTGCCCCAATCACCCTATTCACCGAATGTAGTAGCCCCGTCTGCTTTACGCTTATTCCCATAAGTCAAGATGTTTCTACCCGAAAGAAAATTCAAGACACACGAAGAAGTTATAGCAGAATTCGAGCATTATTTTGACAGCCTAGATTCTAGATGGTGATTATAATTGGTTAACTGGTATAAAGGCACTCCGGCACAACTGCACCAAGTGTATTAATATTAAAGGGAAATATATAAAAAAATAGTATTAGTTTCCATCAAATTATCCTCGTACCACATGAAATTGTAATAAGAGCATTGTGAATCATGTTATTATTAATAATTTAATTGTGATTAATTTTCAAAAATTACAACTTAATTAGAAAGTTTAATAATCATATATTGGACGTGTGGAAATAGAAATCAATGTAATTACGGCATATGTAAACTATTACAAAATTGATGGGAGCTCGTAGTTTAATTTAATCGATGAATAATCATTTCCTAAGTAGGTCAACGTATAGAAATATAACAAAAAATATGTCATCCAATAAATGTTTTATTTGTCGAATCGTATCTATATAGAAAATCGGAACTGACGGTTAAATGTTTCATATGTGAAGAAGAGACATGATGAACGCGATGGAGTACGTGCTGAAACAATTAAGAAATTACGCAAATCTGATACACACGTGCACCATCATATTTTTAGTAAAATGAATATGTGTGAAGAAATAGACGATACGAACGAAAAAGTCTATTGATTGCCTCCAAACCATATCAGAACAAATCAAATTGATTCATACAATTTCAGAGGTTATTTGTAACACTGGAAATGCAACAAAAAAGAAAACATGTTCTAATAATAATAATCGATGAGTTGAAATGGTGCAAAGACCATTCCTCAAATAACTGTATAAATGATTCCTCCTGTCTGAGATTTTTATTACAACTTTCTGATGTAAAGCTTATAGCAACACGTCGTGAACAGTCCAGCATTCGTTTCTTGTTTAGCTTAGTTCATAATGGTATCGATGCTTCTGAATTTTCGAGTAAATTAAACTATTATATAGAGTTTTCTCTAGATCAAATGCAACGTTTTTATGTTCTCGTGTACCAATATTATGCATAGATCACCTATATTGTATACAATGTATTATACATTCAATGACAAATACTTTAATGTTGATATACACCACACAGCGCTACCGGAATTTCATCTGCGCTCGGTTAAGTTTACATTATTTTATTCTTTTATCATTTTCTTTTTTTTATTAGTGTCTGTCATTAGTGATTACTAGTCCTGGAATATAAACCTGACTTCGGATCCCTAGTAGGGATCCGAAGTCAGGTTTATATTCCAGGACTGGAATGAATGAATAATATAATTTGAAACTGTGCACATTAATAGCAGAGTAATACAGTAATAGTATATTTTCTACTCCCATACTTTAATTGTATTATTAGATATGCCGAACCTGTACTTTAATGATGTCCATTACTATACAAATTTTCAATATGATACAAGTTTATATCCAATAGGAATACAGATTTTTCATTACGATAGAAGTTTATATCCAATAGGAATGCGACATTCCAATATTCAAACAATATTCAATACGGCGACTGCATATCTGACAGATATACAACTTAAATAAATGTGACAGTTCTCTGCAATTTACAAGTAAGTACTTAAAATTTGTGCTTCTTTGAAAATATAAACGGTAAAAATGAGGGATAATGACAGTGAAATGTAAATTTTGAGTCCACCAGAAATTATGGAACAAGCCTTAATAACCACGAACAATTTATTACCAGCTAAATTCGCAAAGGTGCATTGAAAATTTTAACCTCAATTTATGAAATGGAATGTTCAAAAAATAATGTTTTATTATTGTTCAAAAAATAATGTTTTATTATGGGGTCGTAGAAAAAATAGTGTATGCAACTCGCATTTAATGGCTATTAAGACACTCGTATTCATTACAATGCTCGGCTTCGCCTCGTATTGTGCTCATTGCATAAATAATAATACGTAACAAGCTGTACATGATGTATGTAATGTTCTAATGTATATATTGTAATGAAGCAAGCCCACAGAGAAGCAGACATCCGGGCGACGACAAAAGAAAGGCAAATATTCGGCGCGACTGGTAAACAGTCGTAAAGTAATAAATCATCCATTTATATATGTACTGCGAAGAGACAGAATGTCTCTTGTATGTTCTACAAACATCGAGAAGAACACTAGCGTTTATCTGGTGTGTTCCAGATGTTTCGAACGAGTATATAAAGGCAGTTGAACCGATAGATGAATCAATTCCGGAATAAGAAAGTCCTTAAGTACTCGTCGCGCGGAACAGACTAGAGTAAAAATAAATATAAGAAATAAATAAATAGTTCCTTGCGTGGTACGGTGCTATATAAATAGAAGTGATATAAATACTGTAGTGTTACATAAATATTAGTAATAGAAATAAATACCTGTGTTAATTTAAATCGTAGTAGTTTTAAGTGTGATACATTAGTTTTATATTTTTATATTGTAATTAATTTTACGTTTGTGAATATACAGACTGTTTTAAATAAATAAATTGCACGAGTTGTTTATTGCGAACCCGAAAACGTTACAATATTATAGAAAGTTTTCCAACTCGGGTTCGTCGATGAGACTCATCGCATTCTATAAAGATGTTTACAATTTTCGATACGTAGGTATATATAAAAGTAGTTGCATCTAATACGGCGAATGTAGAGGATGTGGAAAGGCGGGCTTTTACTCCGGCAGTATTTTAGTCAAATCGTAAGCGCTGTGTGTAGCGGGTCGGTCTATTGTTTACTTTTATTCGTTACATGTCTTTTATTGCGTAAATATGTCCCGTTGAAAGGTGGATAAGACCTGCGCTAGAATTCGACGGTATATACCTTGGATGCAAAATATGGAATGTTTTATTGTTGTGGCAAGGGAAACCCTGAGTAATAAAGCATATGTCGTCGGATACACACAAAGCACGTATTGCTGTCTCAGTAACCTGCTTATGAAATGCAGAAAGCTTTTAATTTGGGTCTACTAAAAGTGCTAGTAGTATGTAATATTTGATGGAATATAGTGAATCATCCTGAGTTTGCTCGTTTTTTTCAAAATTGTGTTAACTGTAAATATATTGGCTTGCGTGTGCCAAAGGAATCCACTTTGAACAAATATTATTTATCCCCGATATACGATAAAATTAAGACATATGTCAATGACATAAACGATAAACATGTTTGGGTGTCAGTAGATGAAACTACTGATGTTAAAGGACGCAATATTGAAAATGTTTTAGTTATGGTAATGGACAGCGACACGGCAATGTCTACACATCTACCATCCAAGATACTTGAAAGAACTGATGCGGAATCCATGTCATATAACCTAACTTAGCGTTTAGCATCGCTTTGGGGTGAAAAGCACGATATAAAAATGAAGAAAAAGTGTTATTATTTGATACAGATCCAGCTGCATATATGAAGGTGGCTTGTCGGCTCTTACAGCAAACATACAGTAGTATGACGCCTTCATATTAGTTGTTTTACATGTCGTCTTTGTCAATTCCGTTATCTGGTGCTACATATTTATGCAGTTTATTTACAGTGCAAGGTTCCGTCCATTAGTATTATTAAGGCATTGATAACACTTAAATTCACCAGCATGTGACGTCAAATCAAGGAATATGCATATTTGTAAAATTGACTAAGGGGTTAAAGTATACCAAATTAATAACTTGCTGATACTTCTAGAACTAAAATTAACATAATATACATTAAATATATTAAAATATATAAAACAATTTCTAATTACGTAATGTATTTAAATTCTGAATGTCGAAATTTATCATCCTGAACAGTGATTACGGCAGATCTTATAAATATAGACCGGACGTACGAGGCCCAAATTACGACGGACAAAAGAAATAATGTATAACATCAACCAGTTACTGAATAGCAGTATTCATATGGTGAACTGCATGTCTGTGTTCGTCCAGAAAACGGACAGCAAAAAAAAGTCGATTTCCTTTCTTCATCGGCGTAGGTAGAAGGGTGAGGAGGTTTTAAAATTTATTCTATTTATCTTCTATTTCGAAGATAAATAAAGTACGGAGAGTGAGTTTCGATTTTTCTTTGTTTTGACTGTTAATTACATACTTCGTAATGTTTGTTCCTGTTTGATACCGTTTCATTAAATATCAATTATCTTGACGAAAGTATGCATTGGATTTCAAGTTTCAATAACATAGGTACCCATACATTTTTAGTTATCAGTTATTTAGATCTAGAACATTGTTTATGTTACTTTTTCATATATGATATTGAAGAACGTCGAGAATGGCATCGTGAAACATTGGCGAATTGGATTAAGGGTCTTACTGATTGTATGTCCATTGTCAGTTATTCCGAAATTTATTGCAAAGTCTGTAAAATATCGTTGCAGAATGCCAAGAAATTGCACGTACAACGTCACTTAGCATCGCTAAAGCATACACAGAAATTGGAGTATTTCTGCGTGCAAGGAACTCACAAATCCCAAATTTAAAAAATCAGTTGTACTTCCTTCAGGAACACTTTGGAAATTTGCCTAAACTAACCACATATTTTGAATATCAAAATCTCAAATTAAAAGATGGATTAACCACATTAGATGTGGCTATTAATAATTTCAAAAGTATTCCAAGTGATTTCGGATGTTGCCTTCCGCAAAAGTTTACGCAGAAATCCAGATTTAATAACATTGCGGCAATTGTGTATGGGAACAATGACACAAAATCTAACTGCTAAATACGCTGAAATAAAAGAATATTTCCAATATGCAATAAAATTATTGAAAAAATGCTGTCACTGTTAGAAGTACATGTGCTAAGTTGTGTTTAGTTTATGCTGTGTATAGAGATTTAAGACGGCCCATTTCTCGATAAAATGAGTGAAACTAAAGTTGAACATCGCAGCGTAATAAAGTTCCTGACAAAGGAAGGCAATGTTCCAAAAGCAATTCATGAAAGAATGGTTGCTGTATATGGGGAAGATACACCATCTTATTTCCAAGTAAAATATTGGTCTAAACTCTTTCGATGGCGCAGAGAGTCTATCAATGATGACCCAAAGTCCGGACGACCCGTTGAAGCTCGAACTGAAAAAATTGTGCGAAAAGTCGAAAATTTGGTACTGAAATATCGGCGTGTACAGATCTCTGTCATTGCCAATGAAGTCTGTATATCCGAAACAAGTGTTCTCAAAATTTTGCATGACGATTTGGGTATGAAGAAGGAGTCTGCACGGTGGATACCCAGATTGCTTACACCTGAACAAAAACTGTTCAGAAAAGAAGTTTCTCAAGAAAATTTGGTCAAGTTGGAGATTGACAAAACATTTTTATCTCGAATTATTACCGGGGATAAGACATGGGTATATTACTGGGACCCTCCTACTAAACAAGAATCCATGCAGTGGGTTCATAAGGGCTCTCCACCACCAAAAAAGGCCAAGACACAATTTTCTGGAAAAAAACTGATGGCAACTGTTCTCTGGGATGCTGAAGGAGTTCTGCTTATTGAATATATGCCGAGAGGGTTTACCGTTAATGAAGAGGCCTACGGAAACACAATTAAAAATTTAAAAACTGCTCTGGAGGAAAAACGTCCGCATTCTTATCCACAAAAAAACTTGTTGCTGTTGAAGAATATTTTGCGGGGTTACCGAAGCAATTTTTTTTTGAGGGTATGGGTCAACTGGAAAAAAGATGGAATAAGTGTATTAGTCTTGAAGGGAGTTATGTAGAAAAATATTTTTTTTGTTCTCTTATGTGCTTTTTTTCATGGCTAGGTAGATAACATAAAAATACGCCCTCGTATCATTGATAATGCAGTGAATAATTAATTCATTCCAATGCATGTAGCTTAATGAATATTTCATTTATTAGCAACGAGTACATATTATATTTGTTACTTTCTTTATACGTAGTATAGTGATGACGACAGTTTTCAACCTAGAGATTTTTGCAGATGTTCACGTTTTGAAGTCGCTTGATACCGAAAAAGCAGATTTTAAAAAATCACTGCCTGTATGCCTGTCTGTGTGTGACCTTGTTAACGCTACAAGGTTTCAGTACCAAACTATATATTTGGAAGACTATCTTCTTCGGGGGATTTGATTAGATTTTCAGTAAAATCGATAGACGCAAGTAGTTGTTTACTTCTGGAACAAAATCAAATTTGACTAATATCTCCTCAACTAATAAGTTTAAACAAATTGCTAAAGAATATATAAGTAGGTACTCCACAGTGAATTCAAGGAAAATTTTATAAACAACATTTTTCGAAATTCCTTCCGGATTTATTTAGATCTAGAACATTGTTTATGTTACTTTTTCATATATGATATTGTAACGTTTTCGGGTTCGCAATAAACAACTCGTGCAATTATTTATTTAAAACAGTCTGTATATTTATATACTTAAAATTATATAACAATATAAAAATATATAACTAAAGTATCACACTTAAACTACTATTAATAAATTTAACATTAACACTTGTATTTATTTCTATTACTAATATGTCCGTATTTATTTACATAACACTTCTATTTATATCACACGGCACCACTATATTTATTTATTTCTACTGTATTTATTTCTAGGCGCGTCGGCTATTTCTTACGGACTTTCTTAATCCCGAATTAATTCTTCGGCTACCACTATTTATTTCTACGCACTCGAGACTACTTAAGGACTTACTTTCCCGAAACTCCGCAATTACTCATCGCGCAATGAATCCCGCAATGAATCATCCATCGGTGACCCAGTCGCCTTATATACATATGCAAAACATCTCGAAGCATTCGCGTAAAACTCCATCCTTTTCTCGATGTTTTGAAGAACATTCCACAGACATTCTGGTTCCGCTGGACTATGCCGCACGGCGTGGAGATTGATTTATGGTGGTGTGTAAATAAGTGCGTTTTTATACGTCGCCCGGTCTGCCTCTTTTTGTGCGTGGTCGTTACATTGCCCCCTTCTTAAAAACTGCGTTTCGTTCCGAAACACACTATTCCATGTTCTTCTTGTTGGCGGATGAAGGAATCTACATTGGGACCCACGGGTGCACCCAGCTGTCTTGTAAAAATGGCAATCCACCGTCCCAGGCTGCACAACGGGCTGATTGGGCCGACAGCCGCACACGACCATTTCCATACCAGTATACCGAAACACTGCCTCCAGCATGTTTCTTACTGTTCTCCATTCCAAACGGTCTAATCCGCAGCCCGGTTTCGGAATTGCCAGCCTCCTTACATTTTGCTCGAGTGCTCGTCCTCGTGAATCGTCAAGGGATTCCCATAAATTGGCTCTCTAGGTTTTCTGGTAATTTGTCCCACATCCGCCACTTCACCGCCGTTACGTCCATGGTATGGGCCAATGTAATGAAACGCACCACCCCTGGCTCACTATGGGGTGTTAGTCTCATGCGATAAACGACGTCATCTATTTGCTCTAGTATTTCGCATGGTCCCTCCAGTATTGTTGGAGCTTTGAGGACAGGCCTCGGCGACGTTGAGGACCATATACAACCAAACAAGGTTTCCTTCTCGGTAACCACCTCTCTCGGCTTGCACGTGGTAACGATTCTTCGTCCTGTCGCTGGCATCCTGAGTGTGATGGCGCACTCGCTTGTGGGCATCCTCCAACCTTCGTCTGGATCCGCTAACGTAGTCTTCTTCATTTGGGTTCTCCACAACACACTTGAGTAGATCATCCTCCACCTTCAGAGAGTCCCATTGAGCCCAGTAGGATTCCAGTCGCTGTGAGCGAGGAGCCACTTCTTGACAAGCCGGTCCGCGACCAGTACCTTTCCAAACCATCAATGAACCAAGGACTTCATCAGCTTCTTGACCGATCCGCTGGTTGTCAGGATGCCACTGATCGTCAACCACGATAATTTTGAATGTGTTGGCCGATTTTTCTTCTAGTCGGTTGCTATGCCTGGACGTGGTCTCCTTGCAACAGCATCAGCGTTTTGGTGTCGCACAGATGCAATTCGCTCTATTGATTTTGACGCTCCACGATACTGGGCCGACGATTGCCTCTTCTCATCGACCTGTTTCATTTTTCGCTGCTCCGCTATGGTTTTCTTGGGCTTCTTCCCGCATTTACTATGCGCATGACCCATTTCCATCTCCATTTCCAATTCCAGCATCGGAGCGTTCTTCTCTTAGGTTGCACTTTATTCACTAATCATCGGACTACCTGTCCCAGGTGTGCATGCCCATACTTCATCTCAAGACGCTTGATTGATTTAAGGTAGTCTTGACACTCTTCCGGAAGTAAGGTCTGCAGAACATCACTGGCCTATCCTCTTAATGACACAATCAGACCAGTAGCTTTCTTCGGGGACGTCCACCCATTTGCTCCTGCAGCAGCTTCGAATTGATTCCGGTACGTCATCCATGACGTCTTTCCATCGAAGATGGGAGGTTTTACCTTTGCCTTCGCTGTTCGGAAAATCTCCAGGCTTCCACTTGAGATGTCATGGGGACCGTAGTCGTTCATCGCTGGCAACTGAAGCCAGTACCGGATTGAGGGGGGGGGGGCAAGAGGGGGCATTTGCCCCGGGCGGCATGTCTGGGGGGCGGCAAAATGGAATTAAAAAATTGATATTTTTTTAAAACTTTATAATGCCATAAAAATATAAGTCTAGTCTTGACACTCTTCCGGAAGTAAGGTCTGCAGAACATCACTGGCCTATCCTCTTAATGACACAATCAGACCAGTAGCTTTCTTCGGGGACGTCCACCCATTTGCTCCTGCAGCAGCTTCGAATTGATTCCGGTACGTCATCCATGACGTCTTTCCATCGAAGATGGGAGGTTTTACCTTTGCCTTCGCTGTTCGGAAAATCTCCAGGCTTCCGCTTGAGATGTCATGGGGACCGTAGTCGTTCATCGCTGGCAACTGAAGCCAGTACCGGATTGAGGGGGGGGCAAGAGGGGGCATTTGCCCCGGGCGGCATGTCTGGGGGGCGGCAAAATGGAATTAAAAAATTGATATTTTTTTAAAACTTTATAATGCCATAAAAATATAAATAAAACATAAAATTTAGATATCATTACATCACTTTCTTTTTATAATAGTGGCGTATTATTAAACTATTAGGTAATTACAAAAAGTAAACTCAAATCATTGCTTTACGTAATGGTAAAATAAGCGTATTTCAAAAACAGAAGAGCGCTAATTGCGTTGATGTGATTTGCAGAGTATGTTTCAATGCCGAAGAACAAGCAGGTAGCTGTTGCAGGAGTGGGGAAAGTGGCCTGTGACTGGTAGCGATGCCAGATGTACCATAATTATGGAATTGTACCATAATTTTTACCTTAAATCAATAGCAGTCAGTGAACGTACCATAATAAATAATTGTACCATAATTTCGATCGATTCAATATTTTGTTCAAAAAGTATTCAGCAAACAACCAAGTCCTATTCCTGATGTCCTGATATAAATAAACAAAATGAAGTGTGGCCACCGCACGACTTTCTTATACGTATAAGCGTTTGAAATTATAGAATTTTAAGAATTTTTTTATTCAAAAATTTTTCAAAATCCTATTTTAAGTACTTATATTCTCTTAATAAATTTCTATAGAGTGCATACTTTGTAAGAAAAAACTTCTGGTCCGAATTTTGAATTTTTTTTTTATACAAAAGGTACTGAAAATTATGTTTTAAATCTAACTGCCTAGAAAGCATGACTGGCCATATATTCTCAAAAAACTAATTTTCGGTAAGAGTAAAAGACCTACTTCCGGTAGGAAGTTCGAAAAACTTTTTTAGTAAAATTTTTCTCAAATTTAATTTTGAATACATATGAATTCTTTTTACAATTGTTTAAACTTAATAGTTGACGAAATATTGCCTAAATTCGATTTTTTTACTGAAGTAAACTACTACTTCCGGCCTGCTAATTTTACTGAATATCTAATCAGATCTCATGTGGGAGGTTTTACCTCGCCATTGTGATGACCTAGCCCGGGATATTTTCATTTTTTTAAAGCATTTCTAAAGTCCAAACTCAACTATTGAACAATGGGGTCTTTTGCAGTTGTATTTCACACAACAATAGATTGAACATAGGTCGCAGTCTTCTGAAACTATTGCAAACAGGCTCAATGACTCTGAAACTAAACTTTTTTTTATACTTCCTGCAATGGATTCTACCAAAGTTTGTCGATCTAAATCAGTATTTTCAAAATGAAAGTGTTGTCATTACTGCAGTATACACCAAGATGACTGAAACTTTTAAAGACATATTATTAACATGACATAAAAAATAAAAGTCTTACAAACAAATACAGCTATAAAATTATGTTATTTACTAACCTGCCAAATCAAAATTTATTTAGGCATTTCGTTTTGGACGTTTTGGTAAGGCCACACTCAAATGCATCATGCGAAAGAGTTTTTCGAAAGTAAATTTGATAAAAAAATGTTCGAAATCGGATTTGTACAAATTCGATTATTAGATTGCTCTTAGCATCATAAAGTACTAATGGGAAATGCTACAATTTCAAAGTGTCTAATTCTTTGCTACAAGCAACGGAAGCCAAAAATTTGTTTAAATCCGATGACGAGGAGGATGTGGAGGTTTATTTTGAGACATAGTTGCTAGGTTAATTATTTAAATATAAATTTATTTAGTTAAGGACTGTGTCGCTAAACGAAATAATATATTATGTCTTTTATTTTTTATATATAATTTTATTTTAAGTTTTAAAATTGAAATCCATCATTATAATATAAATTCGAATTAGTGTGTTATTTGACCCGGCATATACTTATTACTGCGAGATCAAAAACTATATTGATAAAGGTTTGCCATAGAATGTAAAACGTCTAAATACAGTAATCGTTTATGTTTAGATAATTTTCGTGTTATGGTATTCAAACATGTAAATCACTTTAAATAAGCATGTATTTACAAATTTTATGTCAGTCAAATGTCAGAATTATCTCAAACGAATAATATCTAAGACGCACGTTTTACATTGCTTGGCAAACCTTATCAATATGATTTTTGATCTCGCGGTACCATTTGTACCATAATTTTCCGGAAAATTCGATAAATCTGGCATCACTGCGCTATAATTTGATATTTGACATCTGGCATCGCTGGTGGTAGTAATGAGTGATGGGGGTGGTGGGAAAAGACAGTGCCAATTGCAGACTTGTCGTTCTCGCCTGTCTGTGCGTCCGCTTGTTAATTCTAATTTTTACTCTGTTAAATTAATCAGTGGTACAGTTTCAATCTTAAGCTCACATAGTTTAAATTAAATCTACACTTTTGTAGTCTAGTGTTCGTGTTTACAATCTGTACCTAAATCTACATATCGAGGTAAGTAACAATAAGAATAAAAATTCCTAATAAATTTGTTGTAGACGTAAATACTTAAAAGCATTGATTTTTTCAGACGTTCCAATATAATTAAATAGCCATGCTTCCAAGAAAATGTTTATCTGGCGCTCAATATAGGAAAATAGCAGAATCTAAAGGAAAAAAAGCCAAGCAGAATGCCGTGGGCATGGTTAATTGGCTGAAGACGAATAAGCCTACTTCAGGTGATACTCAGGAACCATGTTCATCAAATGAAACAAAAAAATATGTTGATGAAAATCTTCTTCTTGATGAGAAAGAACAGCCCATTTGTAATCCTATATTAGTTGATGATCAAGAACCACAATCATCAAACGAAACCAAAAATAATGTTCACGGAAATCTTCATATTAATATGGAAGAAGAATATATAAATGTAGGCTATACAGAAAACGAGAAAACTAAAATTGATCGTGTTGAGCCAGGCACAAGAAAAGCTTACTCACCAAATGCGTGATTTTTTATGTATTGAATCAGTCAAGCTAACTGAAACATTTCCTCAGTCCCTTGATTTTAATTCAACTGAGAGAGATAAACGACATCTTACACCTTCTCTTTGGTATAAGGTATTGTCAAATAATGAAAGAGTAAAAAGATCATGGTTGACATACTCTAAAAAAGAAAATTCGCTGTTCTGTGTTCCATGTAAACTCTTCAACGTCAAGGACACTAAATATCTCAAACCTGGAATGTACACATTACAAACAACAGGCTTTAAAAATTGGAAGAAACTGTTAGAGAAGATGAACCAACACGAAAATTCACCGACGCATAAAAGAAATATTGTTCAGTGGAGAAATTTATTGAAATCGCTGAATGAGGGATGTGGTATTGACAGTCATTTAGAAAAAGCGGTAGAATTATAGAAAAATAAATGGAGGGATATATTACGTGCAGTTATTGATGCGATATTGTATCTTGCAACAAACAGTCTTCCATTACGTGGTTCAAAGGAAACACAAAGTGATTTAACCCTTACATGTTTTTCGAAAGAGCAAGGAAATTTTTTGAACTTGATTATTTTGCTGTCTAAATACAATACAACATTAAAAATGGCATTAGAGGCACTCCAGAAAGGTCACGTATCTTACTTGTCAAAGACCACACAGAATGAAATCATTGAAATGATGGGAGATCATGTTCGAAGAATTTGATTGCACGCCTGATAAATCACACACAGAACAAATGAGCCAAGTAATCCGATATGTTGCTAGGAATGAAAATGGCCAATATGAAATCAGAGAAAGCTTCATTGATTTTATAGCAGTTATTGGAAAATCTGGGGAGTACTTGGCAAACACAATATTTCATAAGCTGGAGGAAGATGGGTTAGAAATAAGAAATTGTCGAGCGCAAACATATGATAATGGGTCGAACATGTGTGGTATTTATAAAGGAGTGCAAGCTAGATTCTTGGATATCAACCCATTAGCAACATTTGTCCCGTGCACAGCCCACTCCCTGAATCTAGTGGGACTATATGCGGCATCAGTATCTCCTGAAACAGCGAACGTATTTGGAGTAATTCAGAGGTTATATACTTATTTTGTTTCATCAACACAACGGTGGGAAGTCATGGAGCGGGGCTTTGAGGCTGCCACAGTCTCTTTCTGATCCTGATGAACTGAATAGTTTTTTTCTTGATTTACCCACGCATAATATCTGTAGTACAGATTTACTTACTTATTACAACACGAATACTTCTGTACAAGTCACCGCTGAATTTTCTTTTGCTCCGGTGGATGAGCATAAAATATTTTTGATACTCACCAGTGTTAAAACAGGGTGCATTGGGGCTGATGGGCTGGGGGGTTGATGCTCTGAGGCTTTGTATTCCTTTCCTGTTACCAATATTTACATATCTAATCAATTTCTGTCTGAGTTGCTCCGTTTTTCCGTGTGTCTGGAAGAAAGCTTTAGTTACTCCTGTGCCTAAGGTTTGTGCCCCTAAGGAGTTTAAAGACGTACGTCCTATTAGTGTGCTACCTGTATTATCCAAGGTTTTTGAGAGGGTTGTGGGTCAGCAGCTGGGAGAATTTCTCGAGAAGAATAACATTTTGCCGCAATTGCAGTCCGGCTTTCGGAAGCGTCATGGCTGTGTCACTGCCCTGCTGAAGGTTACTGATGATATTATGGCTAATTTGGATAATGGTAGGGTTACTATACTAGTTTTGTTGGATTTCAGTAGAGCTTTCGACACTATTGATCATGAATTACTTATTGCAATTCTACATTTTATTGGCCTGGGGAGAGGTGCGGTGGATTTGTTGAGTAATTATATATCCTTCAGGAAACAATCGGTAAGGATGAATAATAGTTTCTCTGCCTACAAAAATGTGCGCTCTGGTGTACCGCAGGGTTCGGTTTTGGGTCCTCTGCTGTTCTCTATCTACTCTTCTCAGCTGCATACTTCACTGCGTCATGCCCAGTTCCACTGTTATGCTGATGATACGCAGGTCTATATATCTTGTCGGCCAGATGAGATTGTGCAGACCTGCGAAGTACTGTGTGCTGATCTCGATAGGCTTACAGATCTGTCCGAACGTCATTCCTTATATCTGAATCCTTCGAAGTCTACTGCTATGCTTTTTGTAGGTAGGAACGTTAGGATTAATATTAATGATGTTATAGTTAGGATTTGTGATGTTGATGTTGGGTTAGTGGATGAGTCAAAAAACTTGGGGTTGATAGTGGATCACAGGCTAAACTTTAATGCGCATGTCTCCAAGTGCATTCAACGAGGATACAATGGTTTAAGGTTGATTTATCCACATCGGAAGGTCCTTAATAAAACAATAAAAACAATGCTATGTGAATCTCTGGTTTTAGCACAGGTAAATTATGAGGATGTTATATATGGTCCTTGTTTACGTCAGAGAGATGTTTATCGTGTGCAAAAGCTGCAAAACTCGTGTTTGCGCTTTATTTTTGGCATTAGGAAATATGACCGCATTACTCATAAGTTGAGAGAGGTCCGCTGGCTTAATATGGAACAACGCAGATATTTGCATAGTGCTTGCTTATTTCACAATATTATTATAACTCGCTCCCCTACATATTTTTATAACAAAATTACATTCAGAACTGATGTTCATAATTTAAATTTGAGATTTAGGGGCCTGCTGACGCCGCCAATTCATAAACTTACCCTTTACAGTAAGTCGTTCAGCTGCAATATTGTAAAAATTTACAACTCCCTACCCAGTTCTTTAAAAAGTATGTCGCCTGCTTCATTTAAAGTTAACTTGAAGCGACACCTGCTCCAATTGTTGTGACCTGCGCGTTTGTGTGTCCACCTATCTTCATTCTGTCATTTATTCAGATTTGTATTTATTAGGTTATTAATATTATTAATACATTTATTATTTTCTTGTTATGCTTTGAGTTACTATTTCTAATGCATGACTATACTTGTATCTAGTTTAGTGTTTTTGTGTGTATGCCTGTGTTATAATTAGTATTTATTCTCACTATGATTTGTTAGGTTAGGTTTATGGTTAAGTTGAACAGCAATAGCTGAACTTCGCCATTTGGCACATATATATGTATATACGTTTTGTGTCAATAAAGTTTATTATTATTATTATTATTATTATTATTATTATTAAATACACCAAAACGAATTTAAAAGGAACCAGTGATACTCGATGGTCCGCTAAGTCTGAGGCTGTACATGCTCTGGTAAAAAACTCTCAAGGAGAAATCAGCGCTCTCAGTGAGTTGAATCAAGAAGACATCTATACACCAGAAACAAAATCTGATGCCTCCTGCCTCATTCGCACACTGAAAGATTTCCGATTTATTTCGTATTTGGTTGCTTGGGCAAATATCTTGAAAGAAATTAACAGAGTTAACAAGGAAATACAAAAACAAAACATAATATTGTCAAAAACAATACAAATGTTGGAAGGTCTCACCAACATTATGGAAAGGCAGAGAAACGAAACAAATGAATGGTTAAAGACTGCCAAAGAAATAGCGCAAAAAAATTGAAGTAGAGCCAACTATGGAAATTCGCAGAATCCCAAAAAGGAAAAGAATGCCCGGAGAAATGGCGCAAGATGAAGGAAGAAGTTTCTCTGTAGGGCAAAGTTTTTACCATACTATTAAAGAAGTAATCGATGTTATATTGGTCCAGTTGAAAGATAGAATGCAGAGCATAAGTGCACTCAACAATAACTTTTCTTTTCTGAATAGTAAAAATTTGAAAAGCTTGAGTGACAAGGAGTTGAAAACGTGTGCTACAAACTTAGCTAGCAAGTATTTTGAAGATATAAGTAAGGATGAGTTCCCTACTGAAATCCTGGTTCTTCGTGACCAATTACAGAATTCACTTAATTTTGAAGAAATGAATCAAATTGATCTTCTAAACCTAATTCAAGAAAGAGATTTGACTGATGCTTTCCCAAATGTGTGCGTAGCCTTGAGAGTTTACTTAACCCTCCCAACTACATCAGCAAGTTGCGAGAGGAGTTTCAGCAAACTGAAGATAATTAAAAACTATCTCAGATCAACAATGGCTCAAGACAGATTGAGAAACCTTACAATACTATCTATAGAAAGCCAAGAGGCTAATTCAATAAATTATGAAGAAGCCATTAACACATTTTCTGAAAGAAAGTCAAGAAAAATAATTTTGTAAAAATATCTGCACACAACATTTCTAAAGCATAATGAAAGGTAGCTGCGAAGACCATCATTACTTGTGCAAGAGGATAGTGGTGGGTTTTATTTTTAATGTCCTAGTAGTGTTAAGTAACAAATATATGTGTTTTTATTTTAATAAATTAAGTTTGGCACACCATTAAACAAGACAATTACCTTTTTTTTATTATTTATTACTGCATTAAATAGTGAAAAACAGCTACAGGGGCGGCATGGGGCTGACTTCCCCCCCCCCCCCCCCCCGAAGTTTCTATAGATCCGGCACTGACTGAAGCTGAACCCCAAACTCGTCCCCCATTCCGAACACGTGCTCCTCAACTTTCTGTTCCACGGCTTCGATGGCCCCAGAAAATTCCTGTCTCCCATTCGATGAATTCTTTTGAATGTCTTCCTTAAAAGTAGTCTCGAGTTGTTTTGAATCACTTGCAATTTCATTTCTTAAAGCTTTTGAATTATTTGCAATTTCATCTTTCAAAGCTTTTGAATTATTTGCAATTTCATCATTTAGAGTCTTGAAATGTTTTACAACATCTTTTATAGTCTTCATATCAGTCTCGAATTGTTTTGCAACTGCATCTTATAGAGTCCCAAATTATTTAACAATTTCTTCCGCTCGCTATTAAGCTTAGATCAGGCTGTACTTGAAACAAATATTTCTCGGGATCCTCACCTTCATTTATTAAAAGGTCACGAAGCCGATCCTGGAGAATTGTTTTTTTTCCAGACGTATCTGCGTCCCTTTCTTCCAATTCCGCCCTTAACTCGGAGACCTTTAATTCTTCCAAACGTTTGGTAGCCATTTATTTATTTATTTATTTATTTGCACTTGTATTGTTTATCCCACTTCTGACACCAATTGTAACGTTTTCGGGTTCGCAATAAACAACTCGTGCAATTATTTATTTAAAACAGTCTGTATATTTATATACTTAAAATTATATAACAATATAAAAATATATAACTAAAGTATCACACTTAACCTACTATTAATAAATTTAACATTAACACTTGTATTTATTTCTATTACTAATATGTCCGTATTTATTTACATAACACTTCTATTTATATCACACGGCACTACTATATTTATTTATTTCTACTGTATTTATTTCTAGGCGCGTCGGCTATTTCTTACTGACTTTCTTAATCCCGAATTAATTCTTCGGCTACCACTATTTATTTCTACGCACTCGAGACTACTTAAGGACTTACTTTCCCGAAACTCCGCAATTACTCATCGCGCAATGAATCCCGCAATGAATCATCCATCGGTGACCCAGTCGCCTTATATACATATGCAAAACATCTCGAAGCATTCGCGTAAAACTCCATCCTTTTCTCGATGTTTTGAAGAACATTCCACAGACATTCTGGTTTCGCTGGACTATGCCGCACGGCGTGGAGATTGATTTATGGTGGTGTGTAAATGAGAGCGTTTTTATACGTCGCCTGGTCTGCCTCTTTTTGTGCGTGTGACAATTTCGTTTTTATCGCGCCGAGAGGTCTGCTTCTTTTATTTAATGTAAACTCATTTCGAATGTCTACTGGTTTCGTTACAATATTGAAGAGCGTCGAGAATGGCATCGTGCAAAGAGGTATCAGTTTTTTGTGATTATCTCGAAAGTCATGCTTTGTAGGAGGATATATTAAAGGTATAAAAGTATTTAAAGCTTGATTTTGAATAATTTTTGACAAAAAAGTCAACAATCAGACCGGAAGCAGAACAACAGTCTAATAATATCTTTTTGAAAATATTTCGCAATTATGCACTGTGTACAGATGTATTACAAGAGCAAGGTATTTGGAGCTTGATTTTGAATAACTTTTGTATAAACAAAAACTAAAATTTTGGCCGGAAGCCCATTGAAATTAAAAGAAATTGTTATTATTGCAAATTAGCAATTACCTTGTTAAATCATCAAAATTCTATAATTCCCACATAGACTATGGAATAAAGTGTACAATGATCCGATTTACGTGACCAGATTTAATAAACGTTGGGGCTAATTTTCCGCCGGCGGTCTTGCCCGTATAAACTGAGAATTCCGCCAATCGGCGGATCTACGATTGCAGTAACGTGTCCGCTCACAAACGCAGTGTTTTGTGCAGACACCGAGGAATGGGCGTATTTGTTTGGTCGATTTCCGCCGATCGGTGATATGTTACTATTCTACATAAATATTCCGCCGTTATCGTAACGGTCATGATCATAATCTTGTTCTATTTATTAATGTGCAGACAAGAATTCAAAGGGCATTATTAGGCGACATTTTTGTGCTATAACTTTGGTATATACACCTATTATATAAATAGACTATTATGTTTGCATTTGCTTGTAAACAGAAATAGAGACAATATATTTATACAAACTTATATTACTTTTATAATAGAATGCGAATTCTGTTCACAGTTATGACATAATTTTACAGTACTTCTACTTATATACTCTACATGAACTATCATTTAAAAACTATTATTCATTTCATTAATTTGAAAGTTACAAGGATCATACAGTAAGTAAAGTAAAAGATGATTCAATTTTCTCTAACTTGCATTGATCAATGTACCTGCATATTATACTTCTTTTTTTAAAGGTAATACTAACACTTTACTCATAGATTTATTAAGAAGATAAAACTATATACGAGGGCGTATTTTTATGTTATCTACCTAGCCATGAAAAAAAGCACATAATAGAACAAAAAAACATTATTTTTCTACATAACTCCCTTCAACACTAATACACTTATTCCATCTTTTTTCCAGTTGCCCCATACCTTCAGAAAAAAATGCTTCGATAACCCCGCAAAATATTCTTCAACAGCTTCTTTGAGTTTTTCATCAGAAGCAAAACGCTTTCCTCTGAGATGCTTATTTTAATTTTTGAATAAGAAGAAGTCCGACGGAGCTAGGTCGGGCCTATAAGGTGGATGCCTTAACTCTATAAACCCACAGTCATTGAGTTTTTTTTGGATAAGAATGCAAGCGTTTTTCCTCCAGAGCAGATTTTAAATTTTTAATTGTGTTTCCGTAGGCCTCTCCATTTATGGTAGACCCTCTCGGCATATATTCAATAAGCAAAACTCCTTCAGCATACCAGAAAACAGTCGCCATGAGTTTTTTCCAGAAAATTGTGTCTTGGCCTTTTTTGGCGGTGGAGAGCCCTTATGAACCCACTGCATGGATTCTTGTTTAGTAGGAGGGTCCCAGTAATATACCCAAGTCTCATCCCCGGTAATAATTCGAGATAAAAATGTTTTGTCCTTCTCCAACTTGACCAAATTTTCTTGAGAAACTTCTTTTCTGTACAGTTTTTGTTCAGGTGTAAGCAATCTGGGTATCCACAGTGCAGACACCTTCTTCATACCCAAATCGTCATTCAAAATTTTGAGAACACTTGTTTCGGATATACAGACTGCATTGGCAATGACAGAGATCTTTACACGCCGATCTTTCAGTACCAATTTTCGACTTTCCGCACAATGTTTTCAGTTCGAGCTTCACGGGTCGTCCGGACTTTGGGTCATCATTGATTGACTCTTCGCCCCATCGAAAGAGTTTAGACCAATATTTTACTTGGAAATAAGATGGAGTATCTTCCCCATATACAGCAACCATTCTTTCATGAATTGCTTTTGGACCATTGCCTTCCTTTGTCAGGAACTTTATTACGCTGCGATTTTCAACTTTAGTTTTACTCATTTTATCGAGAAATGGACCGTCTCGAATCTCTATACACAGCATAAACTAAACACAACTTAGCACATGTCACTCTTTTGTTTCATGCTAGGTAGATAACATGAAAATACACCCTCGTATAACATAATATGGAACAATTTTTATATAAAAAATTTAAAGCGCACATACTTATAAGAAAATTGTTTTATTACTTCATAAACAGTAAATGCTACTTATAACTTACTAAATAATGATTGTTTTCTTTCTACAAATCACATAAAAATCATTATACAAATAAAATTTAATAAATACATTTCTTATTAATTACAGCAACACTTAATTTGCTAATGAAAATATAATGAATAATTAATAAACATATTTCTTAGAAGTCAATTACTGGTATAATAAGAAAAAGAATAATTTTTGCAAATCTATTTTAATAAATCCATTTTCTACTAATTACAACCCTTGTTTTAACAGTTTGATACATAAATAATACTTCAAATATAAAAAAACTCATATTTCATAGTTGTCTCTTACTTACAAAATAATTTAAAATACAATATTTTGTCAGTCTTTATTTGCCTATTTTAGTAGACGCATTGCTTAGTAATTATTACATACCTCATTTTAATTGAATTAAAAATATAATTTTATTGAATAAACCGATTCCAGGCACAATAAATAAAACTAAATCCGGCGGAAATCAACAAAACAAATAGGTAGGTACGTAATAAACAATTCCACTGTAACCAAGAAATGATGGACTTGCTTGACAATTTATGTGTTTGTATAGCACATTCACTAAAGTGTATGGTAATTATAAAAAAATGCCTAGACCAAAGTCTACTACTTTCGTTTGGAATCCAATTTGGCCTACGTCTTTTATTTATCCACAGATTTCTTCTAATGATCTATTTTCCTTTATAATCAACAATTTTCATTGTTGAAATAAGAGATTTATATTGCCCAAATTATGGACGAAATTAATAACCGTAGGTATGTTGCGGAAAGTTATAATCTTACTCTTCTTGCTGCTCCGATTTGTGCAATGAAAAGCGGCACATCTACCATGTATTAAATACTAAATACGAAATTAAAGACAAAACAGCGATACCATTACTATAAAATAAAACGGAAGTAAATAATTCTTAACCTAATGCATTATTCTTGACCTTAACCTAATTAACAGCAAGTAATCCCGATAATAAGAATGAAATATGAAATATATCTTAGACAAATAAGCCGGTAATGCCCCGCCAATGACGAATGAATGCCTCCCGGCTCAACTTTTTACCAATAATGCTCTCTCCTTCTCTTCTATTGCAAAATGCATACAATATTCCTCCAATTTATAATCCAGAATTTTAAAAACTATAAATTTGGTATAGGACTACAAGTTATTTGTTTTACAAACACATATTTTTATACATTCCTCTCAGCGCTGCCATCTAGCGGCCACAGTTTGGAATTAAAACTCCAAGAGGCGACGAGTAAGGACGTCTGTAATTCTTTGTTCTCTTTATTTATACTAACCACTCCTAGATGACCCCAAACATCATAATGCCAAGGTTTGAAAACAACTCTAATTTCCGTATCCGATTTATACAAATGAGAACATAATGATGAAAGCCTAAATTTGTTTGAAAATATTTATTTTAGTGCTTCTTGCGAAGAAGTAACATAATATAAATTAAATATGTTGGTCTTATTTGAAACGGCGGCAGGATATGCCATTTTTAAGGTATTTACTTATATATTTTATTTTCATTTTAATGTAAATGCTAACCTTACTCTTCCCATGCTTTAGTTATTAGATGAGAACAAATTAAGTCAAACCGATAATTTATATCGAGATTTTGAATCTCCCGATGCTGCAAGCAAAGTGTAAGCTATATAATTAAAAAAGTACCTTAATGTTTAATATTTTTTTTATGATCTGTAGAGTGAAGCTGAAACATTTTGAAAAGTTTACGGATACAACAGAAGCATTGGCAGCAAGTACAGCAGCTGTTGAAGGAAAGTTGTCAAAAAGCTTGAAGAAAGTTTTAAAGAAATTTATTGACAAGGATGTGCAGGATAAGCTCTTGGTGGCAGATTCCAAGTTAGGTTCGGTTATTAAGGAAAAATTCCAAGTCCAATGTTTATCGAATACATCTGTGCAGGAACTTATGAGGTGTATAAGGAATCAGCTAGACAGTCTGATAGTTGGTCTACCTAGAAAAGAGAATATTGCTATGGTGTTAGGTTTAGCTCATTCACTTTCAAGATATAAGTTAAAATTTTCACCAGATAAAGTAGACACTATGATAGTGCAAGCAGTGTGTTTATTGGATGATTTAGATAAAGAATTAAATAATTATATTATGAGATGTCGAGAGTGGTATGGTTGGCATTTTCCAGAGTTAGGAAAGATTTTAACAGATAATATTACATTTGTTAAAGCTGTAAAAATAATAGGTACTAGGGAAAATGCTTCTTCTTCAGACATGTCAGATATTTTGACTGAAGATATTGAACTGAAAGTAAAAGAAGCCGCAGAAATGTCAATGGGCACAGAAATATCTGACGATGATATATTAAATATTCAACATCTGTGTGATCAAGTTATAGAAATTACCAATTATCGTAATCAATTGTATGACTATTTAAGAGCTCGGATGATGGCTATGGCTCCAAACTTAACTGTATTAGTAGGAGAACTTGTTGGAGCTAGGCTAATATCACATGCAGGGTCATTAATAAATCTTGCTAAACATCCCGCTTCTACTGTACAAATATTAGGTGCTGAAAAAGCATTGTTTCGAGCTTTGAAGACCAAAAAAGATACTCCAAAATATGGATTGATATATCATGCCCAACTAATTGGGCAAAGTAGTGCTAGAAATAAAGGAAAGATGTCAAGAATGTTGGCTGCCAAAGCAGCTTTGGCAACACGTGTTGATGCTTTGGGAGAAGATGGAACTTTTGATTTAGGTATTGAACATAAAGCTAAACTAGAAGCTCGATTAAGAACACTAGAAGAAGGAAATTTAAAAAGAATTAGTGGCACAGGAAAAGCTAAGGCAAAGTTTGAGAAATATCATGGTAAAAGGTATTTATTTTACATTTATATGGTTTTAACTTCTGTAATGTTTTTGCTACATCACCAACATAATAAATAATGATATTTATTTTGTATAAATAAAGTTATATTTGTTTCAGTGAAATACAACAATATCCAGCTGCTGCTGATTCTACTTTACCTTCTGTAATTAAGAGGAAGCGTTCAGATTCTATGACTGATATAAAAGTCAAAGATGAAATAAAGGATGAGGAAGAAGTGCCATCTACATCTGGTCAGAAAAAGAAAAAAGTGAAACAGGAATGTATTGAAATGGATATCAAAGAAGAAATAAAAGAAGAGCCTGAAGAAGAAACTAAAATAAAGAAGAAAAAGAGAAAGAAACATCAACTGGAAATAGAACAAAGTCAAACAGAAGCTGAAGCAAGTGTGGAACAAGTGGAAATGGAGACACCAAAATCTGAAAAAAAGAAAAAGAAGAAACAAAGAGTAGAAACTCTTAATGTTCAGGAGAGTGAAGAACCAATGGAAGAACAACAAATTGATATAGTTGTAAGTGAAAAGAAGAAAAAGAAAAAGAAGAAACAGAAACAGAACAGTGAAGATGAATGAATATCTTAATAAGTTGTAATTCCAAAACTTTGTATATATGTTTTCAGTTGTGAATTTTTTTTTTATTACAGTTTAAATTTTTTGATTTTATAAGCAGTAGAGAATATCTACCTTTCTATATTTCATTATATATTCCTTTGTTTATAATATATAATTAAAATACACATAACATGTCTATACTTGGAAAAAGTTATTTGAAAAATTCCTGTGTCTGCGACCACAATAGCAGCCAAACGGCTATTATCAACACCAAATTTCATATTTGCGTGTATAATGTTCTCACAAACTGATTAAATTTCCATTGAAATTGGTAGTAGTTTATTTCAGAGAAAAATAAAATTTCACTATGTTTTTTATACAAATTTCAAAAGAATACAAATATATTAGAAAATGAATTTGATAAATAACATATTTCCAAATTCCTACCGGAAGTCTTTTATCGAAAAATAGTTTTTTGCGAATATCTCAAAGTTATGCTTTTTAAACATATACTAAAAATATGAAAGTAATTGCCTGATTTTGAATATTTTTTCTATAAATAAAATATTAAAATTGGTATTGGGGGTTTTTGGAAATATCTGGCGAATTATGCGTTCTATAGAGATTTATCAAGTGTAAAATAGTATTTAAAGCTCGATCTGGAACAATTTTTGTACAAAGAAAATTCAAAATTTGGAGCAGAAGAGCACTTTTATCGAATATCAGTTTTTGGCAAAATAGCATTTTGTACACATTTATTTAGAATTGGATTTGCAGAATTTTTGAAAATTCGGAATACGTATAAGAAAGCGTGTTCTGCCCACACCTCGTTTTTTTTTAATATGGGCAGACGACATTGATTATAACCAAACAAACATGTTTAACGTATGTACCCACTTGGCAAAATCACTATATGCTCACTTGTTCTACATTAGCAAATGAGTATTTTCATCCTTCTCTAAAATTGTGATTTTGCCAAGTGGGGGGGGGCTAAACTGTGACGACCCAGATCCATTCGCGTATGTGACAGCAATCACATGTTAATTACACAGTTAGTAATAATAATTATTACTACAAAATCACAATTTTAGAGAAGGATGAAAATACGTATTTGCTAATGTAGAACAAGTGAGCATATAGTGATTTTGCCTCGTGGGAAGGCACACAGTTTCATATGTCATATTTTCAACATAATTTGAAATTCCTGCCTTTTCTTTTGGTTTAACTATGATAATACTGTGTGATAGCTTGGATTAGGTACCTTTTACTTCGTTAAAAAGATTCTACATCATTTACAATTTTAATCGTACTAAACATTACATTTTAACAATTATAGTTACAAAATAAAGTATGCCGCAAGGTAAAAGAAAAACTCCTTTTAGTGGGAAAGCCAAAAAAGAGCAATTAAAAGTGAAAAAACAGACCAAGATTCTACGAGGTAAGAATATAGAAATATTTGACTCTTAGAAATTGTTAATATTTTATTAGGTGTTAATAAAAAGACACTTCTTGCCCAAAAGCAAGAAAGTGATGAAGAAGAACCATCATCAAGTACCCAAAAATTAAACTTTCAACCAAGAAAGGGAGTGAGCTCAAACAAATATGTATTACAATTTCACAGAGAGAGTAATGAGGCATTGAGACAGCGCAAAGAGTTTGCTCGGAAGGCATTACACAGAGTATCTGAAAGTGACCTAGAAATATATACAGATGATTATTTTCTTAAAGAACTTGACTTTCCAAAAAGACCACATTGGTCTTTTGATATGTCACGAGAACAGTTGGAAGCAAGAGAACAAAAATATTTTACTGTAAATATATTACATATAATATACATATATTAAGATCAATGTTTCCATACTCACAAAAAGAAATTTGTTTGATATCAGAATATTTCAGGAATACATAAATAGTTTAGAAAAGAGGTTTGATTGGAAAGATTTGAGTTACTTTGAACTCAACTTAGAAACTTGGAGACAATTATGGAGAGTTCTCGAAATGTCTGATATATTATTATTTATAGTCGACGTCAGATTTTCTGTAAGTAATTAAATATATGTTTTATTTTAGTATTTTATGTTTTTTTTACTTTATGTTTATTGAGATTTTTTGTATACAAGCTGATAATTTTAACAAAATATATATGTTTTTCAGGCATTGATGTTTCCACCATCCTTATATGAATATGTAACAAACATAATGAAAAAAGATATGATATTAATTTTGAATAAAATTGATTTGTTACCAGCACCACTAATAATTGCTTGGAAGAATTACTTTCAAGAAAAATACCCAAAATTACATGTTTTAATATTTACAACATGTCCTGGTTATAATATGCTTTCCAAGCAAAACAATAAGTCTGGTCTACAAATAAGAAGGCGTAAAGGAAGAGTGAGAATGGCAGCTGAAGGTGCACAACTTTTATTAGATGCTTGCAGAGCAATTGTTGGAAGTAATGTTGATTTGACCTCTTGGCAAAAAAAAATTGAAGAAGAAACTACAATAGAGTTTGATGATGAAAATGTTGAGCATACAGAAATTGGTGAAACAATTAATGTAAAAAATGATACTGGTTATTTTGAACATGAAAAATATAAAGGTGGTCTTTTAACAATTGGATGTGTGGGTCAGCCGAATGTTGGAAAGTCATCTATTATGAATGCCATTATGGGGAAAAAAGTTGTAAGTGTTTCTAAAACACCTGGCCATACAAAGCATTTCCAAACGATCTTTCTGACTAATAATGTGAGATTATGTGATTGTCCTGGATTAGTTTTTCCATCAAAAGTTCCTAAAGTATTACAAGTTTTGATGGGTACTTTTCCAATAGCTCAGCTAAGAGAACCATTCACAGCAGTTAGATATTTAGGTGAAATTCTTATGAGTTTTTGCTTATTAAATACTATTTCTTGCTGTTTTAAGGGAAATTGAAATCTAAACAAAATAACCTGTTCATGAAAATATATTTTTTCTAGCTGAACGACTAGATTTGGTAAAACTTCTGAGAATAGATCATCCAGAAGGAGATGATCAGTGGTCAGCTATGGATATTTGTGATGGATGGGCTAAGAAAAGGGGCTATTTAACTGCTAAAGCTGCAAGATTAGACAGTTATAGGGCAGCTAACAGTATTTTAAGAATGGCTCTGGAGGGGAAAATATGTTTGAGTCTATATCCCCCAAAATATATTGAAAGAAAAGGTAATGTTAGTATATTACTCTTAATAGTATTCATTAACTAGTAAATATATATCAAAATTCGCTTGTCCTTTTATTACAACAGTAAATATTCATTAGATACCAGGCTAATACAAGCATTTCCAGTCTTTCCTTTCTTGTAATATATATTTTCTTTCTGAACTATTGGCATTTTTATTCCAACATTGAATGGAAACAATGAAAACACACACATATACAAAATTAAGTTGTACATGTAGCGTGAATACCTTTATATAGTTGACTCGTTTTAGAATCCGACACGGCCATAGTACGAACTAAAGACGACGAATCAATACCGCTACAAATTCCAATCGACCAGAACAATTTCAGAATAATAAAATTGAACTAATTCATTAATAATTCAGGATATATATTTTCCGGTAGTAAAAAAACATGAAAGCCAGTTACAAATTAAATATTACTTTTCTACACTTATATTTTATTTAATACTTGACTATACTGTTTAGTAGGCAAGCATTGTCGGCACATTTATATTGTTTGAATGACAGTTATAACAAAAGTCAAATGGAAATTATGACAAATGTCAAAAGATGTATGAATATTATTATGACAGTCCTTAAATAACTTTTATTTACAACCATACGCTAAATGTTGGCATTTCTGGCTTTTTAAAAGTTTGGAAGTGTGACTTTGTTCACGTTTACTTCCCGCCCTCTATTGCTGCCCTCATTTCCCAACCTCGCTGTGAATCACAAAACTGTCAACTCGATATGTCAAAACCTTATCGGAATTTTTATCACTAATAAATATAATAATTATGGTTGTAAATAAAATAGTATACAAGCCTCGGTGAAAAGTTTCATTCCTGTCTCGAGGTAAAGTTAACCTCGACGCTTCGCGTCTCGGTTAACTGCTTAATCTCTTGACAGTAATGAAACACTTTCCACCTCGGTATGTAATATACTATTGTAGATTATATTACTTGACAGATGAGATACAACGTGTGTATAAATTGTCGTAAAAGCTACACGCAGCGGCATTCTTCGTTCAGTTCTGAATAAAAAATCTTAATATGTCGTATCATGTTTCTTTTGTTTTCTTATTTTCAAAGTGATTTCAATCAATATTATCACTGTCAAATTTTGACATTTAGCTTAGTAACTTGGAGACACACATTTTCACATTAAGATTTTTTATTTAGAACCGAACGAAGAATGTCGATGCGACATTGTATACACACGTTGTATAGTCTTATGTCAATAGTACGTTTATGTGAATCGCTAAAAGGCTGTAGATATGTATAAACGATTTCGATTTGTAATTGTCCCGTCCTGTACTTATGTGGTTAACAATTGTTCATATTCGATTAAAGGTTAATAACATCACGATCATCGCGGAAATGTTTGCTCTGTCTTTATCAGGGCCGTGGTCCGAAAAAGATTTGTTTGTCTGGTACAATGTGGTGTATATGTTCTTGTTTACTTCTCCATTATGAATACTTTTAATGTGCATAAGTGAATTACAATATTTTCAAATATGACATGAATTATAAACCAAATTCATGCTTAATTATAAAGAACATAATTTTATAAAATATAGCACGGATATGAAAAAATCTTCAAATTGCAATACTATCTTAATAATAATGTTTATATGAGTACTGTTTTAGATGACAAATATGCTTTATTTAAATACTTACAGTACCACTTCATCGCCTATTCTTCCCACATCAAATATAAAATATATAAATAATCATATTTGTCCTTGTATGGTACTGAGTTTTCTCTTCATTACCAAACTGCTAGGATTGTTTAAAATGGTTAAAATTATTACTAACATTGTTTGTTTAATTAATTTTTAACATCTACTGCTTTCTAAAGCTTGTTTTACATCTATCAATTTATTGAACTTAAAATTGAAGGTCACCAAAAGTACGTAAGGTATAACATTTTGTATGAACTTTAAATTAAACTTATTGATAGATGTAAAACGAGCTTTATTCTGTTTAGAAATTCATTGTAATGACGTCAGAGTGACAATTCGTAACCCCTGAGAACACGGTCCAAGTTTTTGAACACGACCGCAAATTAAAATCGAATTTGTTTTATACGAAAATTATGAAAATGTTCTTGAATATTAGAATAAGATTCTTGATGAACTAAATTCACTATCATCGCATATAATTTCGTCTCTACAGGTACACTTAGTTGCAAAAAAAGTTTCCACTAACTGCATTGGAGGGGTGATATGCGAAATTTTCGTAGAAATTTTTTTTGCAAGTAAGTGTACATATGTACAGCTCACCACATATAAGTTGAGCGGTGAAGGTCATATGCGCAATCGACAAAGGGAGAGTGGTAGTAGCGAGGTGTACACGCATGCATTTGTCACAGCTGTATCCATCTCTATCGTGCATTCTCTCACTTCTTCATCTGCACCGATGAGCGCTCAACTTATATGTGGTGACCTGTACACAAACTTGCAAAACGTATATATCTACAAGAAAAGAATAGAACAGGAGAGAGTCTCCTTAAAAATAAGTGGTAACTCAATATGGCCGCCGCAATGCATAGGCGTGCATAAATATTTTGTATTGGGTATATGTACACTTCGTATGTTCTCGAAAATCATTTAAAATAGGTTATCAGTCATATAATAATTAAAGAAATATCGTGAGTTCATTATTTTTTCTTTATTCTTTTTAATATAGTAACATTTATTCTAACTGTATTAAAGAAAACATTAAAAAAAACCTAGAATATGTATGTGACGCTACTGAACACATAATCAAACATGTCAGATAAGTTATTCAAAATACTCATTTTATAAATTATGATTGATCAATATTGCCATAACTACCCTGTCTTAAAGTGGTAACTTCCGTCTAAATAAAACCTATTCCCCCACCTGTTTATTATCTCTCCTGTTCTATTCTTTCCTCGTAGGTATATATGTACTCTTAGTTTCAAAAAATGTGTCCGCTAAAATTTCGAATATCACCACTCCAATGTGGTTACTGAAAACTTTTTTTGCAACTAAGTGTACCAGATATTTTCAGATAATGTAATTAAAATCAAAAGTCTATTTCATGAGTTACTTTAGAAACATATAAAGAGTGTCTGTAATTGGCTTCCGCATTGCGATCTAGAAATTTCCATTTTATTAAATCGGCAACTTGGAAACGTTTTCCTTCAGTTATTCTGCCGCCAGAGTCGTGCCTAAATATTTAATTCCAAAAATAAACATTATTTTAGATGGTGCTTACGTGCAACAATAGCATTGCCGATATGATGAAACAGCATTAAAAGCCTGTAATTTAGAATTTATATTCTGTTAAAGTTGATAGTTAATTTCCTTAATTGATATTGCAAACACTTCTTGATGAAACATTTTAGTAATAACTTAATTTACTTGTCGAAAATAACACACTTGGCTCATTTAAGTGTGTTATTCTCTAGAAGTAAATTAAATGATTAGTTTGTGTCGATAATGCTCAGAATCTCTGCTAAAAATCTTTTTAAACTGCACATACGGGATTATAATGTTTTGACAACGTGTATTCAAGCAGAGGTGGAAATTGTAAAATTTACAAATCGCTTAAATGCAAATGACGAATACATAAATCAGTTACAGGCACATTATACGTTTGATATAGATGAAACGCTTTGACAACCGACACTGGCAAAATACGAACTAAAGACAACAATCAATGCCACTACAAATTCCCATCCCATTCGACCGGAAGAATTATAGAACAATAAAATGAAACTAATTAATTAATATCTAAGGGATATAGCTTCCGGTAGTCAAATACGGTTACATGAGAACCAGTAAGAAATTGGATATTACAAATAATGTATTTAAATATTACTTTTTTATACCTATACCGCATGTGTCAAATATTAGGCATAGGAAATCAACGTATAAGTATACCTATACTGGAGACGCGTTAAGTTCAGTTGCACGTGTTTATGTTGCAGGATCTATTTTTATTTATGTCAGTGACATTTGATATAACCAAAACAAAAATTATTCACAACACAGTAACTATAACGTAATGTATTTAATAATTGAAATGCTCTAAGACTTAAGTCTTTCTCAACTTCCGTCTTTCATAACGTAATCAAAGCAAAAATAAACACGAAAATTTGACAGGAAAAATATACACAACACACGCCTTTTTGACAGATATGATTTATCTATAGTCTATTTTTAAAGTAGCGAGACGATTTTCTGAACATACTTGAAAACAGTACGAGTATATCTGATAACTATTACTGTCGAGCTCTGAAAAGAACTGGTAAAGTATATAATGAAATAACGGAGAAATAATAGAAACAACAACAAGGCTGAACCATAAACAATGTCAGTTGACAGAATCTGAGCAAGAATGATACGGTGTCATTTGGCCTTGCTTTCAACCAATGAGATTTCACTGTCAAAGTGGTCTGTTCAGAAATTCGTCTCGCTACTTTAAAAATAGAGTATACCAACACCGAATTGAACTTCTATTAAAAATATGTATGGGAGAAATATTGAAACGGAAATTATGTGTTTATTTGCCATGAATGCGTATATTACGACCAATTTATACATTTTATATTTAAACTAATGAAATAAAAGCCCTCAAATATAATTTAAGGGCTCACATAGACCTGGGTAAATCGGGAAAATCGATTTTTCAAAAAGGTGCTCATTCGAAAGTACTATCCTTCCAGTTTCTATCCTGAAAATCTCATAAGGAAATTCGCAATTATGACGAAGTTATAGCGTTCTGTAACTGACCGGGTAAGCAACGAATAACGGTCGGGGCGCAGGTAGACGCAAAACAGTATTTTCAAAATCGGTACCAGAAATATCTCCGCAACTACTGGACCGATCGGGATCAAGTTTTGCACAGTTATGCTTCACACAATAATCTAGTACTTATCGAGTCGTTTTTTCGATATTTGGCAGTTTTTTTTTTGTCATAATTACTCAACAATTTTAAGGCGAAAAACCGCCAATTTTATTCAAATGACTGCCATGACCCGAAAAAATTGAATTCGCAAATTCCGGCTCGATAAGTACTAGTTCTGTCTATCTACTTTAAGAAAATAATGTTTGTTTTTTTTTTCAAATAAGAAATGCGTCTGGTACCGCGAACGCTGTCGACAAAAACCCAACTCAGGAAAACGACTGTAATTTTTTTACCGTTCGAAATTTTCGAACCCTATTTTCACACAATTTATAATAAATGCCATACTTCAAAATGTATATTATGGTTTTTAAAAAAAATGCAGTTTTATACACGAAAAAAAATCTTAAACGTGACCCTACTATTAGGTGCTCAGGTATATGTGAGCCCTTAACAAAGTAACTTTTTTTGTTTCTCTAATACAGTCAGGACAACATGTAAACGTCATCAGTGACGTACAATTGAATATAAATCCCTATGCCTGATTATATTTGACACAACCGGTATGTTATTGAATACTTTGCTATTTTGCTAACTAGGCAAGCATTGTTGACAAATTTGTATTATTTGAAGGACATTTTATAACATCAAAAGGTAATTGTCCAGAATCAGTGACTTTTACCAACAAATACGGCCACCTGTAGCTATGTCGCGCATGCTAGACATATAAATTATTCATTTTGTCGCGTTTACTACTATATATCTGAAGTATTTATAATAATAATAATAATAGTTTATTTCCAAAATAAAAAAGATATATATCTTACAGGTATATGGTAATAAATTAATTGTTACATTATGCTGTGGATTGTGCCATACGCATTAAATTTTGAAAATATCTATCAGTTTTGTTATAATTAATTGCAAAAATCGGTATTAGCAAGTAAAAGCTTATTCCTTTCAATCATCACCCATATTCATTTCTGACCTTTTTGTTGTTGAAGCTTCATTTAGATCTACTTTATATAGAAAATGTACCTCTGTACATATTTTAAATAATTTAATGACAAGATTACTGATGCGCTCACATTTTACAACACTGCACGGTGTAGACATATTTTCCTAACATTTATAAAAGAAACAAAATAGATGAAAACACGTATAATTACCATATCCAGATTAACCATAATATAATTGAAGTATATTGCATTTATAGTTCCGTTCGTAATCACAAACTAGTCAGCGGCGATACGATTGGTGGAGAGATATCCGTAACTATACTCCATTCAGTCTAAGAATAAAGCATTGGGAAAGATAGGGCTTAAAATAAACGTTTGTGATTGGTTGAAATCGAGTGTGCATTTACACCGGCAAAATAATCGCATTTAGCTCGTTCTGTCAAAAATTTGTTTACTGACAGTTTTGTTCAAAGATTTTGTCGATTTCCGTATTTTACATAGTTATTTGTTGTTAATATTCTTAAAAAATAGTTCTTCTTAGAACTCGCAAGTGAAATATTCATTTGTTAAGGTATTTTATCAATTTCGTTATTTCGTAATCGCTAATATTCTATAGTACGGCGGAAGCATTTTACCAGGTCCTTCAAAAAATCGTAAAGGGAAACACATAAGATCTGGACAAAGGCAAATGGCTTATAATGTGTACATTAAGCATAAAGACAATATGTCTAAAACAGCTGCAGTCAATCAAACAGCAGAGGAAGTGGGTATTAATAGGAATACAATGTACTGCATTATTAAAGAAATGGAATTATATGGAGTTCCAATTTCTCCTCCAAGAAAAAGAAATTATCGTCATACTTACAATAAATTGGATGAAGCACAAAAAAGTACAATTAGACGACATGTGCATTCCTTTTTCTTGAGGAATGACTTACCAACTTGTACAAAAATGTACGTAAATGTCAAAATATAATGATATCAGATATGTATATCCCTGCTATCCATCTGACAGTAAACATATGTTTTACTTGTTTTCAAAATACAAAGTTCATCGTGTGTAAACTGTGCTCAAATTGTAGCGCCATCTACTTTATTCTTAGACTGAATGGAGTATAGAGTCTGAATGATTTCACATTACACATTTTATTGACCATACTGATTTCAAATTGACAGCGTTTTAGACAACTCTGTTATGACAAATATCAAAAGGTGTATATACAGGCTGTCCCAGAAATAAAAAGACGTAGTAGAAGAAATCGGAAGCTAGATTGTGTAAAAACGTACCTTCAAAATATCAAGTCTTTATTCGTGCGCTGACGGCAGAAAAAATAATAAAGAATTCAATTGGCCTTACGCCGACCCTGGACTAAGTATCCACCTGCTTCACTTTCACAATCGGTCTTTTTTAGGACCACCATATTACTTGTGTTAAAAAAAAGGAGGAGGAATAGATAGTTCATAATAAATATCAAACCATTAATTACTTTAATTTTACACCTGCTAGAAAAAAAATAATTACATTCTTGATATTTACTACGATTTATTGAATATTCTAAAATAATAATAATCACCTGTTTCAGACTACAAACACATTAAAGAGCAACAACCTTCGTATTTTAAAAATAAAAACAATCTTTTATTGTCTGCAATAAAGTGCGTCGCCCATCTGGGTCAACAACCGACTACATAGCTAACGCATCCGGCAAAAAATGTTTTATATGAATGAGTACGATTTAACGTTTTTTTTTCAGTTTTATACAAATAAAAGCGTATTTTTCTATGAATGCATGTTCGTTTCTATTTACAAATGAGCATTCTTACGTGTATTTATAAATATACATTCTGTGCCAGGTCCGTAATGTAATTTTTTTATCTAAAAACCAACATAGAAAATTAAATTTTTAATTTCTTCGTTATTGCGGTATATTTGGACCTGTTTCTGTTCGAACTTTACATACCTGCTACTCCGTCTTTTTGTTTCTGGGACACCTGTATATTACTATTTATGACAGTCGTGAAATGACTTTTTCCGTAAATCGTTCGGAAATATTGGTATTTCTGAAAAAATGTTTGAAAGAAAAGGTTGACATCAGTAGTTGCCAGGCAACGCAAATGCAGCTGTAACGATATGTTCATTTTTGTACTATAGAGCGTCTCGACCTTAGTATTCAGCATTGAGGAAAAATACTATGGAGACGCTGTAAAGCATCTCGTTTCGCCCAATAAATACAGTGCCGGTGTATGAGAAAGTCTTAGAACGTGCAGTAAAAAATAGACTTAGTTCGTATTGTAATGACAATAATATAATAAGCAAGACCAGTCGGGCTTTAAAGAAGATCATTCATGTGAAACATTATTAGTGAATTTAATTAATAAGTGGTTAAAAGAACTGGATAAAGGTAACATTATCTTAGCAGTCTTTTTGGATTTTCGTAGAGCCTTTGAAACAGTAAATAGAGGCACTTTAATTAAAAAACTGGAATCAATAGGTATAGGTGGTACAGTTCGAAATTGGTTTTCTAGCTATCTAAATAATAGGACACAAATAGTAAAATAGAATAATAGTGTATCAAGTGCGATAGAAACTAGGTATGGAGTGCCCCAGGGAACTGTTTTAGGCGCCGTTCTATTCAATATTTACGTGAATGATATGTCGTCGTGTGTCGGCCGCTGTGACGTGTGTATGTTCGCGGATGATACAATGCTCTGCGTATCGGGCGATGATATGGAAGATATGGTTAAAGTGATGAATGAAGAACTGGAAGCGTTATATATATGGCTATGTAGAAATAATTTAAGTATAAATATTGATAAGTCCAAGTTTATGTGTATTGGAAGTAGACATAAATTACAACACAATGATAAAGATAAGATTAAAATACTAATTAATAATGTTGAATTAGAGTCAGTAACACAAATAAAATACCTTGGCATAATAATTGATGAAAATTTAAATTTCAAACAACATTTAAGGTATGTAATAAGTAAGGTATCTAAAAAAGTAGGTTTTTTAAATAGAATAGGTAAAAACTTGTCAAACTATGTTAAACTTATGTTATATAAATCGCTTATAGCACCACACTTTGAATATTGTTCAACAATTCTGTTCAATGCAAAGCAAAATGAGATACAACAATTACAAAAATACAGAATAAATGTATGAGAGTAATACTGAAATGTAGTAAATATACACCCATCCAGATAATGTTGGGTGCACTACAATTAATGAACATTAGACAGAGACTAGCATATAGAGTACTCGTTTTTATACATAGAATTAAGTTAGGTCAGGCACCTTCATATTTAAGGGATAAGCTAGTACAAGTAGGAGATATGCATAGTTATAGCACACGTAATGTTAATGACTTTCATATAAGTAGATACCAACGAAGTCAAACAACAAGTGTATACGTTGATGGTTTGAAACTTTATAATACATTACCCAATAGTATAAAAGAATGTAATAGACTAAGTTTATTTAAGACGTTGGCTTATAAGCATATACACTTGAGTTATTGAATTATTGACTTTAGAAGTTGGTTTGTAACACATATATCAAATTAAGATATTATATTTTAACATATATTTATCATGTATACATAATAGCAAATTGCTAAATAAAGACATTATTATTATTATTATTATCTTGCTGTACTCTCAAAACGGGAGCATTGGGCGGGGCTAAGTGTGGGACCAATATGGCTGCCTCACCTAGTCCAGACTACTCAAAATTATAATCTGTCATCCCACACCTGTCAGGCCTACACTAACCTATGAAATTATATTCCAGACGAATTCTTATCAACGCCGTCTCTGCTGTTGCAGCTACGTAGAGCACAAGAAATCTTCTTCTTCTTCTTCTTAATGTGTTTTCTAGTTAGGCCTTAGGCCTTTTACTAATAATCTGTTTTGGCTTCATCTTTACTTTGAAGAATTGGTTATGTACTCTTTAGAGGATTTATTGTGTGAGAGCGAGCCGGTGCCGTTTGTGCGGGAGGTAATCCTGTGGATCGTATTTCATCTCCGGGGTGAGGGAGATGTTTGTGTGTTCATCCAACCTATGGTAGAAATCTGACGTGAGTTTTCTGATATGAGTTTCAATTGTTGGTGTGTTTGTTTCTCTATGGATCTGGTTGTTTCGAAGAAACCATGGTGCCTTCTGTACCATTCTCAGTGAGGTGTTCTGAATACGCTGAATTGCTTGGATGTTTGTCGGGGCGGCGTTCAGCCAGATTTGGGCGGCGTACATCATCGGTCTTAATATTTGTGTGTATATGCGGAGTTTCATCTTGCTGGCTAATCTGCTGGCTGCTCCCAGGAGAGGCCATAGTCTTCCTCTGGCTATTCTGGTCTTTTTGCAGACATTTCGTAAGTGGTTTGAATAACTAAGTCTGCGGTCAAGTGTAACACCGAGGTATTTGACCTGTGGAGTCCATGGGACTTGCTCGTGGTTCATGTATAGATTACCAGTTATTGGTTTGATTTTCCGTCGGAAGATTATGGCCTGTGATTTTTCGCCATTGATGGCTATTCGCCAGTTGTGGCACCAAGCAGTTATTTTATTAACGGCGTCTTGAAGATTTCTGAGGGCTATGTTGGGGTTTATAGAAGAAGATAAGATGGCAGTGTCATCGGCATATGTGGCGAGGAGTGTGTTTGAAGTCTTGGGGATATCAGATGTGAAAATGGCATATAGATGAGGGGAGAGAGCTGATCCTTGAGGAACTCCTGCTGTCATGATTCTGGAGGTTGAAAGTTCGTTGTGAATTTTTATGGTGAATGTTCTGCGGTGAAGGTATGAGGATGATACGTATTAGATGTTCAGGGTATTGTTTTGCGATCATTTTATATATAAGTGCTTGGTGCCACACCCTATCAAATGCTTTAGAGATATCGAGGAATACGGCAGTTGTTGAATTGTTTTTGTAAAATGCATCGTGTAGGTGTTTCGTAACTCTGGCGAGTTGAGTAGTGGTAGAGTGGTATTTTCGGAAGCCGTGCTGATCATTTGTGATAACGTTGTGGGAGGTGGAGTGTTCTGTGATTTTAGATAAAATGATTTTGTCTGCAACTTTGCTGAGCGAAGAGAGAAGGCTGATTGGTCTGAAGTTTACTGGTTTGGAGTGGTCCTTGCCTGGTTTTGGTAACATGATTATGTTTGCTTGTTTCCAGGACTTTGCTGCTGTTTGAAAATTGAGTTTATGATCGCTAGAAGATACATGATGGCTTTGAATGGAAGATTTTGGAGCATTCTGTTGGAAATCTGATCGGGGCCCGGGGCTTTTCGTGGTTTGAGATTTTTGATGACTGTGGAGATATCCTTGGGAGAGACAAAATCTACGGTCGCGTTCTTTGGTTGTTGAAGTTTCCTGTTTACTGATTTATGAACATGCGCAATGTGAAGTATGTTTATGTTATCCCAGTTTGGTGAACACTGTTCCTCTATTTGGTTGGCTAGGACTTCGGCTTTCTCCTTATCTG
Organism: Amphimallon solstitiale; assembly: GCA_963170755.1. Lineage (NCBI taxonomy): Eukaryota > Metazoa > Arthropoda > Insecta > Coleoptera > Scarabaeidae > Amphimallon > Amphimallon solstitiale. The sequence continues at coordinate 79,048,305 of OY720675.1, forward strand.
TGATGTAATTGATGTTGTTCACTTTCAGAGGTGGAATATCAGGATCCTTGCCTTTTAGGGCCCTGGTGATGCGCCATAGGTTTTTGGGGTCTTCGCCTATATCATCTAAGGTGTGTTTCCAGTCGTTGGCTCTGTGTTCTTGAATTGCGTCTTTTACTTCCCTCTGGGCGTTGTTCAGTTGGGTTTTGATTATTGGGTCCAGTGTAACTTGATACCTTCTCCTCAGCTTGTTTTTGTTTTTGATTAGTTGCCTGATATGTGTAGGTAGTGCTTGTGTTCTGTGAGGTCTGGTTTTAGTTATTGTGGCTGAGTTGGTTGCTTCGTGTATTTTGGTCTGTATAATGCTTATTGCTTCTTCCATCTGTTCTTCCGATTTGATGCTTCGTATATCTGGGATTGCGTTGGCAAGTGATTTTTTGAAGGTGATCCAGTCTGTAAGTTTAGTGGTGATTTCATAATTGTTTTGATCTGTTCCCCAACGGAGGATTATGGGGTTGTGGTCTGAGCTGAGGGCTGGTTCTGTATGGATGTGAATGTTTTCTGGTATATTGATGTAAATGGCTATATCTAGAATGTCTGGACGTGTGTTAGGAAAGAAGTGGGTAGGTCTGAAAGGTGAGATTATATTGAAGTTGTGATTGCTTCTTTCGTGATATGTGTGGAGAGCTCTGCCGCGTGCGTTCGAGTAGTTGCGGCCCCAGTCCGGGTGTTTTGCGTTGAAATCACCAGCGATGATAGTCTTTTTGTTTGTTGACAGTATTGTATCGAATTCTGATGTGCACAAGAAACCATAATGTCTTTTAATATTTAACTTATTATATAACTCTAATACACGATACACTTAACAAACAGTCCACTTTTTACCAACACTACCTGTTTGACGTAAGTGTAGTATCAATATGGCGGACCTGTACCGGGTTTGATTACGTGACGTTGTCTCCCTACCTATTCTTTCTCAATGGTATTCAGTATGTGTCTATGCAGACAGACAGCATAGTCAGTTCGACAATTACAGATTAGGTTGGTAACTCATTATAATGACACGACATTTTAAATACTTGTTGGTTAGGATATTATTCTAATATATTACTACAGTTCGTCTAATGGATCTTTAGACGCACGTAATTATTTGATAACATAAGCAAAGATTGTCGGTCAGTCTATCTATCCTTATTTAATATCGGTGTCGAATATTCAAGTGCGGAAAATACGTATGTCTGCAATACAAATCATATCTAGACTACTGCATTAATCAATTGAAAAATTAAAAAATGTGAAGTTTATATTAATGCATTATGTATATAGTGCTTAACTTGAACTGGAAGTACCTATTTGATTCGTACGCACAAAAATTAATGACGTGCGTCTAATGATCCATTAGACGAACTGTATATTATATTATTAAGTTGACACTTGACAGGAAGGTTATGTTGTGAGACTTACACCACACCGACAATACCAACCATAAACATAATAAATCGAACTGACAACATTGGCTTGAAATAAAAAATGACAGTTTATTGCAAATTGCTTACAGTAATAAAAGAGGCATATATCCCATAAGAGACTGGACTGAATACTAAGGTTGAGACGCTCTATAAGGAAATGACCATTTCCGTACAGTTACTTGTGCACTTCAAAAATGAATGAAAACACTGCCTGTGTTAGATCCGGAGGCTAAATTAAAACTTTAAAATATATTAACATAAATACATATATTAACTGTGCTAATAAGTGCCTGTTAGTAAAGTAAAGGAGTACCACTCATCATAATAGCACACTTTATACTCCAATTTGCTTTGAATAATATGTAGTGAAAGACTCTACTACAAAATTTCTACGCGTTAAATTTGACAATTCAATCTGGCACATTTCCATGTTACATTATAATGTCATGGCCGTATTTAGTATTTGTGATTTTTTTTCCAACATTAAACAGATTAATTTTTATATAAAAATATGTTTACTTCGGAGAAAAACCACATTTTCGGACGACATGAAGATTGTCACCGAGGCAAAACAACACGTCGTCCGGAAATGTATGGCTTTTCTTCCTCAGTAAACAATACTACTATTGTAAATTATATTACTTGACAGATAAAATTTGCAACATCTCAAATTTGGCGCCATTTTAGTTTATTGGCGCATGTCGGTTGCCAAAGCGATTCAACCATACCAAATTGCACTGTTGTACGATATTTACTGAAATTATTTTCGAATTTTATGTTTCTTCGGCGTGCGGTGTCCTTCAAGAAACACGTGTTTGACAAAGGGTTTTATACTCTTTTAGTATATTACTTTGTTTTGCGTTGCGCGAGATCAAAAATTATATTGATAAAGGTTTGCCATGGAATGTAAAATGTATATCTTAAATTATATCATTAAGTGTCATACTGTCATTATACAGGCAGATCGTAAATGGTTGACCGTGCCACTTCATCGATATATCAACTTTAGCACGAGTTTGCTACACGTTCATTGTTGTAGTATTAATATTTATTTTGTACATAACTTCGCTAAACTGGCTGTCAATGTCAATCCAGTATTCTGTCATTTATATTTAATTGTCAGTCATATAAGCTGTTTGTCGTTTCTTTTTACCTTAGTTTACTGCGTTTAATTTATTAGAAACTGTGTTTCTCAATACAATAAAAGGCACATTCCGTTGTTACTGTAAGTTTTTTTTTGTGTTTATACGAATATCATTATCATTTTTGCTTATTTTAAAGTTGCCTTGAAATCAACAATGCCATTTACGGAAGAACAAGATAAGTTTATTGTTGTGGCTTATTTTCGTAGCTGTAACAGAAGAAATGATCCAAAATGTTTTCATTTCGCTAAAGACGTATAAATGTGTGTCTACAAAATGGAGGATCTTATTTTGAACATATGTTATAATATTTCTAAATATGTAATGTTATATGCAATATCGACCTCTGTACTAAATTATTTGTTATATTTAACATCGTTCTTTGTTATTTTTAATAAAGATATTATCAATTATTGAATGTATTTCTTGAGTTATTAAAAGAAGTAAACTTGACAAAAATTCTTGAAAGTACCTAGTTCATACGTAAAATAATAGATGTCGCACAGACGAAATACAATTCAGAATTTGATATATGCGCCAATATACCATGACTATGAAGCGGCACGGTCAACCTTTTACGATCTCTCTGTATATTTACAAATTTTATGTCAGTATGACACTTAATGATATAATTTAAGACAGGCGTTTTACTTTCCATGGCAAACCTTTATCAATATAATTTTTGATCTCGCGGTATCACTTGAAAACCCTACGCGCGCAATAACATTTAACATTGAATATATGCAAAGCTTTTTTGTAGACACTTGGGAAAGTCATCCTGACCTAGGAATCGTAAAATGGATTTTAGCCAAAGAAACAGAAAATAGTGAAAGCTATGAAGAATCCGATACATCAGATGATGGTATAAATGTAAAAACGGAATCGGGATCCGGCGATATTTTGGTAACAAAGTCAAACGTAGAAGATAGTGAAGATAATAACGATGATGATGATGATGATGAAAGTGACGATACCAATTTAACTACTTTCAATAAATTTGCAGCCTTAAATGTAGCAAATTAACGTTTGCGATAAATCAGGATCATACTGTGTTGAGATGAAAGTCTGTGTTTTCGTTATATGATACGCTTTATTGTTTTAAATTATACATTGTCATGTTTTTTAAAGAAACTAGAATAAATCTTTTGCATTGTTAAGTAAATACTCTTAATAACCAATATTTTCATTTAACATACTTTTATACAGCACAATACGTATAACAAAACAAAAATATTCTTGTAATAATAATAATAATAATAATTGCTATATAATTACTAGCCAAAAACTAAGCAAACGTCAAAGTAAACAATAATGTAATGCAAGTAATGGTTACTTCAAAAAGTCTTCCATACTGTAGAGCTCCATTTCACATAATAACATAAATGTTTTATTTTTAAATACAGTTAGGGTATTAATATCTCTAATGTTTTTTGGCAACTTGGTAAAAGATTTTAATCCTGCATACCCCAAATCACTCGTCTGTGTATTGGATAGTACTAGCGATCTGCATGGCTGGTACTGTATTCATGCCTGGAGACATTTATCAAACAGTGTTCTGTTTTTAAAGAAGAATATTAGTACTTCATAAATATAAATAGCAAAGACTGTCAAAAGATTATTATTTTTGAAGTAGCCTTTACATAACTGATTGAAGTTTAGCTTGTATATAGTACGTATTATTCGCTTTCGTATTATAAAGATCTTAGATAGATCGCCACTACCAACCCAGGCCACGCTGCCAAATCTAATATATGACAGGCAATTGTTGTAGTATGCGGCACGAAGTACATATTCGCTGACAAGTTCTCTAATTAGACGGATACTGTAGCAGAAACTGCATATTTTTCTACATATTATAACTATATGTTGTTTTCATTTGATAAATTCATCGAAAAAACCCCGAGCAAGAGGGCCCTAACTTTTGCCGCATATTTACAGTTGTTGAATTCTACGTGCGCCGGGTAAGTAAGTTGTGCAGATTTGAAGAGCATTACATTTGTTTTGTCATGATTTACGTATAAGTTGTCTTTAATGAACCACTCTTTAATTTCCTTCATGGAAAAACTGGCTATAACCTACAGGTCGTTAAGACTTTTATCGTCAGCATAATTCATTACAAAAGAGCTTGGACTATAGGTAGAAGTTGGGGAGTAGATGTCATTAAAGTAAATTAAGAACAGCATTGGTCCTAGGATGCTGCCTTGTGGTACCCCTTGGTTTATAGTTTCAATCTTAGAGTGCACTGTTTTATCATCCCTAGTGTGAGTAACCCTTTGCTGCCTGTTTGATAAATAACTACTGAAGCAAGCAAGTGCAATACCTCTAATTCCGTAATGTTCCAGCTTTTGAAGTAAGAACTGATGTTCAATACTATCAAAAGCTTTTGATACATCGAGAAGAACACCACACGGTATCTTTTATTTTCAAAAGCAGCCAGGATACGATCTGTGAAATCAAACAGTGCGGTTTGAAAAATTTTGCCTTTGAGAAACCATGTTGAGATTTACTTATTAACTTATGTTTCACAGTTAAATAAGCGCTCATGCACTACTTTTTCAAACAATTAAGAAAAACCGTCTATAAGCTTATCGATCTGTAGTTATCTATGTCATCACAACAGCCTTTTTTGTAAATAGGCACAATATTGGCAAGTTTTAAATAATCTGGAAAACAGCCAGTCATGAAAGAATGACTATATGAAAAAGAGGCGCAGCTTTTGAGGAACTTTATTTTGGAACACCATCTACTCCCAACGAGTTAGAATTACTTAAAGATTAGGTAAATCATAATAGTTCATCACTAGACGTAGGGAATAGATAAATTGAAGAAGTGTTGCATGCAACACCTGCATCGCGATTATGTATGCGGTTTGTCGCATTACCAGAGAAAGGTGACCATGATAGGGACCAAACCGCTAAAACTATCAATACAAAAGTTTATATTTATGAATATAATCTTTATGAAGACATTTGATTAGATGTTCAGTGAATTCGGTAGACCGGAAGTAGTAGTTTACTTCAGTGAAAAATGAAATTTCACCAACATTTTGTCAACTACAAATTTCCAAATAATACAAAAATAGCCTAAAGTGAATTATGTGATTAGGAATAAGGATGACTGTGCAAATTTACAAAACAACCTCACTTTAATACTCTAGTGGTGTTTAGATAGTGGTTTACGGCTGAATATCAAAAAATGTGCACTTGTATCATATGCAATCCCTCTCATATAGCGCTCTAACTAGCGAGCATGTGCAAAAGCGTTTTCTAAAATAGTTACTGTATAAAAATTATCCAGCATGAGGATCGGATCATGTCCAACTACTCGAACACAGTCGTTTTGTATTTAATTTTGTTCCCAAATACACTTCAATTCTTACCAACAACACACGCTCGGTTGAAGCTATTCATGTTTTTAAATTTTATTCCAAGACTAGCTGGTCCGGTACACGTTGTTTTGCCCTTTCCGCTAGGTCGAAAAATGTGCACTTGTATCATATGCAATCCCTCTCATATAGGTATCTAACAAAGCATTTTCTAAAATAGGTACTGTATAAAAAATATCCTGCATGAGGATCGGATCATTCCAAGTACTCGAACACAGTCGTTTTGTATTTAAATTTTTTCCCAAATACACTTCTCAATCCTTACCTACTACACACGCTCGGTAGAAGGTGTTCATGTTTTTAGATTTTATTCCGATACTAGCTGGCAGTGGCAGCTGGGAGTACGTATTGGTGGATCAATTACATAGACTAGACTGATTCGTTTATTATCGATGATATGCTCGGCATATGGGTGTTGTTATTGCACGTTGGGGGGCTGATTTGTAAAGGTTTATAAAATGTTAAACCAATTGTTACGTGTTTAAATTGGTATAAAATTCATTGACCAGAGACTATGCTTGTCGCGGCGTCTCAAATCAATTAAACTCCCCAAAACGCTCAATTAATCGGTGATTATGCTCGTCGCGGTATCACCAGTCAAGTAGAGATCACTGAATTCAGGGTGCACGATAACTGTGAGTTCAAGCACGCACTTACCTCCTAATATATAATTAATCCCTTATGATTAATTGCACCTGCGATTCCTAGATGACCCACACTGTATCTAGCTCAGTTCATAATTATAGAGAGGTTGAAATCACTATGATGTTAAATAATTAATGCCCGCATGCACCACCCATTTTATAAAAAAAACAGCGGGGTCACTGTTGTTAAGGTATTGCACAATTAAAATGGGAAATTTTGCGCTAATATAAAGACCTACCTCAAAGGAAACACAGGTAAACAAAACAATAACACTTTATTAAAAAAGAGAGTAGTGGATGGTAAAATAAAGTTACATAATTTAGTACATAGAAATAAACACTGATTATTAAAGCAATAAAAATGTAAGTGTTGATTAAACAAAATATTTAAACACAAACTATGAATTGTTCTTTGGAGTACATTAGCAAAATTTTGTTGTCTTGAAAATTAAAGACTACACTAATTCATCAAATTATGGTTCCCTTTATCAACGATTCCAAATTTATTACACAATAAATCTTAATTTTAGAGAGGCAAGTACAAGAAAACAAAAACTTAATTAGTAATTAAACAAGTTAATAACATTGATTGAATTCGGTGCACCTAATTACCTTAAAATTTATAACCCTATGAATTAATTATTAATAAATGCAGTAGAACTTCCTCAAATTTAATATTACTAATAACATATATGTATGGACAAACACGCCTAACATCGGTACTAAAATAAATAATGCCTGAAAGATCAACAAACATTCGGTAGCTATATTGTTTATTGCGGTATTAGATAAAGTAATTGATGTTAAACGTGAATACCTTGTAATTTGAAGGTGCTAGTACACTCCGCCAATGGGGTGGTTTCCCGATCGTCGCACGTTGTCGATCGTCCGACACCTGCTAAGTTGCGGTGGCCCATGCCTGGTAGTTTCGATAAAAATATCTATCATATCCGAACTAAGCCATGAATGGGAGAACAATGAATCTCTCCAATTCTTCGAATTTGAGAACCGACGTGAAATCGCACAAGCGTATCCTTATGTCTGGATAATAGTACCTCGACCCAGTAGATATTATCATCGTGGGCTTAACGGTGATTGACTCTTGGACGACGAGAACCGGACTTTGTTACTGTTAAACTACCAATATATGACTGAATACATACTGAATTAATTAATCCAATAATCTAATGGATAATGATCTGATGAATAATCTGACGAATAATGAATGCAATTTTGATGCGCGGGGCCTTTTTAAAGCTCTAAAGGCTAAAGGAATTCGAGTATGGGGGTAATATTCCAGGAAAGTCTGGCGCCAGCTGGGCAGCAATTTGTAGCGGTTATTCCCATTTTTATATCATACCACTAGGAAAAACTAAATGCGCAATTCAATATACACAAAAAACTGTGGAAACATACTATACTAAATGTTTTAAATTGAATATTTTAAATGAATATATGCGACTCAAATTTTAACTTCAAATGCTTTAATTTAGCATTAGCCTCTGTTAAGAGTAGTAATCTTGATTAGCAACCGTTCGGTTAGCCCTATTTTCATTACACCAACCTTGATTTAAGTGTTTTCGTTTTGTTGTAGTTTAGTCAAGGGGATCAGATGGTGTAAACCAGCGCAATTAAATGAGAACATTTTGGTTTCCATCTTTATGTTATTTATTGTTATTATATTGTATTTTTATTTGTTGTCACTTAGAAGCCAATAAAAACCGTTATTACTACGATATCATTTAAATACGTAGGTACGTTGTATCAAAATTAGGAAAAACCAATAAATTTTGTTCACCATTATTTATTGTTGTGGCGAAATGCAAATTCAGGAAAGTGTTTTGAATCATGGGTCAAAGAATGCTTATTCGAAAGACAAGAATTAAAAATATGAGTTAAATTTATTACAAAATAGCAACATTTTCAATTTTACAGGTTTTTTTTTCAAATATTATTTTAATTTCCTTCTACCCGCTTTAGCAGCTTCCTCTTCGTCCGAAGTATTCGTATATTGCTGCACAACATCTTTGCTTCTTGCTTTTATATATTCTCGTGTAGGTATTTGAGCATCTTCTACTGATATCGTATCAATTAAGCCTTCTAAAAATATTGGAATAGTTGTGAATTAATAAGAAGGTATTCGTTATATCAGTTTCTAAGTGTAAGTATTATTTTGTAAGATATCAAATGAACTATGTATTAATGACAGACATATACGTAATAAAAAAAATCAGTAATAATCACAAGTTATGCAGTTAATTGGTAATGACTTTCTTCTATCTTCCTTTTCCTAGAACAATACTGGTCGTAACTTAATCTTGCTTTTGTAGCTGTTATACAAACAAACTGGAGTTTTACAATTTATATCTTCTTCAGTTTCTTTACGCCGCGCTCTTTGATTTTTGGCATTTCAAATTTTGTTATCTTTAATATTAACTTCCATTTCCTTATTCGACTCCATTCATTCTTCGATATAGGACCTGTAGATGGGTAGTGCCTCATCTAATTCTAACAACTGCATATCTTCTAACGAATACGGAGAACCATAATGATAATAGTATTATATTTAAAAGAAATATAGGTCCTCTGTACTGAATACATACACCTGGGGCCCCAGCGTAATCATGCCAATTATTGGTGCCTAATAACTGCTAATAACCTAAACATTGAAGATAATCATGTGCTCAAAATTTTAAAAATATATTAATTTATACAGGGTGCTCGAGAACCATTGCCCAACACAAACTTACATTTTTAAATAGAAGGCCGTGCATTATTTTACGACAGATTCTTAACAGTTGATTAAATTTACATCAATTTGTGTTTGTCGATTTTCAACTGTTTCTTAGATATGATGATTACTCCTGGAAAATTGGCCAACTTTAAAAAAATGCCTATAAAATATAGACTAAGGATGAAGGTTGTGTTACGGACACAATTAGTAAACATATTATTTCACTAGAATTCACTAGATGAATTTAATGTTTGTTTCGACATTTCAACGTATACTATTTAGAATTCCGTAATATTCATTGAAAATACAAATTCGAAAAAAAAGTTAAAAACAGGATATTTACAGTCAGTGAAAAATACTAAAAATTTACTTTTTAAAACATCTATTTTGTTGTGTCTGTAGGCATTCTTGTAAAACTTAGAACAGAATATAATATCTAGATAAACCCGATTACCACTTATAAATTTTAAGTACCTAATTAAAAATAATAGTTGCCATAACTTGCATTACACATAGCACCAGGAGAGGTTTAAGATATTTATAATTAAGCTTCGGATAAATATGCATTTGCATAACTGCATATTCTAAATTCTAATGCATAATTAAGTCATTTTTGAGTTGAAATGCATATTTTAGTCATTTTCAGTTTTATCTGCATATTTCCCAGTTAATTTTTTTTAAAACATAATGTAATGGTTTTTATGGGTCCGAAAAATAATAAACAATTCACTCACTATTTATTTTTAAAAGTCTATATTTAAAACACCAAATAAAAACATAATTGAAAATTAAATTAAAGAACACTCTTGAAACAAACGAACTATATATAAACTAAATTCAATAAAACTATAATTATTGAATCACAGTAACACAAAATACTATTTATGTACAAATTTATCTAAGAATATTTATGTGACAGATTTATGTAAGAGTATTTATTTGGTACACACGTATTTACATAATCGACTCTGAATGAATGAATGAATGCTTTTTCTGCCCGGCTGCCTTTTTATAGAAGTCTTATTATTCTCGAATTTACATTACATAAACCAATCTAATAGAATTGTCACCGTCCTTCGAAAATATATGTGGTAAATCCCAAACAGCTTTTATGACCGATTATCAATCCCAAACAGCTTTCATGACCGATTATCAGGTACCCAACCCGCAAGGAGTGGAATATTCCATAACTTTGTTTGATTTTGAGAAGCGATCATCCCAAGTGTTAAAAATGCCGAAAGAAAAACGATCAGTTAGCGCAATTTCAAACCAATTTGTCAAAGACTTCAGCGATTTTACAACTGATGGAAGTGTGCTGTTTTGTAAATACTGTGAAGTGAGCGTAACAGCAACAAAAAAGTGCCAAGTGACGCAGCATTTACAAACCAGTAAGCACCAAAAAAAGAAGAACCGAAGCTTAGGAAGTAAACAGCAGATGTTAGTACCAGCTATATTAAAACCTGGTCTCTGTCGTTCACCATTTAACGAGGAGTTGTGTGAAGCTCTTATTTCTGCGGACATACCGTTGGCGAAATTAAAAAATGAAGCATTTAAAACCTTTTTGGAAAAACATACCATGCAAAATATTCCAGACGAACCTACACTGCGAAAAAACTATGTTCTGCCATTATATAACGCCACAATACAAAAGCTGCGGGAAAAAGCTAAAGATAAAAAATATTTGGGCGTTGATTGAAGGAATACATAAAGATGCGCCACTACATAGCACTGAGCGTAGCCAAAACTGGATCCGAGATCATAGCGACTGCATCAGTCGTTTGGATCCGAGATTCGAAACATCCCGAGACAGCGATGATGTTTCTCGGCAAGGGGTTGGCTATTTTGAAATTGGAAACCAAGGAACTTCCTTTAGAAAACAGCATAGAAATTGATGAAAATGTTTTTGATAGGTTAAGCGAATTAAAAAAAATGTAGTTTTGCAAATAAAAATGTGGACAGTTTTAGATAAAAATACTGGATATCAAATTTTGAAAAACATTTCTAAGATTTTACAAAATGAGGAAACTGCTGTTGCTCCCAGTAATTTGAATCTCACTGACATAGTGGATTTATCATTCGGTCCTATTGTATCATGTGACGTGCAACGATGTTTTTCAGAATTTAAAAATATTTTAGGTGATAATAGGCGTAAATTTATCTTTGACAATTTATTACATCATGTCATAGTGAAGTGTAATAGTAAAAATCTGTAAATTTATTGTAAATAGACCAATATAACCTTTAAAAAATGTTTTATTTAAATCTAATAAACGATTTTTGAATGCATATTTAAATGCATATTTTTAATATTTTAGATGCATATTTGCATGCATATTTATCCGAAGCCTATTTATAATATATTAGGCGTGGAAGGATGTATGTAGATGATATTTATGTTTGGGGAAAAAATAAAGAAGGATATTGCGCACGACTACAAGAAGTTTTTGAAATTGCAATGTAGATTTAGTGTAAAAGAAGTAAAATATTTAGGATATGAAATTTCAAGTGATGGTATAAAAATTAATGTAGATAAAATAGAAGCCAATATAGAAACGCCCCAACCGAAAAATAAATCAGATGTGCAACTTCTTAGGTATAATATGATGATAGGATGTTGGAAGATTCAAAAACAACTTATCAGCAAAAAACAAAGCCTTTAACAGAACTAATAAGAAACAATAATATATTAAGCTGGAGTAAAAGTCAAGCGGAATCCTTCAACAACATAAAGAAAGAAATAGTTAATGATATAACTCAAAATTATTTTGATACAAACGCGTATGGTTTGGAATAAACAAATTCTCTCTGTGTGTATATATGGTAGAAAATTTCGCGTGGAAACGGATAACAAACCGCTTCTAGCTACATACAAAAAAAATCTTAATGATTGTTCTGCAAGACTACTTACAGAGAATGGTTATCAATTCAAAAATATGAAACAGACTTAATTAACAAACCATTCTTTCTCGAGCTAATGTAGACAAAATTTATGATGACAGATTAGGTCCAGAATCACAAGTTTATATTATTAAAAAAACATTAGAAATTACAGAAAAAGGGATGAGAGAATTAATTAAATGCACCAATAATAACAAAAAATTAAATTTTTCATAAACGTATGGTCGAAAAACAAAAAAAAACTTTTCTGAAGAGATTAGATGATATGAAAAAATTAAGCATGAATTAGTTATTATTGACAATTTAATCCGCAAAACACATAAAGTCATAATTCCCAAGGCCTTAATTTATGACGTGGAACCAATGAAAAGCCAGTGCAAAACACGTCAAAAATATCAAGATCAATATTTCTTTAATTATCAGCCGCTATTCCCCTGAAAACATTAAATTTAAAGTAATCATACGGTAAAGAAAAAAACAATTTTAAATTATATATATATATATATATATATAGCGTTCCATGTAAATAAATATAAGTTTGTGTTGGTTGGTCGTGTTCGAACATCGAACATAGTCTCATGATTATCCAACAATTTTTTGTTACATTTTCTTTTTTTTTGCTATCTACATCTGTTGGTGAACAGTTGGAGCGGGAACGGTTCCCGATCCGTCTGCTGAATGTGACCATTCTTTCTGTATTAGTCCCATAGAAATAGAGTGGGGAGAAGGCGCTTCGACGACTACGCATCCTCTTTTAGCGGGGTTCAGTAGTGGCAGCCATTGTCATGGTTGTATTGTCAAACGCGGTAACCTGGTGAAAGTGTCATTTTATTTCGACGAGTGTTTCGTGTTTTGTTATCGATTTGTGTTGTTTTTAAATACTTTATAGCATGTCTTGTTCGGTCCCAGGCTACTCTAATGCCCGATGGTTTAAACCTGAAGGTGTTTCATTTCATACATAAGTAACATAATTGAACGAATTGATGAATTATTCGTTTTAGCAAGTTTACAATATTATTTAACGAAAATACGCTTGTAGTTTTCCCCGGAGTGAACTACTGCAAAAATGGTTAGATGCATTGGGTAAACCTTCCAGTGATTTTACTTGGTCGAAGAGCAAGGTGGTTGTTCTAAACATTTCGAGAAAGAGGATTTTATTGTTAGAGGTGGCAAAAGAACATTAAAAATAAATGCAGCCCCTTTCATTGGACACCACTTAAAATTAGAAAAATGGTCGTCTTGAATAATAACAACCTACCGGATGACACAGGATTCATAACTGTATTTACAATAGCTGTAGCACAAAAATATTACGGAAATATATATATAATGTTCTCAGAACTGTAAGAACATTTTAGAGAGATTCCTATTCGTGAGGAACATCATGGATATACTCTAATACAAGCAATTGTTAGAGCCTATACAAAAATTCGCTTTTTCAATTTGGCGAAAAAATATACCACTTCAATCCAAGGACCAAAAATTCGCCATGAATTAACGAAATTGGTTCTATTTAATCACCAGTAGTAGCAAATTGCTCCAAATTTCTACTTAGAATTCCACCACTTATTTATTTCAGTGTAAATAGAATACTACAATAGTAACTTTGATCCACTATTTTAGTCTAGTATGAATTGCACGATATGAACAAGTTTGTTAGATCAAATTCCCGCAATTTCCAACCATCAAAATGGCGGCTTTCAATTCTACCAGCAACGCGCATACTTGAAACGCGTTCTTCCTACTCTATTTCTATGATTAGTCCGAATAAAAATAGTACGTTTATGACAATCTCTAAACGTATATAGGTTTGTTGTCTCGGCAAGTGCTTGGAATACCACTGTTCCTTACTTAATTTTGATAAATAGTTAAAAAAAAGGTTTAATAACAAGTAATATAACTGCAATAAATGTACAGAGTGTCTTCGTGCTTCATACGAAACGCAACTCTTTGCTTCGTGTTATTGAAAACATTCGTTTATTTTAATTGAAATTACCTCACTGGTATTTCGTTGAGCTTTGATAATTAATTTTGCAATTTTCCTATTAAAGCAGCTAAGTAGAGCTTATTCAATCTAACATCATCTCTTATCAAATGTATTTGTTTAACAGTATTTGCATTTAGTGATTAATGTGGGCAGCCTGGATGCAATTCATCATTCAACGATCTTTAATCATGTTTAAACAGCTTTGACCACTCGCAAATACTTTATTTGGAATCATTCCTGCATACAAAATATATTTTTCATCAAGAATAATACCTATAGATTCTTTGATATTGAAAGAAATTTTGTAACAGCTATTTTGTTCATTTTCATAAATTTGTAAAACAACAAAATAATTTGACAATTTGCTGAAATTGGAAAAATTGAAAACTTTATTCCAGGAATATAAAAATGATTCCTAGTAGGTACCTATGTTTCTAAACGTGAAATCCGAAAAAAACAAAATTAAAAGTAATTAATAGTGCTTAATGAGACTACATACCAGTTTCATCGCGTTTAACTTTTGTATCTATGATTTTGCTGCTGTCAAATATCAGCTTTTGATACAAAGATTCAGCAATATCTTTCCTAGAATCCTGTAGAGGTGGAACATTAGCTGTAATGTTAGCTAAAATTTGAAGCTTCGCAAAAAGAGCCGTTATAAGTTTAATTCCATCTTCTTCGAGTGGATCCGGTTCATCAATAATTATTTCTGATATTTTTTTGTGCAGTATTTTTCTTTTTTCCGTGGCTGACGATACCGGTTTACATTTCAAAAGAATTTGCTGGAGAGATCTCCTTATCATTACCAACAATTTACCCCTGTTTGACATAGTGACTGTGGTTTCATTTATGTTATTTTCAACCTCGCTTAAATCAGATTTTAGTTGCTTTTTCGTTTCCTTATATCTAAAATTAACATTAATTTATTATTAGTATTGTAGAAGATAATATGCTGAAATTAAAGACGTACTCAAACGTGGTTTCGTTCATTGTGTAAAGCATGTCATAATACATCAATTCAGCATGATTGGTTTTGTTCAGAAGGGTTTCTTTATTGTCTATACCTCTTTTTACTAATTCTCTAAGACGTTCAGCTTGTCTTCTCTGTTCTTGAATACTGTAAATGATAAATGATTATATAATATCGAAATTCACAATATCTAGAGATGAAAAATAAAGAAGTAGAAAAAGCAGGCAGTCAAGGTTGAATGATGAAAGTCACACCACTAGAAGTTTAAAATTGACGGAAAAAGAGAAACCATCAAGCATGTATGTACAATGACAACTAATAATTTTAATTACCTAATTAAAATATTCAAAACAATATGAAATTTGATATTTTAACTTAAAAAAAACAGAATACAAAATTTTATTCACCAAACGAGCCGGCCATTTCCTTGTATATTTCAGATTTCAAACTAGATAATTGGTCGATAATTTTCTACCTTGGTTTTATCATGTTACTTAAAAATTGGACAAATGCTTGCACTGCCCCACCGACAAGGAAAGTTTAATTCCTACCGAATGTAGGTCTTTTACTCTTACTGAAAAACAGTATTTTGCATCTATCTTCCAAATTACATATTTAACACAGAACTAGTAAAAATATGAAAATACTTTGAACTTAATTTGGAACAACTTTTGTAGAAGAACATTTTCAAAATTCGGACAGCAAGACTTTCATGGAAAAACAGTGTTTCTTAAAACACGTTGCAAACTATGGATTCTAATGGATTTATTAAAAGCATAGAAGTATTTACAGCATAATTTAGGCCTATTTTTGTATAAAAAAAATCAAAATTCAGACATCGATTAAAAAGACAGAAGTATTCGATATTCGTTAGGAACAAGGTTTCATATACCAAGACTTACAAAATACGGATCGGAAGTATCACTTTCATTATTTTCAAAAACATACATCTCGCAAGTGATGTATTCCGCGCAGTTTTTTTAAGAGGATGCACTGTTCAGAACTTAATTTGGATCAACTTTGATAAAAAATCGAACACATAGCCATAAGAAAGTCGAGTGGTGCCCACAACTCAGTTTTATTGTGAGAACATCTTCATCCATTGAAAACCCTTTTAAATTTGTAACTAGTGAAGAAAGAAAACTGAAATACCTATGAGAATTTGACAAACTGCATTAAGTATAGTTATCTAAGGCATTTTTTGATCACAAGTTATTATATGTTAAGTTTCTTATTATTTAATGTAGATCTCAAATGTGTGTAGCCAAGAAATCTAATTGACCTATGTGAGACTTTGGCATTTTTAAGTCGCTCAACATTTTTCGTGTCTTGGATAATCAACTTTGTCGATGAATGTAATTGTAATTGTAATAATTCCACTGTTGTACATAGTAACAAAAAATGCAATCAGGAAAAATAAAGAACACAAATTCTTGAAAAGCAAAGTAAATCTTGACTTCTAATCCATTCTACTAATAAGAATATTTATTAGGAACGAAATAAATAATCAACTATAAATGTACACGAAAATTTAAATATTTCATAATAAATATAAGGAAGTTAAGAAATTCTAAGAATGAAAAAAGAACCTAAAGAAAACTGTATTTCTAGTTTTAATCAAAATGACTTTTCTGAACTTTTGTAATAAAATACACAAAAAGGCGAGCTACATGCTGTTTTAAAGAACTTTACGCACTTCACTTTTAATAGACTATTAAGGTTTCTTGTGCATACCAAGGAAACACATTTTCGTAATGAGTTACTTTGGCTACGTTTTCAAGTCTTTCAAATATTTCTTTAGTGTATTCCAAATCGTTAAGCATATCAAGTTCACTAATGGTTCTGAATTGTGGGTTGAAAGTGTCTGTAACATTGAAATCGCTCTAAAAAAATACATGATATTACTTTGCTATTTCTCAAAAAAATTTCTAAAGTTACATCTCTTCGAATAAGCATTCTTAATTTCTTATTTAATCCGCCAACGGTCTGTCTTATAGCTTCTAATTCAGCTTCGCGTTCTTTCATGTCTTTTTTTACTGCTTTTTCCAACTGAATAAACTCTGTTTTTCTGTCATCCAAATATTCTGTAGCTAATTGTCCCAACTGCACCGTCCTAAACATACATTGACCTTGAAGTTGTGAATCCAACCTGAGAGTATTTAAAACTGCATCAAAATATATGGCGTCCTAAAAGTTTTATTTTTTTTTAATTGAATTGTGTATAAAAGAAATTGGCAGACACCTTTTTCATTATGCTCAAGATTTTTATATATATATGTCGAACACTAATTGCTGCGTCTTGCTTAAGTATGGCGTCTTGTACTTGACCAGTGACAATTTTTGCTTGAATTTCTGATGGTAAATTTCCCGGCGAGTAATACACTAATCGATCTTCTAATTCCGATAACTCTAACTAATAAGCACACATAATATTTATTAATAATTAGATGGTATTTATACATCTTATAAATTAACTTTATGTTTGATTTAAATTTAAATATAAATACATACTTTCGCATTAACCAATGTCTCTGTGCGAAGTTGCATTCTGTGTATCAATCTATCCAACTCTTTTCTTTTGTTAAAATTGTCTTGTGATATGTGGTCTATAATTTGCTACAATTAGCGTTAATTGTGAATGTATTCTAATGAAATAAATTATATTACCAATGCATGCAGTTCTTGATAAGCCAATTGCATATTTTTATGCTCTTGTAAGACATTTCTGATTTGTTGCTTATCTCCTCTAAAAGCATTATCTAATTTTTGCCTGTTTAAAACAATATCTTTGTGAAGCTGTTTTAATAATTGCTGTTGCTTTTTATTGGCAACTTGAGTATCAATCTGCATAATCTTACTATCCCTAGCTTAAAGGGAAAAGATTCATTGTCTACTGTTTTCAGAATATAGCACTTTTTCTTACTAAATAAGTTAATTAATCCCTTGTACTGGGTAATTTTGTCCCTGGTTGTCCATCTATTATCCTGCATGCCATGCAGTTTAACCTTTTTAGCTGATAACATTGTTAAGTTATTTTTTAACAATTCACCACAAATTTTATTAGATTCTCAATAAAGAACACATAATAACATAATATTATACGGCATTGACAAATAAATATGACAAAACGTCAGTTTCACAATCAAAATTAAATTCATATCTTTTCATGTTTTCGTAATTTCACAAATATCTATTTCCATAGGCTGCTAGACAATTTATTTCGGTCAATTCAAAATATCTTAAGTTTCTATGTACGAATCATTAATTTACTATAGTGAAATTATTCTTATGCAAACGACAACGGATACTCAAGCAAAACAGCTTTAAAAAATATTTAAATTAATCACTATATATAGGTCAGTATATTTTGTTTTACTTTCTTATACGTAGTATAAGGAAGTATTGTGATGATGAAAATTTTCGACCTCGAGATTTTTGCATATGTCCACGTTTTGAAGTCCCTTGATACCGAAAAAGTCGTTTTTAAAAAATATCTGTGTGTGTGTCTGTGTGTGACCACGATAGCGGTCAAACCGCTGTAAATATCAATTCCAAATTTTGTATTTACGTGTATAATCTCCCTCTTGAGATCTGATTAGTTTTTCAGTAAAATCATTAGACCGGAAGTAGCAGTTTACTTCAGTGAAAAAATCGAATTTTGCCAATATTTCGTCAACTACTAAGTTTAAACAAATTTATAAAGAATTCATATGTACTTAAAATTAAAATTGAGAATAATTTTATATATAAAGTTTTTCGAAATTCCTACCGGAAGTAGGTCTTTTACTCTTATCGAAAATCAGTCTTTTGCGAATATTTCGCAAGTCATGCTTTTTAGACAGGTACGTTACGAGTATAAAAGTATTTAGAACTTAATTTTCAATACCTTTAGTATAGAAAAAAAATTAAAATTCGGACCGGAACTAACATTTTTACTCTTATCGAATAGCGATCTTTTGCAAATATGTCGTAAGTTATGCATTGTATATATTTTTATAAAGAGTACAAAAATATTTAGAACTGGACTTGCAATATTTTTTGTATATATGAAATTTCAAAATTCGGACCGGAAGTAGCGCTTTTACTCTTAGCGAGTAGCACTTTTTTTCGAATATCTTGCAAAGTATGCATTCTATAGCGATTTATTAAGAGAATGAAAGTACTTAGAATAGGATTTTGAATAAGTTTTGTATAAAAGAATTCTTAAATTTTTTTAGTTTGAAACGCTCATACGTATAAGAAAGTCGTGTGGTGGCCACACCTCATTTTTTTACTTTCAGAATATGTTTTATCGAATATAAATAATCAAGGGGTCTATAATAGTAATTCCCTTATTCTTAAATTATTTTCATAGTATGTTTAAGTCGCTCTCGCAACTGACATGCACTACTAAATTAAAATGGCGGCAAAGTTGAGATGTTGCATAATTTTACCTGTCAAGTAATATAACCTACATTACGAACGCTATTTCAGGAATGTCATAAATAATAATATTCATACATCGTTTGATGTTCGCCATAATTGGTACTTTTTAACGTTTGTTATAATGCTTATTTACTAAACAGTATAGCCAAATATTATATAAATATAGGTGTAGCAAAGTAATATTTAACAGCTTTAGTTTTTATGTTTGTAACTGGCTTTCATGTAGGTAATAGTAGTAGTATTTTATTATCGGAAGAAATATATCCTGAAATTGTTCCGGTCGATGGAAATTTGTAGTGGCATTGAATCGTCGTCTTTAGTTCGTACTTTAGCCATGTCGACCTAACTACATATATCTCTATTATATAACGGTCGATCGCGAAAAAATAAAAAATATTCACCCCGCAATAAATTCGAGTTCTCTCGAACGTCAACTCCAGGAACACCGATTCTTCTCGAATTAGTCAGATTCATATAAAAATCCGCGACAACACGACACTATGCCAGTGCGTCAGTCAGGTCGTCGTCACAATCTGCTTCTGTACGTTGAACAGATCAGACGTGATGCTCTAGGCTTTTATTTTCTAGACAAGCAAACACATTTTCTATTTGTTTTCGCAGCTTGAGCTTTATCTCAGATAGAGACCCAATTAATATAAAAATGAGGGCGGATGGTGTATCCACCAGGCTCGGCCATGGCCGAAGCCCTGGCGCACCTGGATGGCGTCCACTGCAGGACCAAGAGGCCCCTCTCCGACGAGGAGGGTGCCTTGAGAAGCAACGACGACGAAGAGGATTCCCTGGAAGGGGACGACGGTTTCACAACCGTCAGCTCCAGTAAGGGCACGAAGAAATTGAAGAACGGGAAACCGAAGACCACGCCCACCCAGACCACGCCCACCGCCCCTAGGGCGAGCACGAATGGTGCGCAAACCAGCAAGTTACCTGGGGGACCATTCCCTCCACAGGTCTACATCTACGAGACCGACTTTCTTCTGGTGACCCAGGAGCTGAAGAAAGAAAACATCCAAACGTAGATCACCTTCAAGGTCGACCATTTCCGAGTTAAACCCGTAGATGTAGACGCCTGCACGAAACTAACGACGCACCTCACCGAAAAAGGAGTTCAGTACTACACGTACTAAGTGGCAAGTGTCCGCCCGGCGAAGGTAGTCGTAAAGAATTTACCACCGAACATGCCTGTGGATTCCATCTCCAAGGCGTTAAAGAAAAGGAATCGACACCATAAAAGTTTGTAAACTTGGGAGGTACTCCCTACCTCAGTATACATGGTGACGGCCACACCTTGGGGTGTACGCCGTAAGCGACGTCCTGGGGCTGAGGGTCACTGTCGAGCCCTACAAAGCTCGATCGGGCATACCTCAGTGCCACCGTTGCCAGAGGTACGGTAATCCTCAGAATGCTGTTCGCTACGCCAGAGATGCGCCCGCTGCAGCGCAGAACACCAAACGGACTCCTGCAGGGAAACCGCAGAGAGCAAATGCACTAACTGTGGCAGCAACCATCCTGCCAGCTATCGTGGTTGCTACGTCTACCAACGAATACTGGCCGCAGGAAAGTCAGTCAGATCTACTAAGACACCGCTAGCGTCACTATATCCACCGCGAAGACAGCGGGACCAACCATCACAACCCATCAGGCAGTGGGCACCGAGCAAAGCCGTCACACCGACGGTAACGTATGCGCAAACTGTGGCACTAGCAGCACAGCCACAGGTAGAGAAACAATCGCAGGAGAAGAAACACGGGAACATTACGGTGACGAAGTCCCCTTCAACGTATCTCTATACCTAAGATCCCCCTAGCGAAGAAGGATAAGACGGAGAAAACCGTCAATGTGCCGATGTACACTTCACGCGCGCACCAGAAGAAAATGACTTGACAGATGAATTTAATTTCGCTTATTTTTCTGCTTCAGACGCTCAGGAGGAACTCAAGAACTTCCAGATCATCCTCCGCAAGGAGGAGTACAGAAGATGAAGACCATCCAAGGCACCTAGAAAAGCTCACTTTTCTAATCCATCTGGTAAACGAGATCTTTGTCTCAGTGGACTTTACAGTGTAAGAACCATTAAACACACTAATTTTATTAACCAAGTATCTCTTAGAGCAACCTAAAATCATACCAAACAACCCACATTATCCTTATCCCATCCAAAAACACCGATCCAAACCACGAAACACATACAAAATATCAACAGTCGTTTACTGATGTTCCGGTCTAATCGGGATCGACACACCCGGTCAACATATATCACCGCAGTCGGACTTTTACTTACACACAGTAAATACATGCATCATCATGCACACACATCATTCTCAGAAACCACGGTTAATTCCGGGTGGGACGCCAAATCGTCAGTGTGATAAACGCGTTTAACGTGCATCTCAGTCAATTCAATATCAATTAATAAAATTATTCATCTCAATACGCGAAACCTTGAGTTTCGAAACATACAATAAACATAACATTAGATCACATTAAGTACATCACTTGCACTTAATTCTTAGCATAGGAGTCCAGGAAGACTCTGCGATCCTCAATAAATAAACACCATTAGTAGGGCGCTATTGGGAGGAAGAATTTTTGTTTATTATGGTCAAAGATAAGTGTATTTGTCTCGTTTGTCGATCGTCAGTGTAATTGCCTAAACGCGGGAACTTAGAAAGGCATTATAAAACTCTGCATAAAAACTATGAAAATGATTTTCCGCAAAAAAGTGCGTTGAGAAAACGAAAAGTGAAAGATCTGAAAAGTAACCTTTCGAAGATGAAGCGGTAGTAAAAGAAGCATTTGTTGAAGCGGCGTATGTATTATTTCATGACTTCAAAAATAAAACAGAGATTATATCTGCTATCAAGAATGTTCAATTATCTCGCCAAACTGTTGCTAGATGTATCGAAATCATGAACACAAATTTGGAATCCAAACAAAGAAATTGATATTATGGAATGATGGAATGTACATACTTTTCTCTGTAGTTTGATGAGTACACCGATATGATTGATACTACTCAATTATGTATTTTCATTCGGATAGTATTTTCTGATATGTCGCCTAAAGAAAAATTGTTAAAGTTTTCCTAAATTTTGTAATACAATATGAGCTACCGATTTACAAACTCGTGTGCATTACAACTGATGAAGCACCATCAATGACAGGAAATTAAATTGGGTTTGTTGCATTGCGTCGAACTAACAAAGACTTCCCATCATTTTTAGCATTCCATTACATTATTCATCAGCAAGTTCTGTGTTCAAAAATACTAAATATAAATGATGTCGTGGATATTCACGCAAAGATCATGAATACAATCCGTGCGCGAAGGTTGCAACGACGCCTCTTCAAAGTGCAATTAGAAGCTGGTGACTCTGCTGAGCACAATGATTTACTTCTTTATATAGACATAAGAACTATTACCTGTAATCAATTCTTTTTTTCACGAACGAGGTGACGACATTGAGATTCTTAAACATGAAAAATGGCTCCATGATTTAGCTTTCTTATCGGATGTGACAAATCATTTGAATATCATTAATTTGGAACTAAAGGGAAAAATAAAACCATTGGTGGTTAGCGCAACAAACGCTTTTATAAATACATTGAAGCTATTGATTAATCATCTAAACATTTTCCAGCTTTGAAAAGGGCAAGTTCTCACTAAAATTATGACAACTACGAGATACGAGTAAGAAACACTCAGAGTGAATTTGAAAGACGCTTCTCTGATTTTAAGCAACTGACGGATATTGTAACTTTCATGGCTTATCCATTTTCTGGTGAAGACGTTGAAAAAATTGCTACTGAAATATACACTTTCAATATGGAGGTCTCTTCAGTACAGGTGTTGCACATAATTTCAGATATAAGTACATATCAAAGCCAGAACAACTCATGCCAAATGTTAGTCTTTCATATCCGAAAACAAATATCCGTGTTTGAAACAAATAGCTCTTCAGTTAGCATTCTTCGGATCAACCTAGTTGTGCGAGTCTGAGTTTTTAGAAATATCGCGATCGACTAACGGACATATCTCAACATGCCTGCGGTTGGCACTCAGTAATTACGAACCATCGTTCGATAAGTTTGTGGATATGCAGTGCCATGCATCAACATCTAAATGCTAAATGAAAGCAGTGACTAAAGAAAATTTCTAACGTTACAATTATATTAGATGTTTAACATATACAAGTACCACGCGATCATTTAAATTCTAAATTATAGCAGGCGGGATTTTTTTTATTAGGTTGTCCAGAATGTCAATTATTGATTAATTAACATTTTGAAACGTCACTTTGACAATTCAAATTGTAAATTAGTACTTATATACCAACTTAATTTAAATTTCACAGCCTGCTCTAATTTAGAATTTAAATGATCGCGCGGTATAATATACTTTGTATATTTATATGTACAGGGTGAGTCATCTTCGCGGGTAAGGCCGATTGTGTCTTTACGAGTAAAGATATTTCAAAGCAATTTTTTCCTTGTGATGGCTGATCGAATCATTAGGAGCACATTCTAAAAATATTTTGTATTATACAGAGTGTTCCATAACTTGGTGGGTGACCATAGTTATAGCACAGTTATAGCTTTTTTAAATGGAACACCCTATATATTAATACATTTTTGTATTCCCCGTATGATTTTTAGTCTAAGAGTAATAAGATAGTATAGGCCTAAAGTCTAAAGTTTTTGACTTATTCCCATTTTTCTGAAAAATTCAATGTTTGTATAAAACTATATTTCTCGAAAACGACGTATTGGATGGACACAATGTTTTGTAGTGTTGTTCATAATAAGACGTCTTAATAGAAGCATATTTTATTTTTTTTCAGTTACTAATTGCATGTGCAGAAAACTGGATTAAAATTACATTACACGTTTTTGTATAAAAGTCAAATTTTTCAAATGGAACACTCTGTATATTAGTTCATTTTTGAATTGCTTATTTAATTTCACAACAAAAATATGTAAGACGTTAATACTTTAAAAGTAACTATTACAGCGCTATTGTCCTTTTTTGATATAATTTGCCAAATGTTTTTTCTTTAAATACGGTATAGTGAGCCATGATATTTGTTGCAACATTGATAATTGAATGGATGCCATTTAATAAGTTGTTACTCAGTTGACAAATATGATTTTATAATGTATTTTCCTAAAAATTAGCTTAGAGATATGATTTTTATACGTATTGAGGGAATGACAAGAAATATGTTTACTAGCTTCAGATTTTCAGTTGTTAAAACTGCATTCCAAAAATATATTGTAACGAAATGTGTTTACATTAAATAAAAGAATCAGATCTCTCGGCGCGATAAAAACGAAATTGTCATACTCAAAAAAAGGGGCAGACCGGGCAACGTATAAAACCGCTCTTATTTACACACTGCCATAAATCATCTCTCTCGCTGCTGGTAAATATCGTAAGTGCAGTGAGTCATCTCACAGATGTGCGACGTAAGCAAGAAAAAGTCTAGATTTCCACTGGTATATTGCAGAATTTACTGGTACTGTTCGAGAACATTTCATGCATGTGTATATAAGGCGACTGGGTCACCGGGATACATTCATTGCGGAGAAGTAATCGCGGAGTAATTCGGTAGTCTCGAGTGCGTGTAAATAAATAGTGGTAGCCAAATAAATAAATATAGTAGTGCCGTCTTATATAAATAGTGTGATATAAATAATTACGGACATATTAGTAGTAAATAAATATAAGTGTTAATTTTAATTTATTAATAGTAGTTTAAGTGTGTTAAGTTAGTTTTATGTTTTTATATTGTTATATAATTTTAAGTATATAAATATACAGACTGTTTTAAATAAATAATTGCACGAGTTGTTTATTGGAACCCGAAAACGTTACAATTGGTGTCAGAAGTGGGATAAACACAAGTGCAAATAAATAAATAAATAAATAAATAAATGGCTACTAAACGTTTGGAAGAATTAAAGGTCTCCGAGTTAAGGGCAGAATTGGAAGAAAGGGACGCAGATGCGTCTGGAAAAAAAACAATTCTCCAGGACCGGCTTCGTGACCTTTTAATAAATGAAGGTAAGGATCCCGAAAAATATTTGTTTCAAATGCAGATTGATCCAAGCTTAATAATCTTAAAAAATGAGATATTAACTGAAATGGCAAAACATTTCGAGAGTAATATGAAGACTCTAAAAGAAATTGGAAATAATTTAAAAGCTTTAAGAAATGAAATTGCAAATAATTCAAAACCTTTGAAAGATGAAATTGCAAATAATTCAAAAGCTTTAAGAAATGAAATTGCAAGTAATTCGAAACAACTCGAGACTACTTTCAAGGAAGACATTCAAAAGAATTCATCGAATGGGAGGCAGGAATTTTCTGAGGCCATCGATGCCGTAGAACAGAAAGTTGAGGAGCGCGTGTTCGGAATGGGGGACGAGTTTGGGGTTCAGCTTCAGTTGCCAGCGATGAACGACTGCGGTCCCCATGATATCTCAAGCGGAAGCCTGGAGATTGCCCGAACAGCGAAGGCAAAGGTAAAGCCTCCCACCTTCGATGGATGACGTGCCGGAATCAATTCGAAGCCGCTGCAGGAGCAAATGGGTGGATGTCCCCGAAGAAAGCTACTGCCCTGATTCTGTCATTAAGAGGAGAAGCCAGTGACGTTCTACAGACCTTACTTCCAGAAGAGTGTCAAGACTACCCTCAATTAATCAAGCGTCTTGAGATGAAGTATGGGCATGCACACCTGGAACAGGTAGTCGGACGATTGGTGAATCAGGTGCAACCTAAGAGAAGAACGCTCCGATGCTGGAATTGGAAATGGAGATGGAAATGGGCCATGCGCATAGTAAATGCGCGAAGAGGCCCAAGAAAACCATAGCGGAGCAGCGAAAAATGAAACGGGTCGATGAGAAGAGGCAATCGTCGACTCAGTATCGTAGAGCCTCAAAATAAATAGCGCGAAGTGCATCTGTGCAACACCAAAACGCTGATGCTGTTGCAAGAAGACTACGTCCAGGAGACTGCAGGCATAGCAACGGCCTAGAAGAAAAATCGGCCAACACATTCGGAACAATCGTGGTAGACGATCCGTGGCATCCTGACAATTTGCGGATTGGTCAAGAAGCTGATGAAGACCTTGGTTCATTGATGGTTTGGAAGGGAATTGGTCGCGGACCGGCTTTGCAAGAAGTGGCTCCTCGTTCACAGGGACTGGAATCCTACTGGGCTCAATGGGACTCTCTGAAGGTAGAGGATGATCTACTCAAGTGTGTTGTGGAGAACCCAAATGGAGAAGACTGCGTCAGTGGATCCTGGCGAAGGTTGAAGGATGTCCACGAGCGAGTACGCCATCACACTCAGGATGCCAGCGACAGGACGAAGAATCGTTACCACGCGCAAGCCGAGAGAGGTGGTTACGGAGAAGGAGACCTTGTTTGGTTGTATGGTCCTCAACGTCGCCGATGCCTGTCCCCAAAGCTCCAACAATACTGGGAGGGACCATACGCAATACTAGAGCAAATAGATGACGTCGTTTATCACACGAGACTAACACCTCATAGTGAGCCAGGGATGGTGTGTTTCAACCAATTGCCCCATACCATGGACGTGACAGCGGTGAAGTGGCGGATGTGCGACAAATTGCTGGAAAATCTAGGGAGCCAGCTTGTGGAAATCCCTTGACGATTCACGAGGACGTGCACTCGAGCAGAGTGTGGGAAGGCTGGCAATTCCGAGGCTGGGCTGCGGATTAGACCATTTGGAGTGGAAAATCGCAGGAAACATGCTGGAGGTGGTGTTTCGGCGTGCTGGTATGGAAATGGTCGTGTGCGGCTGTCGGCCCAATCAGCCCGTTGTGCAGCCTGGGACGGTAAATTGCCATTGCCACAAGACGGCTGGGTGCACCCGTGGGTCCCGGTGTGGATTTCGTCATCCGCCGGCGTCAAGAACATGGAATAGTGTGTTTCGGGACGAAACGCAGTTTTTAAGAAGGGGGCAATGTAACGAAATGTGTTTACATTAAATAAAAGAATCAGATCTCTCGGCGCGATAAAAACGAAATTGTCACACGCAAAAAAAGGGGCAGACCGGGCAACGTATAAAAACGCTCTTATTTACACACTGCCATAAATCATCTCTCTCGCTGCTGGTAAATATCGTAAATGCAGTGAGTCATCTCACAGATGTGCGACGTAAGCAAGAAAAAGTCTAGATTTCCACTGGTATATTGCAGAATTTACTGGTACTGTTCGAGAACATTTCATGCATGTGTATATGAGGCGACTGGGTCACCGGGATACATTCATTACGGGATTCATTCATTGCGGAGAAGTAATCGCGGAGTAATTCGGTAGTCTCGAGTGCGTGTAAATAAATAGTGGTAGTCAAATAAATAAATATAGTAGTGCCGTCTTATATAAATAGTGTGATATAAATAAATACGGACATATTAGTAGTAAATAAATATAAGTGTTAATTTTAATTTATTAATAGTAGTTTAAGTGTGTTACGTTAGTTTTTATATTTTTATATTGTTATATATTTTAAGTATATAAATATACTATAAACGTTACAATATAATACATCATTACTCTTCTTTTTTTCTTTTACTTCTATAATCTTGGTAAGTGTCTCATTTCTATATATACATATTTATACAAAAACTGAATATATTGTACTTACAATACACTCTATGCCAGCAATATATTTAATAAAATATATAGAATATGGTACAATAAACAAATTTTAAAACAAAACAAATTAATACCTTAATTATAGCAATTGCAGAAACAGGAATTAGGAGGTATCAACGAATCTGTAATTAGTGAAAAAGAAAATAAAAATAACATAAGCAACATTGCCGTAGTAATGAAATTGACCAATACTCTTCTAAATGCATAAGTTCTGGGACATCTTCTTCCATGGTAACGCGGCCGCCAAACTTTCTGAGCTAATAAATAACTTCTTTGACTTTACCCCAGTTCAAAAATCATATCTGTAAGCTCTGCTTTAGAAAACTCCATTATAAAATCACTCAGTTATTTTAAGATTAATACCGTCAACAAATTACACCTGTACCAAAAAGTAACTTATTAAACATCATCCATCAACATCACAGCTAATTTCACGGCATGCTATGCTATATTAATATAAAACCATGACACAGATAAAATTATAACAAAAAACTACAATAGCTAATTAATAGTCACTTTTGAAGTATTAACGTCTGTTAACATATGTTTTTGATGTATAATTTAGTAAGAAATTCAAAAATGAACTGATATACTGAGTGTTCTATTTGAAAAAATTGACTTTTATACAAAAACTAACAAACTTATATTAAAAAACGACAATAGCTCAGTAATAGTCACTTTTAAAGTATTAAAGTCTTACATGTTTTTGATGTAAAATTTAATAAGCAATTCAAAAATGAACTGATATATAGGATGTTCCATTTGAAAAAAATGATTTGTTTACAAAAGCGTGTCATGTAATGTTAATCCAGTTTTCAGCACATGCAGTTAGTAACTGAAAAAAATAAAATATGCTTCTATTAGGACCTCTTATTGTGAACAATACTGCAAAAAATTTTGTCCATCTAATACGTTGTTTTCGAGAAATAGAATGTTATACAAACATTGAATTTTTCAGAAAAATGGGAATAAGTCGAAAATTTTAGACTTTAGGCGTATACTATCTTATTACTTTTGACTAAAAATTATACGGGGAAAACAAAAATGTAATAATATATAGGGTGTTCCATTTAAAAAACTATAACTATGGTTAGCTACCAAGTTATAAAACACTCTGTATAATACAAAATATTTTTAAAATGTGGTCCTAATTAGCAGCTATCACATGAAAAAAACCGCTTCGAAATATCTTTACTCATAAAAGCACAATCGGCCTTACCTGTGGAGATGACTCACCCTGTATATATAAGTATTTGCAATAAATCATTTTCATAAATCTGTTTTTTTTTATTGTAACCAAGCTACTCCTAGTAGTCGGTAGTCGTACTTGTCGATCGCTTGTCACCTAAATGTTTTGTTGTAGATCGCAATCCCTAAAAGTTTGAGTACCCCTGCTCTACAATGTGGAAATAAAGTAACGGATAAGTTCATTAACTTCGTTAATATTCATTTTTTGAAAAAATGTCGAAGTGAGATAGCCATTTTAACTAAGAGGAATATTTTCATTCCATTTTCAGTTTCTTACGTCATTTGTTTTTCATGTTATGAAATCCCCGACTTTTTACCGAATAACGATTTTTTGCAAATATGTCG
Organism: Amphimallon solstitiale; assembly: GCA_963170755.1. Taxonomy (NCBI): domain Eukaryota; kingdom Metazoa; phylum Arthropoda; class Insecta; order Coleoptera; family Scarabaeidae; genus Amphimallon; species Amphimallon solstitiale. The sequence continues at coordinate 79,078,234 of OY720675.1, forward strand.
TAAATTATGCATTCTATATATTGACATGGTTTAAAATAACCATGCCATATTTATAATAATTATAGTTTTGAATGCTTGGAATTTTAAAATATTGATCTTAGTGTAGGTGTGGAATTTGTTGTCTGAATTATAATTTAATAGGTTAATAGAGATGACGAGATTTCTTGGTTGATTTGGTTTAGTCGTAGAACGAACAATTTTCTTTCTTCTATCTTGTATTTGTAAAATCTGTTAAAAAAAAGAAATGAAATAATATAAGTATTGTTCTAAAATATTATGTAATATGTTATTTGTACAAAATTGTTTAATTTACGAAGATATGTCAAGTATAATGGATAAAACTAATTGATTTTGAGTAGAAACAAATTTAAATTAAGATTCCCGCAAGTATTTTGAATAAGTGGAAGTGACAGTTAATTTTGACAGTTCCTGTATAGGTATTTTTAAATAGTATGTAAATGGAAAAAAATGCATGATAAGTAGGGTTTAAAATTAGAAAAAGAATAAATAATGTGTGGAATATCAAATTTTATGGATAAAGATTAAAAAGATAAATAATAGATAGACATATTGATTTATAAAAGGTATGTGTAGAGATCTCATTGGAGAATTTAAAAAAAATAAGTAATAATGTTGCCAAGGCAATTTGTTTGAAAAAAAAAGAGGGGATGAAAAAATAATTTTCATACGAAGCGGTTGTGTAAATTCGGAATTCATGAGAATTTTCCTGATATTTACATATTTAAAATACGAACAGTGTTTATTACTGTTAGAATAAAATATTCTAACAGATTTATACGTAAATTTTGAAAATCAAAGTAAAGTGCAAGAAAATTAATAACTAACAGTCATAAAATCATTAATTGTTATTGAATACCAAATATACTGGAATAAGAAATATAATATAAAGTGATAAAAGTACTTACATTTGTAAAATTCATCCAAATAAAGAAGGTCACGGAGGTCCAGTTCATGGTATAAGTGTAATTCCATCATAGGAATCCAGCGAGGGTAGAAGCGAATTTACTGAGTCCGAACGTGTATATCTAAGAGGGAAAACCATAGTTCAGGAGATCCAGTTCATTGTGTAGGCGTAATTTCATCATAGGAAACCAGCGAGGGTAGAAGCGAATTTACTGAGTCCGAACGTGTATATCTAAGAGGAGCCCTGCGAGAACAGAAGCAGCACATCGAGAGTTTTAGAGAAAGTCCCAGGTCATCGTAGGTGAGAAGATTATGTAAATCACGATACCAATACACTTCATGGAGGTAGAACCTACAAGTTAATATAAATTAATATTTGAGGTAATATAAATCATATTGATACTATTTGTTTCAAAATTAATATATTTTACATTAATATTTAATTAAATTAGAGCTATTTGATTTTGAATATAAGTTTGAGAATAATATAAGAAAGGTAATACCTTATTGGTAGTATTATTCCACATCGAATCCAGAGAAATCTCCACATCATTTGAATAGATATTATAAAATTTCCAGGCATTATTTATCGGTCGTTAATTATACTTAAAATGTCGTAAGAAACACACTAGACATAAATGTGTCAATTTTTATAACGGTTTATTTCCATAATAAAATTATACATATCTTCATCATAAATAAACAATTTTCTGAACCATAATTTTATTGTTGTTACAATATCGAACATTTTAATATACTCTATTTATTTTGAGATTGTTGTTTTTTCTACATTAGAAGTACTATTTGTTTTTATGCTTCAATATATCATCTGGTAATGACAGGCACATTAACCTATAAAGAAAACAAATATCAAATTAATATTATCTGGAGAAAATTATATAGAATAAGAAATACTTACATGTTCACATAGTTATAAAAATAATCAAGTACACTTAACCAGTCACAACGGATCCAAATTAAACGATTAATCCTGAGATTAAGAGTCATGTTAGCCAAAGAATTTTGTAAACGTATCAATAGTACACGAGATACAAAATAAGGTTAGGAATTAATGCCATAATACATCAAGAACCCCCCACATTTATATTGTATAGGTATAGTTCATTTAAAGTATAGTACCACCAGTACAATAAAGCATTAGGAAAAGGAAAAGCATTATAATTTAAATTATTTAAGCTGAGTTTGGAGTTTATATTAATTATCTATAAAGATGAATATGTTATAATCGATTCACAGTGCAACCTAGTAAATGTCAATTTTCATTTTTTAATAGTAAGAGGTCATTGATAGCTAACATAGGGCGATTATAGTACTGGGTTATGTCGGAGCAAATTAATGAACTATTGAGTTAGTTACATAATAGGGCATTATTAGGAAATTATATAATATAAAAAAAAATATTCATTTACATATCAAACACCTTTACTAATACATTTGGCTGTCCCAGCATGGTACAACATTATTAATACATTTTTGGCTAGCCCAACATACGGCATTTAAATAGTAACATTAGGACAAAGGTACTAATACATTTTTGGTGCCCGAACGTAGGGGCACGATAAAAGAAAGGTTTCTGGTTATTTGTGTATTTTGAATTTAGTAGAATAGTAAAAACACAGATTTATTAGGTATCTTTATTTGTTTTATCGCAATTTGGTATTACATGTGATACATTGGTGCATAATTGTGCGTATTAAAGGTACATATAAAATATTTTATATAGAGTGCATACATATTAGTACAGTTTTAAAAATATTTAAAAGAAATGGATACAAGATCTAAATCTAGTATGAAACAGACTCCAGGTACAAGTGAGAGCGGAGAGGATAGTGAACAGGAAAGAGGTGATAAACAACAAACTATTATAAGTAGGAGCGTGGAAGATATGTTAAGAGCAATTTTAGAAAATAGAGAAATAGATAAAGAAGAGATTAAGAAAAATCAAGAGAAAAATGAGAAGTTATTGGAGAATATGGAAAAGTCTAATCAAGAGAAAAATGAAAAGTTATTGGAGAAAATGGAAAAGTCTATTAAAGAAGAGTATAAGAAAAACAGAGAGGAGGATAAAGAAGAGAATAAGAAGATATTTGAAAATTTGTTTGAGAAAAATAGGGAAGAAATAAATCAGAAAATTAGTGAAATAAACCAGAAAATTAGTGAGGGAAATAAGAAAATAAAGGAGGATATTTTCGAGGTTTTGGAGAAGAAGTTAGAGAAGTTTGGAGATGATAATAAGAAAATAAATGAAAATCTTGTGAGCTTAAATGAAAAAATTAATCAAACTAATGAAAATATGAAAACAAAATTAGAGGAAGAAATAAATAATTTAGAAGATAAATTTAGAAAAGAAATAGAGAAGAAGAATGAAAGTAGTAAGGTAGAGATTTTAGGAACGATAGACAAAAATATAGTTAATAAAATTGGAGAAGTAGAAAAAATAGTGCTGGAGAAAGTAGGTATATGTGAGAGTAAACAAAAAGAACTATCTGAGAAAAACAAAAGGATTTGGTAAAGGTATCGTCAAAGAATGATATAGAATTGGTTATAGTAAATAAAAAATTAGCTGATAATGAAGAGAAATACAAAGAAGATAATTTAGTACAGAAGGAGGCAATAGAGGGGTTATTAACAGAATGTGAGAACAGGAAAGAAGAGATAGAGGGATTAGTGAAGATAATTGAAGGTAAAAGGATTACGCAACTAGTTAATACTTCTCCGAATTGTGTTATTAATACAGGAATTAAAATAGAAAATTTACCTCATTTTAATGGAGATTCATCAACCTCAATACATCCCATGCTGTATTTAAATAATATGTTGAGATATATGGAAGATATTACAGAGTTTAAAACTAAAATGAATATTATTAGGTCTACTCTTACGAACAGTGCTTTAGATTGGTTCCAACGAATTGAAGATGAGTGCACAAATATTGATGTTTTTGTGAATATGTTTACTTCATATTACTGGAATAGTAATCAGCAAAACAGGGCTAGGATTAAGTTATTGATTGGTAAATTTCATCCAGGGAAAATGTCTAGAGAAACGTACGCTTCTAGATTATATAATAATAGCAAATATATTCATAATATAGATGAATCTACCATTGCTCAACAATTACTGAAGCATTTTATTGTAAATGACACTCATGCTATTATTTGTCAAAATGTTACGACTATGGATTCATTGATTGACATTTTAAGACGTTTAGATGACCATAGTGAAAACATGCAATATAGTGTAAGAAGAAATCAAGAACCAATTTCTAATAGGAATAATAATATATCTCCTATATCAAGAAATAATGCTGATAACACAAATATGTTTAACTACCGGAACGATTATAATAATAGATCAAGGGAAGCAAATTATCAAAATGGTAATAATTTTCAAAGAAATGATTCACAAGGTAATCGAGTACCATATAGGCCATTGAATAATTTTAATAATGGACAAAAACCTTTCTCTAATAATAAACCGTTTGAAAACGATAGAAGAGGTTATCAAGGAAGGAATTATGGTAATTATCAAGATCAAAATAATCGTTATTATAATCAAAACGCGAACCCGAATAATAGCTGGTATAGGAATAATGATGGGAATACAAGAGGTAATGGAAATGATAGAAATAGAAATGCAGATACATCTCGTAATATAAATAACATTAGATTAATTAAAGGTGGAAAGGCAGATGAAGGCAAGAATAGTATTGGAAAAGAAGATGTATTACAAAAGGTTAATGATGAAAAAAAAAACGCCGATTTTAGAATCAGAAGCAGGGATGTATGGGAATCCCATTCCAAGTGTTTCTTGGAACTAAATTCTGAACAATCTGTTGATAGTAATTTTAAAATAGTGTATAAGGACATCAATATTAATAGTATTAGTTTAGATAGAGATTTTGTTGAAATAGATTCTTTAGAAAAGTTAGGGAAGATAGTAGAAGATTGCGAAGTACTTCCTTTTATTAAAATTCAAATAGGAAAAATTGAATTTAAAACACTAATTGATTCAGGAGCGGAAATTTCATTAATTAATAAAGATAAAGTATTAGAAGTTGTAAATGTCATTGAGAATATTGTAAAGATAAAAGGTACAAATGTTGTTACTGCAAATAGGAGAAAAATGGGCATTATTACCGAACGTATTACTATAGAAGTGGAGATTAATTCTAAGAAATATATGATGCAATTTTACATATTAGAAGGTTTATTTTACGATTGTATACTAGGTATTGATAACATGAGAATGTTAGGAATGAGTATTAATTTCGATAAGGATGAAGTAAATATTAATGGAAATAAATTTGACATGGAAAAAATGGAAGACAGGTTGGAAGTTAATTCATACATGGCTTATAGAGAGTTAATTGGAAAAGAAATTCATAATGTGATTATAGAAGATAGAAATGAATATTTTAACAGTCCTGAAGAATTATTAGAAAGAGATATGTTTGAGCTACCGAAATTATATAATGAATCGTATGTAGATGAAGATGTAAATATTAAAGAAGATGATACAGGGAAAATTATTGTTAGAGAAAGAAAAGATATAATTAAAATTTTGGACAAACAGAAGATTGAGAATAAACAGATTAGGGAAAGTTTAGAGAATATTTTAGAGGAGAACATAGAATTGATCAATGAGAAGATAGTATTTGCGAAGGATTATGAACATAAAATAATTGTAGAAGATGACTCACCTTTAACATGTAAAAATTATCCCATACCATATTATTTCCAGGAACGTGTAAATAAAGAAATTCAACTTTTGGAAGAAGCAGGAATCATTGAACGTTCAAATACGTATTTTATTAAACCAGTAGTGTTAGTTAAGAAGAAAGATGACTCAATACGGATCTGCATTGACGCGAGGGCCCTAAACAAACGCATTTTACTTGAGTTCGAAGCTCCACAAAACATTGACGTGTTAATAACCAAGTGCGGAAATAAAAAAATTTACAGTAAGTTAGATTTAGATTCTCGTAAGTATTGTGGTTTTAATATCAACGGGACTGTATTTAATTTTACAGTTTGCCCGTTCGGAATAAAGACTAGCCCTGCCGGATTAATCCGATTTCTACATAAAATTTTAGATAGATATGAAGATTTTGCTATACATTATTTGGATGACATTATTATTTTTTCGGATGATATCGTTTCACATCTGGAACATATTGAAATAATTATTTCTACTTTAAGAATAAACGGGATGAAGTTGAATTTAGAAAAATGCGAATTTTGTAAACATGAGGTCAGTTATTTGGGATACATAATTAACGAAAAAAACATTTTATTGGATCCTAAACGTTTGGATGATATTAAAAATTTTCCAAGACCTACCAAATTAAAACAATTAAGAGGATTCTTGGGGTTGTTGAATTATTATAGAAAGTTTATACCAAAATTTAGTCAGAAAACAAATGTATTGTTAACTTTATTAAAGAAAGACAAGAAATGGAGTTGGACAGAAGAACATGAAGAATGCTTTATTAAACTTAAGGAAAATTTTGTAGAGAATTTAAAATTGTTTCACCCGGATTTCAATTTAGAGTTCATTGTTAGAACTGATGCATCACATAGTGCAGTAGCAGCAGAATTGGTACAAATAAGAGATGGTGAGGAGATACCTATTTATTTTGCTTCAAGGACGCTGAAACCATGCGAGGTTCGATATGGGGTATCAGAAACAGAAATGATTGGGATCATTTTCGCATTATCTAAATTAAGATACTTTTTGATAGGGAAGAGGTTCCGATTAGAGACAGATCACAAGGCTTTGATCAATATTATGAATTCTAAACTAAATAATAATAGGATATACAGGTGGCCATTGTTAATTCAGCAATACGATATGGATATTCATTATAGACCAGGAAAAGAAATGGTGGTGGCTGATATTTTGAGTCGTAAAGATGGAGGAATTAAAAAGAACGAGGTTAGTATAAATCTAGTCCAATTAAGGAGACAAGGAATATTTTCCTTACGAAGATTAAAGGAAATTCAGGGAACAGAGGAGTTTGTGGAATTGAGGGAAAAGTTAAGTAATGAACTAAATTACAAGGGTATGAATTTAAAAGACGGAATAATTGTGAAGAAAATTGGTGATTTAGAAGTTTATGTGACAAATGAAATTCATACGAAGGAAATTATTGAATATTTACATAACAGGTATACACATATTGGATCAAGAAAATGTTGGTTGATGTTTAGAGAGGCATATTACTGCAAGAATGATGAAAAAATTATCAAAAATACATTAAGACATTGCCAGGTATGCATATTGGCTAAAGATAAAAACTTTGCCAACGAAAACATTAGTCAAAGTATCGTAGCAAATGATAAATTAGAATTGATAACGATTGATTTTATTTCTAATCTAATTCCTAGTACAAATGGATATAGGAACATATTGGTGATTTGTGACATTTTTTCAAAATATGTCAAACTTATTCCTACACAAAAGTGCAATACCGAGACAGTTTTACAGGCATTGTATGAATATTTTATAGCATATGGGAATCCATTAGCGGTATTAGCAGATCATGCTACATATTTTGATAATGACAGGTATAGGGAATTCTTACAGGATAGGAATATCAAGAGCTATTATATTTCTACTAGACATCCACAATCTAATCCAACAGAGAGATACATAAAGGAAGTGTTAAAATATTTGAGAATTTTATTAGTTAATAAACATAACAGATGGGCAAAACAATTATCTCAAATAGAATTTGTTATGAATAACTCCCCTAGTAGTGTTCATAATCTTTGTCCTATAACTGTTTTTACTAGTCAACTACCACAAAGACCTTGGTTATCAGATGAACAAGTAGATTTATACGAAAAATATTTATTAGTCAGAGAAAGATTAAATGAAAGAAAAATTAAATGGGAAGAGAAGAAAATGAGAAATCAAAAGAAATTCAAAACATATGAAATAGGTGATAAAGTCATTGTAAAGGCATTGAGAGTAACAGATCGTAAAAATAAGATTATAAGTAAATTGATTAGGCCATACGTAGGACCATACGTCATATATAGAAGATTAGGCATGAATACGTATGAATTAATTGAAGAGGAGACAAATTTAATTAAAGGTAGATACCATATCTCCATGTTACATGATTATGTAGAATCAGCACATTAAATCATTCATAACATTTCAGGCAGGACATAGTATTAGAATAGATTGTACTATGAAGGTGATTGACCACACTTCCTTATCCGAGTCACATTAAATCTTTCATAACATTTCAGGCAGGACATAGTATTAGAATAGATTGTACTATGAAGGTGATTGACCACACTTCCTTATCCGAGTCACATTAAATCATTCACAACATATTAATCAGAACAAGAGGTTCATATAGAAGAGATCAACTTTTGACGGTTTTTGCAATACCGATTTATTTCAGCAATCTTAGATTTTTTCAATTCCCAAAAATCTATTTTTTCAAATAGACTGTCCTATTGTATAATAATAAATCCCATTAAATTTAATGATTTCATTTTTTTTTATAATTGTTAATAACATATTTAGTTAGAATGGAAAAGTCTTAGTGGAAGTTATATTAGTTTATAGTACTCATTTAGAAATTATAATTTGTTTGATAAAATATAGAATTAGTAGATGTCCTTATATTTTAAATACGTAATTTAATTGTTATGTATCGAGTACAATGTGGGGATGTATCATATGGGATATGCAAAAGCACAAAATGGAAACAGAAAAAGATGAATATGAATAGGAAAATTTAGATGTTTTAAGTTTTGAACAGCTGTAACAAGCATTGAAAGTCAAGAAATATTAAGTTAGTAGACATGTTCTTAAATGTAAAATGAATAGGGAATTACCAATATCATGTATACGAATAGAGTATAAAATAAAAGAAATTGAAATCTTAAGAATACAGTACAAATATAAAGTATATGGTTTTGTTCAAAAATAAGTACAGGTGTTTAGTAATAATAAAATATGTATCGAGAATGGAGTGATTTTAGTTGGAATTTAATAGTAATATAAAAAATATATAAATGTCGAAATAGACAATAAAGATTATAAAATATGTATTATGAAGTATAAAATATCTTGTAGAGGTATAAGAGTACCTACAAGATTAATTAAAGAATTTATGAACCAGTATATGGTATATAGCACTAAATGTAGTGTTTATTGTATGAATAATAGTATAATTAATAAAGATAATTGTGGAATGTATATGAAAGAGTTTGTTTAAACTATTGAATTGGAATAAAGATTATAAAATAATTAATAAACACCAAAATATAAAAGAACAAGTATTAAAGTGAATACAAGTTAGTAAATTTAATGTACTGTTTATAAATATTCAAATATGCATACAGGTGAAGACATTTAAGAATTACTAAAGTATGAAATATCCAATTTAAAAATTTCAAGAACAAAAGTTGACAAATAAAAAAAATAATTACAGCAAAGAAATTTAAAACAGAATTATTGAGAAAGTTTTATATAAAAAAAAATACATCCTAAACATGTATGGTACATTACAATTTTCAGTTTAAAAAAAAAATTTCTAATATAACATAGGTATATTATTGTACAAAATATAGTGTAAAAAGCTTAGAAATATACATTTATATGTTCGTTGGATTATAAAAAGAAATAGTGGGTAATGAGGGAAAATATGTTATTTAAAAAAAATTTTGTTTGATTTGAAATGAATAGGATATTGTATATACAGAATTATGATAAAGTTTATGGTGAAGTTATGCTTAAAAAGATTTGTTGCATTAGTTAAATTATTTGTCCAACAAATATAAATTTTTAGCAGTAAAAATTTTCATTTGTTAAAGGGGCAAATGACATGGTTTAAAATAACCATGCCATATTTATAATAATTATAGTTTTGAATGCTTGGAATTTTAAAATATTGATCTTAGTGTAGGTGTGGAATTTATTGTCTGAATTATAATTTAATAGGTTAATAGAGATGACGAGATTTCTTGGTTGATTTGGTTTAGTCGTAGAACGAACAATTTTCTTTCTTCTATCTTGTATTTGTAAAATCTGTTAAAAAAAAGAAATGAAATAATATAAGTATTGTTCTAAAATATTATGTAATATGTTATTTGTACAAAATTGTTTAATTTACGAAGATATGTCAAGTATAATGGATAAAACTAATTGATTTTGAGTAGAAACAAATTTAAATTAAGATTCCCGCAAGTATTTTGAATAAGTGGAAGTGACAGTTAATTTTGACAGTTCCTGTATAGGTATTTTTAAATAGTATGTAAATGGAAAAAAATGCATGATAAGTAGGGTTTAAAATTAGAAAAAGAATAAATAATGTGTGGAATATCAAATTTTATGGATAAAGATTAAAAAGATAAATAATAGATAGACATATTGATTTATAAAAGGTATGTGTAGAGATCTCATTGGAGAATTTAAAAAAAATAAGTAATAATGTTGCCAAGGCAATTTGTTTGAAAAAAAAAGAGGGGATGAAAAAATAATTTTCATACGAAGCGGTTGTGTAAATTCGGAATTCATGAGAATTTTCCTGATATTTACATATTTAAAATACGAACAGTGTTTATTACTGTTAGAATAAAATATTCTAACAGATTTATACGTAAATTTTGAAAATCAAAGTAAAGTGCAAGAAAATTAATAACTAACAGTCATAAAATCATTAATTGTTATTGAATACCAAATATACTGGAATAAGAAATATAATATAAAGTGATAAAAGTACTTACATTTGTAAAATTCATCCAAATAAAGAAGGTCACGGAGGTCCAGTTCATGGTATAAGTGTAATTCCATCATAGGAATCCAGCGAGGGTAGAAGCGAATTTACTGAGTCCGAACGTGTATATCTAAGAGGGAAAACCATAGTTCAGGAGATCCAGTTCATTGTGTAGGCGTAATTTCATCATAGGAAACCAGCGAGGGTAGAAGCGAATTTACTGAGTCCGAACGTGTATATCTAAGAGGAGCCCTGCGAGAACAGAAGCAGCACATCGAGAGTTTTAGAGAAAGTCCCAGGTCATCGTAGGTGAGAAGATTATGTAAATCACGATACCAATACACTTCATGGAGGTAGAACCTACAAGTTAATATAAATTAATATTTGAGGTAATATAAATCATATTGATACTATTTGTTTCAAAATTAATATATTTTACATTAATATTTAATTAAATTAGAGCTATTTGATTTTGAATATAAGTTTGAGAATAATATAAGAAAGGTAATACCTTATTGGTAGTATTATTCCACATCGAATCCAGAGAAATCTCCACATCATTTGAATAGATATTATAAAATTTCCAGGCATTATTTATCGGTCGTTAATTATACTTAAAATGAAAGAAACACACTAGACATAAATGTGTCAATTTTTATAACGGTTTATTTCCATAATAAAATTATACATATCTTCATCATAAATAAACAATTTTCTGAACCATAATTTTATTGTTGTTACAATATCGAACATTTTAATATACTCTATTTATTTTGAGATTGTTGTTTTTTCTACATTAGAAGTACTATTTGTTTTTATGCTTCAATATATCATCTGGTAATGACAGGCACATTAACCTATAAAGAAAACAAATATCAAATTAATATTATCTGGAGAAAATTATATAGAATAAGAAATACTTACATGTTCACATAGTTATAAAAATAATCAAGTACACTTAACCAGTCACAACGGATCCAAATTAAACGATTAATCCTGAGATTAAGAGTCATGTTAGCCAAAGAATTTTGTAAACGTATCAATAGTACACGAGATACAAAATAAGGTTAGGAATTAATGCCATAATACATCAAGAACCCCCCACATTTATATTGTATAGGTATAGTTCATTTAAAGTATAGTACCACCAGTACAATAAAGCATTAGGAAAAGGAAAAGCATTATAATTTAAATTATTTAAGCTGAGTTTGGAGTTTATATTAATTATCTATAAAGATGAATATGTTATAATCGATTCACAGTGCAACCTAGTAAATGTCAATTTTCATTTTTTAATAGTAAGAGGTCATTGATAGCTAACATAGGGCGATTATAGTACTGGGTTATGTCGGAGCAAATTAATGAACTATTGAGTTAGTTACATAATAGGGCATTATTAGGAAATTATATAATATAAAAAAAAATATTCATTTACATATCAAACACCTTTACTAATACATTTGGCTGTCCCAACTAGGTACAACGATACTTATACAATATATTTATGAAGAATACAAAAGTATTTAGAGTTGGATTTGGAATATTTTTTGTATAAATGAAATTTCAAATTTCGTACCGGAAGTAACATTTCATACGTATAAGAACATCGTGTGGTGGCCACACCTCATTTTTTCTTCAATGTTTCAACTCTACAGATGTTGACGCAAAGCACTTTTCTTGGAAATCTTATTTTAGTTAGCTACAAATTGAGTTTATAATTGAATTTGTAATGTTTTTATGTCATGTTTTGGACATATTTTTAGCCACCAGTGCATGTAGATGTTACGAGGGATAAGCTACAATTATTGAAAATTGAAAAATCTAGTTACCCCTGCAAAACAAATTGTTGTTTATTAAATAGTACATTATTTTATCTGTCAATTGCAGTTTAGTTTGTGACATTTGGTTGAATAGTGTCTGAGAAATATTGAGCGAGGTTGCAAGTCGGTGGTATACACAAAAAAGGAGGCCCTCCTTTAACTGCTGTTAACCCCGAAAACATTGCTGCGGTGAAGAAGATGCTGGAGGAGGACAACCGCATTACCTATGCAATGATAGAGCCCAATCTGAAGATTGGATCCTCGCAAGTGAGATCAATATTGCACGAACATTTACATTCGAAAAAGATTGTATCTCGGTTGGACCCCATCATCATCTGACAGATTTACAAAAAGCAGAACGTGTTAGAATTTGCCAACAAACTTTAGATATGTTGAATGCTGGAGGCCATTAAATTATTTCTAAAATTGTAACTGGCGATGAAACGTACATACCGTTTTTTGATGTTCCCACTCGCCAAGAAAGCCGAATCTGGATACATGAAGACGAGGAAACCCCTACGATAGTGAAAAAACAACGAGCAATGAAAAAAGTTATGTACGCAGTATTTTTTAGAAGTATGGGTTTGGTGGCCGCAATTAAATTAGAAGACAGTTACCGCTAAATGGTATGTTGAAAATTGTTTGTCTACTGTGGTTAGTAAAGTGCCCAGAAAGGGGATCATGTTACATCATGATAACGCGTCGTCCCATACAGTAGGGACAACTTTTCAGTAAAAATCAAAATTATAGAACATCCTCCTTATTCACCGGATTTGGCGATGTGTGACTTCTGACTATATTTTGAGCTCAAAAAACATTCGAGAGGGAAAAGGTTCCAGTCAGAAGAAGAGATTGACATCGCCGTTAAGTCTTTTTTGATAGTATCCCTAAGGACAGCTGGTTAAACGCTTTTAAACTATGGAAGGAGACAATGATTACGTGCATTATTGTAAATGGCAATTACTTTGAACATATTTAAAATAAAAATTCTAAAAACTTGTATCAATCTTTCTATTCTCAATAATTGTAGCTTGTCCCTCGTATTTTTGTATTACTTGTACCGTAAAATGAGGTGACTTTGTGCCAGCCGGGGCGTGATTGTGCCACTACGTGTTGATCGTGTATATTCGCACCATATCGGCACATCGATTCACCTACCGCCCCGAACTCTTGTTCAAGAATACCGATATTAGAGGCGAATAGAATGAAATGTATGGTTTGTGTATGCAATACCCTCCATTTCTGTTCCGTCAAGTTATTAAGTTGGTGAGATTTTGCAAAATTTTCGTTTTATCGTATACTTTCTCCTGGCTTGCCTAAAGTGTTTTAATAATGACCGTTTCAAAGTTCACACGTAATTAGGTGTTATATAGGTTATCTTTTAAAGAATACGCAGTGGTCGAGTAGTGCAAAATAACCTGGGTGTGTCACCTTGAATAAGATTCCGACAATATAAGGGGGGAATTTGTGCCACTACCTATTTTGAAATTCAGTTTATACGCTTAATTATCTTTATTAGTTACTATTCTATGTGAGAATTGGCTGTTCTTTTGTTTTATTTTGGTTTGTAAGAATATCTAGTTTTTGTTATATTTTATAAATAAAAAAAATTTTTCATTAAACCTTCTATTTGGGGCGAGATTGTACCACAAAAATAACAGAGATAAAACTAATTGGGGTGAAATTGGGCCATGTCACTCATACCATACAGTTTCACTATAATATGAAGGGCCTGGCACATTTTCAGCCTGTAAATAGGCGGCATTGTGCTAAAACGGTAAACAAGCAGCTGGCACAAAGCCACCCCATCCTATGGGGGGAAATTGTGCCAATTGTTATAAATAATTTTAGAAAAACGAATGAAAATGTCTAAGTCTTTTTTACACAATTTAGTAACCAAAGGTTCAAAGTATATCGTTAATTTTTACAAACATTTTTGGTGTCTATAATTGTCCGAAATTCTTTGAAAACCATAAAAAGTGGCATAAAGCCACCCCATTTTACCGGTACTAAGTATAATTTTTTATCTAACTTAGACAGTTACTTCTTTTAAATGAACTTCACCGTTGTCGAAAACAGAGCACCCACTAAACATGTAATATTACAAAATATTCATGTAATATTTATTTGTCTATATGAAAGCAATATTTTGAAATAATGTTTTTGTATTATTACCAGCAAAATATCAAATATTCCAAAATATGTATGTAATATTTATTGGCGTATTAGAAAGCAATATTTCAAAATAATGTTTATGTATTATTACCCACTAAACATGTAATATTATAAAATATTTATATAATATTTATTTGTCAATATGAAAGTAATATTTTGAAATAATCTTTTTGTATCATTACCAGCTAAACATCAAATATTTCAAAATAATGTTTATGTATTATTACCCACTAAACATGTAATATTACAAAATATTTATTTGTCTTTATGAAAGTAATATTTTGAAATAATGTTTTTGTATCATTACCAGCTAAACATCAAATATTCAAAAATATGTATGTAATATTTATTGGCGTATATGAAAGCAATATTTGAAAATAATGTTTATGTATTATTGCAGCTTTCAAGAAATCATCCAATCATCAGTCCAAATAATTTTCTTACACGTCTTTTTTTCCTAAACGTCATCGTAACAAACCTGAATATATTCAGATGAGATTTACTCTCGATTAATGCAACGGGGAGGTATAGAAGACGCTTGAAGAAGATAGAATAGAGAGACAGCATGGCACTCGGTATTTTGATGAAGTCCGTAACAATCTAGCGAAAATATCGCTAAACAGCTTCAGTACCTATATACTGGTTTACTTTTTATTGCTCGTGGCTGTACAGATCACTGCAAAATATTTGGTCAAGCTCAGCAGTGGCTGCTCGTGAGTTCAATAACAGGTGAAACAATGTCGGCAAAATCTATCTCCCCCCTCCTTTCTTAGAAAAATTAATGTTTATGTAGTGAAGACTAAAAAAGAAAGAAATATCGGTTACGGTTAAAACTTACCATTGGTGAAAATACAGGTGGAACTATTTCTTGAACATAAGTTCAATTCTTTAACTTATAAATGATGTCATCATAAAAGGGTTGGGTACCCAACAATTCATTCAGCAGTTCTTTTTCAATTGAAATTTTCGACAAATTTGTTTGTCCTCTTCAGTGGTACTGCGCAAATATGTCTTTATTCTTTTTGAACACGAAAAACTACGCTCTGTAGAAGCATTGCTAGAGGGAATAGTCAATATTAAAGAAAAGAGTCTGTATGCCTCTTTAAGAACGTCACGAACGAATGTCAGGCGCAAACTAAACGAGTGAAGCAACGTACTGTGTTGCTTCACTGGGATGACGTAATGCGACCCCCTCTCGCTTACGACTTACGTCTCTTTTTTGTCATATCAACTACATAAACAGGGTATCAAGTTGCGGCGAATTGTGAATTGATTTACTTTGTCGAGTTTGTCGTTTTACTTAAACTCTCGTTTAAAATATGAAAATATTACAATATGAACATATTAACAATAGATTTTATTGTAATATTATTAGTATAAATAATTCTATTTTTCTTATACGAAAAAAAGAAACATGGAATAAAATATTTACTAATTTAACAGAAATTTAAGGTAAATCAGTGGTTCACTTGATTCATCAAGAAAGCCGCCACTGTCAAGCTGTAATTTCTAGATGTGTGGAAATTGTCTAGCTTAAGTACGATAAAAAATAAAAACACATGTCCTGATTGTTTATATACACGTTAAAGTAGTACATTAATATAATCTTAAAAATAAAAATAAACTATACATATATGTGTATGTGTAAAGATGTGTAAAAATCAGAAAAACATACTGTGGTTTTTGATACTAGCACGTATGATCTAACCTATCTTCTTCTTAAGAGAAATATTTTCCTACTTCCTTTTCTTCTTGGACTTATATTGTACATCAAACACAGGTATTAAATCTTCATTCACCGAATGTAATTGTACTATACGTCTGCTCTTTATTTTCATCTCCACTCTGGTTGGTAACAGTGAATCTTCTATTGTTATATCATCTCGAATAAGTGCTGGAAAATAAGAAAGTGTTATATATTTAAAATCAAACAAATATAATTTTAATTAAACAACAGAGAGATCTAAAATAGGAAAAAGTACCTATAAATATAAATCCTTACCAGGGCGACGTCACAAGCGCACAAGTGTTTTATGCTTATGAAGTTGTCGAAATACGTATCCGATATCGATACCAATTTGTTGATAAGGATTTTTACTTTTCAATAATAACAATTTTTTATGGGATGTGATGTGCGATCAACCAGTTTTAAGCGAAATTCACTTAATCAAGATACTGGAGCTAGTATGCCTAAATGGCTTTGTTACTTAACTACCACGGCATTAGAGAGGAGAGTTCACTACATTCCTAACGGTTAAAGTGAGATGTCGAATGGTCAAAGTTTTATAAAATTACGGTAAATTTAAAATTTACGAACATCACGTAAGTAGTGCATTCTGGACAGATTTATTAAGAGAATAAAAGTATTTATAACAAGACATTAAAAAAAGTTTCAACATTCAGACTTGATATTTTGCAAAATATATGCAAACAACTGCTGCTTTTTACAAACATTTCGCAAATTGTATACAATTTATACAGCTTTACTACGTATTCGGAAATTAAAGTAGAAAAATATTTAAGACATAATTTGGAACAACTTTTGTATAAAAAAAAAAGTAAAATAACTTTTCCTTAACTGCAAATTAGATGACACATGATTATGGGTTTGTTATAAGATAGAGACAGCGCATCCTCAGTTTAGAATAATGAATTAGGAAAACACACAACAACTGGACAATTGTCAGAAGTAATCAACTGTGGGAATAAAAAGTTTTCTTAATTGTTTTTCACTATTAAACAATTTATAATTTAAAAAATTATACAACGTGTGAACGCGTCTAACATTCATTCAGAAAGTGAGCACATTAAATACTTACATTCCAAAATGTATTTATTATCTGTAGGTATTGATTTTGTTCTATTTAACACTAATTCTGCTACTTCCTCTTGAGCCATACTTCGTTGATAAGTATCTCTTAAGAGAACTGTATTGGTAGACAATAACAGCAGCTTTGGGGTCAATATGTCTATAATCTCCAGTGCTGTAAAGCAAACCTAAAGCAAAAATCTTTTGAAAAATGCAACACATTCTATTACCATTCGCCTTGATGTTCAGCACTTCCTCGGCAGACAATTTCTCCCTTAAATCTGAAGGTACATGCAGTAACCGCTTTTTAGAAAATGGGTCTTTAACATATTTGCATCGCTGTTCCAAATTTTGCAATGATACTTTAATAGCTTGTAATAGATTCCACTTTTTTTCATGTAAACGTAGATTATTGGTAATTCTTTGTTCTTGTTTTTGAGTTTGTTCCAATAAGTAATGCTTTCTTTGTTTGTATCTGTCAACAACAATAAGAAAATAAATGCACATTAACTTTAGCGTTCGGAAAGTTTCAATTTTGTAATCATGGTTTAACAGAAGCTATTTTATTTGCTATATAGAGCGGAAGTATAAATTTCAATATGAAGAAATTTAACGTATGTATACACTATAACAACAAACAGGCATAATGTTAGTGTTTTTTCATATTTAAGTATTATTAATAAGATTGGATATACCATACAATTAAGTAATGATACATAGAATAAACTAAAAGCATTTTTACATACACAAACAAAAGAATTAAACATTGTAGGTAAAACCAGTAAATGGGTATTTGTAACATTAGATGAAGATGATAGACAAGAAATCAATCACTACATTAAAAATAAAGGGTGACTCAGAATGAAATTCGATTTTAAAAATAAAATAGCTCATGCGGGTTTTTGAACGTTTTAATAAATTGTACTCAGAAATATGCATTTAGAATAACTCGTTGACACAGTGCTACAGGGGTAACGGTAATTTGTTCCCGTATTCGGTCTTTAAGTTCATTTACATTCGCCAGAGAATTTTCATACACCTTACTTTTAAGATTCTTAGTGGTGTCAAATCACAGCTTCTTGCAAGCCACTCAATGTTACCTCTAAGCGAAATTCATTTTTCATGAAAAAACATTCCTACTGTCTTTAAAGCTTCATTCTCAGTTGGCTTGTGGAGCCATCCTGCTGGAACCATATGCGATTATCAAACTTTTCAAATGCTTTTAATACTGGTTCTACAAAATTGGGGATCATCGAAGAATATCGTGCATTTACTGTGATTGATTGTCCTTGATTATTCTTAAAAAAATACGGACCAATAATGCCTCTTGAAGACATTGCTGCCCATATAGTTACTTCTGGAGTGTGCAAAGCATGTTTTTCTCTTGGGTTTGCCGCAGACCAGTACCGAAAATTATGTTTCTTCACGTACCTGTCTAAATGAAAAGAATATTATCAAAATCATTGAACTCCGGCATCAAAATATCAAAATTAAGACGGCTAGGGTGATCATTATTCTTCAAAGCTTGAACCAACTGGATCTTATAAGGATGGTAATGTAAATCCTTTTTCAGAATTCTTTAAACACTACACCGGATTAAATATACAAGGTGAGTCATCTAAACGGGTAAGGCCGATTATGCCTTTATGAGTAAAGATATTTCGAAGCGGTTTTTTCCTTGTGATAGCTGTTCATTAAGAGCACATTTTAAAAATATTTTGTATTATACAGAGTGTTCCATAACTTGGTGGCTAACCATAGTTATAGTTTTTTAAAGGAACACCCTACATATTATTGCATTTTTGTATTCCCCGTATGATTTTTAGTCAAAAAGTAATATGATAGTATAGTCAGTTTTGTGGTTTAATTAATATAGTATAGTACTGACAAAATTATATCAAAAAAGAATAGCTCAGTAATAGTCACTTTTAAAGTATTAACGTCTTACATGTTTTTGATGTGAAATTTAATAAGAAATTCAAAAATGAAATAATATACAGGGTGCTCCATTTGAAAAAATTTCCTTTTTTGCAAAAACTAACAAAAGCATATCAAAAAACGACAATAACTCTGTAATAGTCACTTTTAAAGTATTAACGTCTTACATGTTTCTGACATGAAATTTAATAAACAATTCAAAAATGAACTGATATACAGGGTGTTTCATTTAAAAAAATTGACTTTTATACAAAAAAGTGTCATCTAATTTTAATCCAATTTCCTGCACATGCAGTTAGTAACTGTAAAAAAATAAAACATGCTTCTATGAGGACCTCTTATTGTAAACAATACTGCAAAAAATTTTGTCCATCTAATACGTCGTTTTCGAGAAATATAATTTTATACAAACACTGAATTTTTCAAAAAAATCTTTACACTTTAGGCCTATACTATCTTATAACTTTTTGACTAAAAATTATACGGGGAATTCAAAAATGCAATAATATATATGGTATTCCATTTAAAAAACTATAACTATGGTTAGCCACCAAGTTATGGAACACTCTGTATAATACAAAATATTTTTAAAATGTGCTCCTAATGAACAGCTATCATAAGGAAAAAACCGCTTCGAAATATCTTTAGTCATAAAGGCATAATCGGCCTTACCCGCTTATATGACTAACAGATCTTCTGCGACCACGCGGCTTAGAACAGACTACAGAACCACTTACGTGGAATTTGCGTATCCATTGCAGAATTAAATTACAAGATGGACTTTATTGAGAATACCGCAAATTGTAGTAATTTCGAAACGCTCTCTGGACTTGCTCGTAAGAATGAGCGCATTATTGTAAAATGCTTTTACACAAAAGCACGCTGTTCACCACTATTATTATAGTATTCCATAGGGGAAAAAATTCCACAAGACGATAATTCGAATGATGGCACTAAAAATAATCTGAGAGTGACAGTTTCCCTTAGATACAAAAAACAAAATCGAATTTCATTCTGAATCACCTATTATAATAAAAACCGAACATTCTATACAGAATAAGATTAATGAGTAAATGAATGCCTTAAAACAAATCACTTCTAAATATAACGATGCTCTTAAAGTGCTTAATGAAAATCAAGACACTCTTGCTATTCAACTAAATAAAATACAAAATGAATTCATTGAAACAATTATTAAGTTTGAACAAACATTTTCTCTTATTAATATCTTAGATGGTTTTATAATGCAGTTAAATTTTATTAAAACAACTAAGAACACAATTTCATTTTGCAAAATTAAACACATTACATATGTCAATATTAAACTAGAATAACTTGAACAAATGATAAATGAACCACATAAAATGTATAATCCAAATCAAATTCCTAATTTAGAGTTATATGTACAATGCCTACACTCCTGGGCAGGGCCGTACTGTACGGTGGGACAGAATGTGCACTTGCACGGGTCGGCAAAATCAGGGGGGCGGCACGGAACAGAAAAAAAGGATATTTAAAAAATCACTGTCAATATGCGTAGTGATAAAATCGAATAAAACAAATAACAAACAATTTGCTTTTCAGTTTAATTTTTAATAAACCGGCTAGTTTAACATTGCTAGTTTTGTATTCCTATATATTTGTGTTTCGTTTAGCTAAGGCTAATATGATTAGAACTGTGTATATATTTTTTAACTTTGTATGTAGTGTAATGTATCTGTATTTTATTAAGGTTATTAATTAGTATGTACTAATAAAAATCAATAGAATTTTCATGATATGTATTTTGATTTATTTTCCTATACTTTAACAAACAAACTTGTTATTGAGTACATTTTGTGCCTTCAAATAAAACAATTATTGTGGGTGGTTAGGTAAGGAGAAGCGGGGGCGCCAAATTTTATATTTTGCACGGGGCACCAAAAGGGTTAGGAACGGCACTGCTCCTGGGATCATATATGATAGATGCCTCCAACATCGAGTTTCCTTTTATAAGGTATGGAGACAAACTAGTCGACTATACTTGTAGTCCAGTAAAAATACCGCTCAGAAGAGGGAAATCTACAAAAAATAGCATAATTTTCTCACTAGTGTTATATGTTAATAGGGGTGTATTCCATGGGCGTAGCCAGCGAAGGGCAGGGATGGGCAACCCCCCCCCCCCTGGAAGCAAAAATAAATTAAATAATTTTTAAATTTTAATAAACGAAAAATTAAATCTAAAATATACATATTTTTCTGTTCTGCATATTTTTTTTTGTTATCTGTTTTATATATTTTGTTTGTTGTTGTGGTCGTTTGGTTGCTTTTATGAACATTTTAAAATTAATTAATAAGCTCTATTAAATAAAATTATTCGCGTGTCCTTTGTCACTAAAATATATTTCATCAGCAAAAAACAAAGCTGTTTGAAAAACTGACATAGTGCTAAATATATATTAATAGCGTTTTCGATCTATGCATTGGTGCACACCAGAATTGTCCCACACCAGAATTGGATAAAAAGGAGTGTTCGATTTACTCTCAGGATACGTCAATTTTTAGTGTTCGATTCAACCACTTAACAGTCGGACATTTTTGAGAAAAATGGTAAAAAAAACTGTCATTTTTTTTTGTTTTCATTTAACTACATTTTTTAATCCTATTAATTAAAATAAATTTACTCAATAAGTAGTTTTAGCGTGAAATATTTTGAAACATTCAATACACAATCCTACATCAGAATCCGAATTAAATACTCTTATAACAACTATTGAGTTGGTGTGTAAGTGCTCTTGTCTAGCGACAGTGTCCTATTTAATAGTGTAACAAAACGCCACTGGTTTTCTTCGAGTTCGAGAAAAATCGAGATACAAGTGAGGAATATACGGGAACCGGCGATGCGAATGTTCTGGCAATTTCTAGGCTCAAAAGCGTATATAAAGTTAGTTGTCAATCCGGCGCGAAGACAGACAATACAGTACAGTACATAGTGCAGGATACGAAGTTGCATACGGCGAATAGAAAGCGAGGCGCGAGAAACAAGAGGGAAAATCCCTAACAATAGTTTTACCACAGAATAAAGAGACAGAAAAGACAATATGGATATAAGAAATTGGTTACAAAAAGGTAAGTTAAATAATTTCAGTAGAAAATTAAATTTTTAATTAAAAATTTAGAGTCAGAGTCATTCCATTAGAAATGGTCCAAAAATTTGAAAATTGGTTGCTCGACCAGCACCAAATAAAACAAAACTACCATGTAACGATAGCTTATAATGCAGATATGTTATATCCCATGTTAATTTTTGTTCACAATTAAAACTTGAAATTTGTACATATTAAAGATCAAACAGCACTTTGTACGTGCTATTAATTTCATTTTGTGTTTTTAATCTAGAGAAAAAATATTAACATCAGATATAGTATATCCACATTATAAGCTATCACTATCATTACATGGTAGTTTTGTTTTATACTAATTTTTATACTAGGGACTAAGAACAAGAATAATATTAGGTTATTATTTTTAGGTCAAAAATCTCTAAACCGGAAAAAAGTTCATGATGACAGTAGTGGAAGTGGACACAATGATTGTGATGAAGATGAAAATAAAATGGTCGGAACATCAAAATCGGAATCTATTTTTGTAGAAGGCTCAAGTAGTTCTTCATATCTACATGAAGCTGTCTCTGGATCTGGGACCTCTAAACAAACTGAAGAACGCGATGGCTACCATGAAAATGACATTGGTCGTTATGTTAGTTGTGCCAATAACTTGCCTTCTGAAAAAAAGAAGGAATTGTTGACAAACCCTTGGGTTCCATCATCCAATTACGATTTTGCTTCTGATGCCATTAACTTGAAAAGAAAATTTAACCATCGCCGGTTAGATCAATATACTCCATGGCTGGTGTACTCAAGTCGTTTGAAAGGTGCTCTATGTTTGTATTGTGTTTTATTTCCGCCAAGAATTGCTACAGTTAAAGGAGTTTTGGGGTCATTTATGGTAAGGCCTTACATGAAGTTTAAGGATATACATGAAGATTGTAGAAAGCACGTTGGCACCCATTACCACAAATCTTCAACAGCTGCTGCAAAAGCATTTCTTGAAAATGCTCCTGTTGATGTCCAGTTGCAAATAGGGCACCATAAGACGATTGAAGAAAATAAACAAATATTGTCAGCAATTATTTCATGCATAATATTTTGTGGAATTCATGATTTGCCGCTTAGAGGAAAAGTAGGAAATGAGGGAGTTTTCTTTGACCTTTTAAATTTGAGGATTGACTCTGGTGATGAGAAGCTAAAGAGCCACTTGGATAAATGTCAAAAAAACGCAGTCTATACCTCACCAACAATTCAAAATGAGATCATACAATTATGCGGTGAAGTTATTAAAGAAAAAATAATCGAAGACTGTAAACGGGCAAAAGCTTATGCTGTAATGGCTGATGAAACAGCAGATATCGCTGGAAAAGAGCAGCTTTCTATTGGATTAAGGTTCTATGATGAAAGCCAGGGAGGAATTTGTAGGCTACATTAAGTTAAAATGTCAAGATGCTTCTACAATCGCTAGCGCAATTCAAAGTTTTTTAGAAGATAATAATTTTTCCGCCGATAATTGTGTGGGATTCGGATTTGACGGGTGTTCTACGATGGCCGGCAAAGAAGGTGGTGTACAGGCCATTCTTAAAAAAAAGTACGCTAAGTCTTTATTTTTCCATTGCAATCTTGTGGTCAATGATAAAGCTACCAGAAATAAGAAACACAATTGCAACGGTTAAAGACACAATAACCTTCTTTCGTGAATCGCCAGCCCGTAGGAAATCGGTTCCAAATCTTTCAAGGCTCTGTGAGACCAGATGGTCGGAAAAATACAAGAGCATAAAAAATATTTCAGAGAGCTTCACTGACATTGTTAAAGCACTAGAACATCTATCTGTCGAAGGAAACTATGCAACAAGAAAATGTGCCTACCAATTGCACTGTGCAGTTACTAAACCAATTTTCATCTTAGGCTTAAACATAATTGCAAGATACTCTGTAATTTTGGAACCCGTTGTAAACGTTTTACAAGGTAAAAGTATGGATTTGGTTATGGTGAAGAAACATATTGATGATATTCTAGATGTAATCAAAGAAGATCGACAAGATGTCGAAAATGTTTCTTATGAATTATATAAAAAATCACTTGATATCGCAGAGAAAGTAGGGGTTGAGTTGTCAGTACCACGAGTCACTCAAAAGCAAGTACACAGAAGTAATCCACCATCTGAGTCTGCAGTTGTATACTGGAAGCGGCCAATAATCATCCCCTATCTTGATTCTTTAACTTCGTCTTTGGGTGCTAGATTCTCCAACGAAAATACACCTGCTTTTGCTTTAACTTATCTTCATCCTTCAAGTATGCTCAAAATGGCTTCAAAAGATTTCAAAAATAATGCAGAATCTTTCATGGAATTTTATAAGTTGGGTGATGTCTCTGCAGAATTAGATTTGTGGTACAATATGTGGAAGAAAAGAATTTAGCAGAAGACAAATTAAAGGACATTGAAGTGGCTGCACTTTTGGAGGAAGCTAATGTTTTTTTCCCTGCAACAAGGCACGCACTGCTAATATTAAGTGCTTTCCCATCCACTACTGCTACCGTGGAAAGATCGTTCAGTACCCTACGAAGGGTAAAAATCTGGCTCAGGAGTACAATGGGTGATGACAGACTCACTGGGTTGTGTTTGATGAGTGTGCATCGACAATTTTTTAAGGAAAATCAGGACTGCATAGTGAAGAAAGTTTTGGATAAATTTAGTTTCAACCCAAGAAAAATGTTATTAATTTAATTTAAGTATAATTAAAATCTCAAAGTTTTGTTTTCATTTGCCTTTTCTTTTTATCCTAAAATTTTACATTTTGATCGACCATGGACCATGGTTTGCCCCCCCCCCCCTGTTATAAATCTTGGCTACGCCCATGGTGTATTCTGAGCATAATTGAAGACTTGTGGGGTTCCCAGAGTGTCAGTGGCGCCGCTATCGTCAGTAACGCGTTTAATTCTATATCTCAGGAACGGTTCGCTTTACACAAAAAAGTATAGAAACTTTTCGGCAACCCTTGTGTAATAAACAGAAAAATAAAAATAAAGGGGATGTGAAAGAAGTATTATGTTTTTTTTTTTTACAGAATATTTCAAAATATAAAATTCAATTAACACAAAAACACATGAATGACATCAATCTCTAACGTCCGGTCTATAACTATGACGTGTTATTGTTTGAGCAAATCGCAAATTGTAAAAGTCTGCTTAAAAGGCGAAGTATTCTGAGCGATGCTACAATTGAATTATATGGGAATGTTAAATCCAACAAAATGTTTGACAAATATTTTAAACACATTTTTGATAATTCTTAATACATAATGCGTCAATAAATTTATTTAACATTCATTATAAATGTCAAATGAATGTATGATTTAGTTTTACATATGTAGTGCAGCATTTGATGTAATATAGGTAGGTTTGAAAATAATTACCTCAAATTTTTAATGTGTGCATATATTTATCTTTTGAAAACGTTATTACTGGTAACCAGCAGTTTTCGAATATTTTACACAAATTAAAATTCTCCGTTAAGCATTTTTAGCAATTTTAAAGAATAAGTTAGACAGACAAACTAGTCTTGAAATTACCTCTGAAATACTTATGTAATATGGAAGGTACTCATTTCTGATATATAACCACAAGAGGCATATCTATTTAAAACTTATTATTAAACTAATAATTAAAAGTTACAAGCCTAATACAATAACATATACAAATTATGTAAGTATATTTATTAATATTATATTATTATTTATGATTTCTATTAGAACACTTCAATACCTATCGTAAACTGGATTTAATAAACTGATCTGTTCCTATTTTTCTGGTGTACCTGTACATATGTCTATGTCCAATTTTTCGTTAACTAGTTTTTTTACAATAGCATATTTATTGATATGTAGATTCTTAACTTGTTTTAAAATTTGATAACTAATGAACCGTTACTATCACTATTATATTGTTGTGTAATTTATTTTTCTTAGTAGAAAAACAAAACATATAGGCTTCCAAATATGGAAAATCCTTTATTGTGGCAATTTGATTTAATTTATTTCTATATAAAATACTGTACTCACAAAATAACGAACGAGACCCAAAGGTGGATGCTTGACCATTTTATAATCAAATAATGTTTGTTGATTTTTACACGAATAGAGAGTAAAAAAAGGTTAATTTCAAATTTTTTTCCTTTCTGAATTCCGATGGCAGCCATTTTTCTTTTACAACACATTCTGATTTTTCCGTATGTAAGGGTTTGCGTTAACTTATATTACTTGGAAGTGGTGAACCCGAAGTTGATGAATCAAAAACAAGTTTATCGAGGAAGATACCGCCTTTATTATTTCCAGTACATATTTTAGTAGGTACTCGAAGAATGTCAAATTTTCGAATTTCTTAATGATAAAAATAATATACAGAGTGAGTCATTTGCGTGTTGGGGAAGGCGGATTATTACTTTATGAGAAAAGATATTTCAAAGAATTATTTCCTATAATAGCCACTTATCAGGAACACCTTTTATATTTATTTTGTGTTATACAGAGTGATCTTTAACTTGGTGGCTGACCATAATTATAGTTCTTTAAATGGAACATCCTAATATATATTATTAAATTTTTGAATTCCCCGTATAATACTTAGTCAAAAAGTTATAAGATAGTATAGTCCTTTTTCGACTTATTACTGTTTTTCTAAAAAATTCAAGGTGTTTATAAAATTACATTTCTAGTACAAAACGACGTACTAGGTCAACACAATTTTTGGTAGTATGTTTATAATAAAAGGTCCTACTACAAGCATTTTTTTTCAATTACTAATTACATGTGCAGAAAACTGGATTAAAATTACATGACACATTTTAGTTTAAAACTCAAATTGAACAGCCTGTATAACGGTTCATTCTTGAATTGCTTGTTAAATTTGGCAACTTCTCTTCTTAATATATTATTACTTTAAAAGTGACCATTACTGAACTATTGTCATTTTTTGATATAATTTTGCTAACTTTATGTTTTTTATTTGAATATGGTAATGAGCCATGATATTTGTCGCGTAATTGACAATTATAATGAATTTTTCAAAAATGATCTTACAGATATAATTTTTGTATGTATTGGGGAAAAATTTGATATACCTTATTTACAATACACTCTATACCAGCAATATATTTAATAAAATATGTAGAATATGACACCATAAACACATTTTAAAACAAAACAAATTAATAAGTTGATTGTAGTAAGTGTAGAAACAGAAACTGTTATGCGTGAATGGATGAATAATTAGTAGAATAGAAATTAAAAAATCACAATAAATATGATTCGGCACTAATGGGTTAAAATAGGTAAAAATTATTTCAACAAGTGTTCAGATTCATTCACTTTTAAAAATTTTTGAACACGCTTCCGAAATGATATATCAATAATGACACGAAGTTCAGTCCTTATGTTTCTAAATATTTGTCGAATATGCTCCCGCATAGCTTCCTTTGTGGTTTTAGGTATACTGTATATTTGCTCTGCACTAATTGTGTGTTGTCCGAAGACACAGAATAGGGCCTCCACAGGCTACCAACTTCCCTGGAAACATTTCATTTAAAATATTTTGTGCTTGTAGCATAGAATGCGGCGGCTCGCCGTCTTGTTGAATCAACATCTCTTCGTAAATTTAGCGGAACGTCTTCCAATAAAATGCTTGGAAGAAATTGCTCATAAGTGTGTCCGTTAATACTGCCTTCAAAGAAATGCGGGCCAAGAATACCTCTCCATACATTATGCCTCATCTATGCTGATGACCTATTTATTACTGAAGTAAGGGTGTTCATTTGAATAATAATGAACATTTCTTTTGTTAACTATTCCATTAATATGGAAAGCAGCTTCATACGTACATAACACATTATCAACAAGAACTGCTTGGTCATTAATTTTAGTTATCGCCCATTGGCAGAATACTCTTCTAGCTTAAAATGATGAGTACGTAACTCAGTATTTAAATGTATTCATTACGGATGATCTTTATTTTATTTTAAGGTCCTTGCAACGATGTTTTAGCTAATATCCAGCAAACGACTTATTTCACGGGTACTGACATGACGGGTGGATTTTCTGTTGTTGCCATAAGAATTCGCAATTGATTTTCATCATTTATCACATACTGATATGCAGAGTGTTCCATTTGGAAAAAATGACTTTTAGGCAAAAATGTGCCATGCAATTTTAATCCAGTTTTCTGCACATGCAATTACTAATTGAAAAAAAAATAGGCTTGTATTAGGACTTTTTATTGCGAACAACACTATCTATTAAATTGTTTCCATGTACTACGTTGTTTTCGAGAAATATAATTTTATAAAAACATTAAATTTTTCAGAAAAATGGTAATAAGTCGAAAACTTTAATTTTTAATCATATACATACTATCTTTTTGACTAAGAATTATACGGGGATACAAAAATGTAATAATATACAGAGTGTACTACTTAAAAAATTATAACTATAGTCCGCCACCAAGTTATGAAACACTCTGTATAATACAAAATAAATGTAGAAGGTATTCTTAATGAGTGGCTATCATAGGATGAAAAGAGCTTCGAAATATCTTTTCTCGTAAAGCCAAAATCTGCCTCCCCAAGGAGATGACTCATTCTGGATAGTCAAATTTATTAATACTCAGTCATTCTCGGCAAAAAATACGTTTTTTCTGGCATTTTTAAGGTCCTCCCACTTGACCTGTAGATTAAATTTTGGGATTTTTAAAGCCCTCTTAAAAGAACAAATCTTAGGGTTGATTTTTTTTTGTAAATACAGTGCATTAAAGTAGCTAAACATCCCCACAAAAGTAATATGGAGAATAAATAGATTTCTCTTGAGAACGATATGAAAATTTGTCATTTTTACAGTCAAACTTTTAGGTTGACAGTTTTACTTAAATGTGTGCTAGAAATAATAAAGGCTGTGTGCCCTCTCTGAAAAAACTGGTTTTTGATTCATCAACTTCGGGTTCACCAGTTCCGAGTAATATAAGTTAATGCAAACGCTTACAAACGCAAAACTCAGCATGTTTTGCTGACATATTTCAGAAAAAAAAAAAAAAAAAAAAACTGAAAATCTTAAAATTAGTTTTTTAGTGGCTCTAATCGGGCAGGAATCAATAAACAAAAAATCATTTGATTATAAAATGGTCAAGAAACCAATTACTTTTTCTAGATCACTTAATTACCATACGTATTATTACTTAAAGAATTATTGCAGTGCAGTTAACTTACTCCTGAGTGGTTTCGAGCACAGAATAGTACAACTTTTCGTGCATGATGGTCGCGTGTGTAATTTTATTCTCAAGAGTCTCCCTTCCATTCCACCACTTCTCACATAATTGCTCTAAGCGTTCTTTTTGATAAAATTGATCCTCAAGACTATCAAACAAAATATTCGTGTATAACGATGCGTAGGTACATATATGAATGTATATTTACCATTTCATCAAGGAAAAGTAATTATTAACAGCAAAAGTCTTCTTTAATCTGTCCAATATATGACATACAAAATTCAACTGCCCTATTATATTAGTATTTGACGACTTAAAGTCTAGTATTGGTAGAGTAGAATCGCTCTGAAAAATTTAAATAACCTTATATCGTTAATAAAACTGAATAAAAAAAATAGTAATTTATTTGTTTTGTATATGTAATGGAATATTGTAAAAAGTTGAACTGTTTATTATTATGTGTAAATTTAAATTATATTGGTTATATTTCATTGATTTTTAGTTCGCTGGCTCTAAAAGTTATGAAAAACATCAAAAATTATCTCTAAACATGGAAAAAAGAAAAGTTTTATCGTTGTCAAATTATAGAGACACAGGACTTGGTCCGCAATAAGTAGGAACATAACATTCCGAGAATGCGTGTCTGTAGAACACTCCCGACATGATCCACAGAGGTACTCCTCGTTGACGAATACTTCATAAACCTGTCAGAGAGTTTTAATGTTCGTTCTCGTATACCATAATGACTGAGGTTATATAACAATATTTCATTTTATATAAAACTCAATTGGAGGACAAGATTAGGTCTACAACAGCCCTGTCCTCTCCCCAGTTTGCAATTCTCCTTCCTTTCAATTTTTTTTTAAATTGTTAATGTAAACATTGATTATTATAATTGTTATCTTGGTAAAATATGAGTTAAAAATAAATAATATTTGTTTTTATTTTGTCAACCAATAAATCAAATGCTCTAGCGAAATCAGTGGATTCCACCATCATTTATTTTGTTCGAAAAGTATAAGACCCGTCCAAAACTGGTATTTAACGTGTGGTTTTCATTTCAAAAATGATGCAAATCTAATCAACAGAAAAATTGAACTCTAATCCACAATAATTAAAAATGCATTACTCTCGAGAGTATTCCCAAAGTATTTCAGTATCAGGCAAATCGGATTATTAGCAAGAAGACAGAATTGTTAGAATATGCGCTAAGAATCGTTAGTTGTTTTGGTAACTTTAAGTTGGTATAACTAGATATAAGATAGAAGTAAGATGATGGTCGTTGTGAAAAAGTGTCAACTGCGTAATGGCTTTGTTTGAATAAAATATCTTACATAAAAACCTGTGCAAAGCGTTTTATTCTTCAGGTTATGTGCCCAGACAGGCTGAAGGACACGAAGAAGTATTAAGTATAGAGAAAACAACGAAAAAACGGCGGTAGTAGCCAGCACAAACAAAAAGGAAAAAGTAAGGTTAAAGTTTTGGCGGTAGTTTTTGTGCGACAGGGCGTATGCACAGGTGGTTTTGTTAAACAAAGGAAAGAGGAAATTAACAGTGAAAAATGTCGCAAACCAGGAGTTATACAATAGAACCGTTGGATGGTAAAAATTATTACAATTGGAAATTTCGTATGGAAATGATATTAGGTGAGAACGTAGTACTGGAATTTGCAACAAAAGAAAAGGTTATAAGCGCAGAAATTACTGAACAACAAAAGGAAGACTGGATTAAAAAAGATGCGAAGGCTAAATCATTAATAATTCAGGGTGTGCAGGACTCACAGTTAGAATATTTGCGTGACAAAGATACAGCATTCAAAATGTGGAGTACATTAGAGGAGAAATATGAGAAAACAGGCTTGCCTGGACAGCTTTATTTAAAGAAAAAATTGCTTTCTATGAAATTAACAGAAAAACAACCAATGGAAGAATTTTTGCATGAATTCGATGAAGTAGTGAGACAATTAAAAATATCAGGAGCAGATATGAAAGATGAAGATCATATTTGTTATATTTTATTAAGTTTACCCAAGTCCTATGACACAATTGAAACAGTGATTGAAAATTCCAAGGACTTAACTTACTCTGAAGTTAAAAAGAAGCTAGTAAGTGAATATGAAAAACGAAACTTGAATAGGCAAAAGGAAGAAAACTCACAAAGTACAGGTTATGCATTTCAAGCACAAAAGTGGGAATGTTACAGATGCGGTGAAAAGGGACATTTTAAAAGAGACTGCAGAGTGAATATACATGGCTCATGGAGAAAAAAGGACAAAACAAACAGTGAAAATAGACTTTCGACATCAAGCTCTAGAAGCAATTTCAGTGGTGTCAATTCAAATTGAGGGTCAAGTTCAAGTGGTTTTAGTTCAAATCGAGGTTCAAGTGGTTTCCGAAATAGATTTAGTAGATATAGAGAAGGTGACAGGAGGAGCAACTATACATCAAACGAAGAGAAAGAAGAAGAACCAGAAAGTGACAAAAGTGCGTGTTTCATGTTAGAAACAAAAAGTGAAAATTCCCAGGATGATAGGGATTGTATACATTTCTTTGTTGACTCGGGTGTACCGATCACATGGTCAATAGAAGGGATTGCTTTGCTGAATTCATAATGCTCAAAGAGCCAATTAAAATAGCAGTAGCAAAGAATAATGAATTTTTGTTGGCTATGGGAGTTGGTAACATAAATGTAATGAGTAATGTAGGATGTAAAAAGGTAGATTGTACTATTAGAAATGTTTTGTATGTACCTAATTTAAGAAGGAATCTTTTGAGTGTAAAGAAATTGGAAATATCAAATATTAAGGTTATTTTTGAAGGTGGAAGGGTTAAATTGATAAACAAATATAATAGCCTGATAGGTATGGCAACTAGAGAAAATTTGTATGAGATATCATTTGTACTATCAAAAATTGAATCAATGAATGTGGGAAATATTGACAGTGATTTTACAAAGTGGCATAAAAGATATGGGCATATTGGGTTTTCAGGGCTTAGAGAATTAATAAATAAACAGATGGTCAATGGATTAGAAAAAGTAACAGTACAAGACAATGATTTTTGTGAACCTTGTATAAAAGGAAAAACAACTAGATTTCCATTTGGTTCTAGAACTAGAAGTAAAAGGATTTTAGAGATAGTTCATTCCGATGTTTGTGGGCCTATTACACCTGCTACATTTGAGAATGAAAAATATTTTGTTACCTTTATTGATGATTTTTCAAATTTTTGTGCAGTATATTTAATTAAAGAGAAAAGTGAGGTATTTGATAAATTTAAAGAATATGTAAATATGACTGAGTCAAAATTCAATGAGAGGATATCAAAATTGAGGTGTGATAATGGGGGTGAATATATTTCAAAAGATATTAAAACGTTTTGTGTAGAGAAAGGGATCATTTTGGATTACAATGTACCTTTCAGTCCACAGCAGAATGGCAAAGCTGAAAGAAAAAACAGAAGTTTGGTAGAAAGAAGCAGGACAATTATGGAAGAATCGGGAATACCGAAGGAATTTTGGGATGAAGCAATAAGAACAGTAAATTACATCATGAACAGGGGAACATCAGCAAGCCTAGACAATGTTACACCAGCGGAAATTTGGTATGGAATACGTCCTGACGTGAGTAATTTTAGGATTTTTGGATGTGTTGCTTATAATCATATTCCAAAAGAGTTTAGAAATAAGTTTGATGCAAAAGTTGAGAAATGTGTTATGGTTGGTTATTCTCAAACAGGGTACAGACTTTGGAATATAGGAAAACAAAAAATTATTAATGCTAGGGATGTAGAGTTTAATGAAAATGATTTTTGGTTCAAAAGGGGAGAGATAAAATTAAATAATGATATAGAAAATGAATTATCAGACATAATGCATGAAACTGGTAAAGTCACAGATGAGGGTGATGCTAGTGATGTTTCAAATAGGGGTTTAAATGAGGTTGGGAGTTCTAGGGAACATACTCAAAGAAGTGTAAAAGTACCTAGTAGATTTGATGACTATGAACTTTATATGGCATTTGATGCTAATAGTTTTGTAGAAAATATACCGGCTAGTTTTGAGGAGTTAGAGAATAGACCTGATAAGGAAAAGTGGTTAAGGGCAGTAGATAGAGAATTAAAGTCTATAGATGAGAATGAAACATGGGAAAAAATTCAAAGACCGAATAATATTAATGTTTTAGATACTAAATGGGTTTTTACATTCAAAGCATTAGAAGAAAATGAAAATGACAAATTTAAAGCTAGATTAGTAGTAAGGGGATTTGCTCAAGAAAGAAATAAAGATTATGACAATGTTTATTCGCCTGTAGCCAAAATGACAACAATAAGAGCTTTATTAATAGTAGGTAATCAGTTTAAATATCACTTTCGGCAACTGGATGTAAAAACTGCATTCCTAAATGGAATTTTAACTGAAGAAATTTAGGTTTATCCACCAGAAGGTATCAGTTCTGAACTAAACATGGTTTTCAAACTTAAAAAGAGTTTATATGGATTGAAACAATCTTCCAGATGTTGGAATGATGAAATAAATAAATTTTTATTGGAAATTGGTTTTGTTAGATCTGAAAACGATTTCTGTTTATATGTTTTTAACTCTGATAAGTGTTACAAAGTTTTTCTTTTAATCTATGTTGATGACATAATCTTATGTGGATCAGATGAGACACAAATAAATGAGATAAAAGATAAATTGGGGGCAAAATTTAAAATGAAAGATAAGGGTGTTTTAAAACACTTTCTAGGACTGGAAATAAATTATAACAGGGAAGATGGCATTTTAAGAATTAGTCAATCAAAATATATTCAGAGCATTTTAAAACGTTTTTGTATGAACGATTGCAATGGCTCAATTATTCCAATAGATCCTAAATTAAAAATTAATTTAAGTAATGATAAACATGTAACAAATAAACCTTTCAGGGAATTAGTGGGTTGTCTCATGTACCTAATGTTGGGATCACGTCCAGACATATGCTTTTCTGTGAACTTTTTTAGTCGATTTCAGGACAGAGGCACTGATGAGGCTTGGAACAGTCTTAAGAGGGTTTTGAGATATTTGAAGTCCACAGTTTACTTAGGTTTAGAATATCATAGAAACGATAATAGGGATTTGTGTTGTTTTGTTGATGCAGACTGGGGTGGTGACACTCTTGATAGAAAATCCGTTAGTGGATACACTTTTAAAATGTTTAATAATACGTTAAGTTGGACAACAAGGAAACAAACTTGTGTGTCATTATCTACAACAGAGGCGGAATTGGTATCACTTTGTTTATCGGTGTGTGATGGACTATGGTTGAAAAAATTATTATTGGATATGGATGTAAATTTTAAATTTATAACCTTTTATGAGGACAATCGGGGATGCTTGGCATTGATAGAAAATCCATCAAACAATCGTAGAGTGAAGCACATTGATATCAAGTTCAGCTTTATTTGTGAAGATATAAATGACGGGCTTATAAAGTTGGTTTATATTGATACAGCTAGACAACAAGCAGATATACTTACGAAAGGATTATCTGGCAATTTATTTATTAAGTTTAGAAATCTTTTTGGTCTAAGCGATTTTAGCGAAGGGGGGTGTTAGAATATGCGCTAAGAATCGTTAGTTGTTTTGGTAACTTTAAGTTGGTATAACTAGATATAAGATAGAAGTAAGATGATGGTCGTTGTGAAAAAGTGTCAACTGCGTAATGGCTTTGTTTGAATAAAATATCTTACATAAAAACCTGTGCAAAGCGTTTTATTCTTCAAGAATCAGGCCAGAATGTCAATAAGAAGTACCCTTCTAGAAAAAAAATTATTCTTATATAAATCAGGAATGTACCGTGCCTTCAAATACTTTCCTCATTAGAGACGACCATGCTTTTTTTTTAATGGTTGGTGACAGTGCCTAATTTTAATAGTTTGGTTATGTCATGTAAATAATAATGGGCGTCTATAATTTGAATTTAAGTATGACAACTGTCAGAATTTGAAGTTTTCAAAAGCTTAGCATGTACAGTTCTGTGCAATAAATTGGCGTACACTTAATATACGCTTATGTAAATATGACTTTTGTTTGAATACCTGTCATGTATGACAATTTGAATTGACGCTATAATTCCATTTGTCAACTTAACTTAAGCCATTTTCACAATGGCAAAATAATGTCAAAATTAGCAATAAGACGTGTACGCCAATTTATTGCACAAAACTGTACACCAACATTGATTACTTATATAAAAAAATTTAAAAAAAAAGTATTTGAAGGCACGGTATCTGCCAACATAAAGCGGATTTTACTTTTTTCACCAAAGGCTGATAATTGTAATAGGTATTAATTGCATGGTGTACCGTTCAGATGTAAATGTATCAGCACCTAAGCTACCTTTTGTTCTTGATACACTACCAAAAATAAACCAAATTTAATTCAAATGGAACACTACAAAAAGTCTATGTCGATGCCATTTTATGTGTCATTTCATGGAATACCGTTGTGTTGTAACCTCTCCCAATTGCACAAATTGTCAATATTTTCATTTAAAAGTATTTAGTAAATGCGTGAACAATAAACAAATGCGAATGTTGCCGTAGTAATATAGCTTATAAACTTCTAGCTTAGATAATACATTTCTGCATAATGCCGTTTTTGTGGGTACTGTGTAAAATATTCTAGCTTTGAAAGCAACATTCCGGCTTATACGTGAACTGTGGAAAATACAAGATATTTATTACGTAATCCTCTTGGTAATTCGTCATAATTAGCAGATCTCAATTCAATGAATGATAGTGAAAAAAGATGAAATTAAAAATAGGTATGGTGGAAACGCGTTACATTCCGTTGCACGTCATACTATACCCTGTCTCAGAATAAGAAGGAGTGATTCAAATATCCCGCCAAAACATGGAACACAGCTTAAAATTTAGTAGACAATTTGATATGACATCATGACAATTGAGGTTAGAAGAACTGTATTAATACTAACTAAGGATTTAGCTGTTTTGTGTTTCATTTACTACTTTCATTAAAATAGATGGATGTGCCGCTTTTCATTCTATACCAGTCAAAGCAGCAATACGAGTGCACGGCAATTCGAAAGAGGAGAGTAAAGTTACAAACACAAGTGAGAGTAAAGTTATAAACACAAGTAGGTGCATACATCTATAATTTTATGAATATAAATCTCTTAACATTCAAATCTGTTCATTCTAGTTTTTGCACAAAAATCATTAGAAGAATCTATGGATAAAGATATAGGCCCAATTTACAAATGAAAAGAGTAGACTTTGTTCTGAGCGTTATGAGAAGGATTGCCATTATAAATATATAATTACTGCACATTTTAGTGAATGTGTATATCAACATGAAAATTGTGAATCAAGTCTATTTATTATTAAATATTTGTATCAGAGAGCAAGAATGAATCAAAGCTTTTACCTTTTATCAAAACATCCCTAAGAACTTGCAGAAAAAGTTTATGCTTATTAGTTTCTATTGTAAATATCAATAAAGAACTTGTACAGATAAATCATTCGTATTACTGCTACAAACCTTGAGGAGGTAAATTCAAGCAACTACTCTTGGAAATGTGAAGCTTACATAGAACAGTAATAAATTGATAAATTTACATCGGCTGAAGTTGTTTACACGACCTGCAAAGATAATTACATATACCTACACATTACTAATTATTATTCCCTATTAAAATTGATGTATTTTGAAAATATATAAAGTACAACACATTTTTATTTCTATTATATATTGGAAATTAACAATAATTTAGTGTTCACATGATTAAAGATTTACATGGTCGGCACAATTTTTTCAAATACTTATTGTAACATTTGTAATTGTTTCTGTCGAAAGTTTTCGAATAACTGATATTCTGAAAGGGGATTTTTTTGAAGCAACTTCACCTTATGTATCAATTCAGAACGTATATGAAGTATTCTTAATTGCCTATCTTTATCGGTATGGCTTTTTAATCCTACAGGTTTTCAACAAAGCGTGTCGTGCACTTATTATACTTGTGCCAATCCAAACTTTTTCCCAAATATTCTCCACCAGATATTTTCACCTCTTTCTATTAGTACAGGTTTCTTTACGTTTGACATATCTGAAATATAACATGTATATGAACATGTGGTAATATAATTAGTATTTAATTAACACTTACTTGAAATTAATGCGTCAATTCTAGAATATGTGTGAGTTGTTCAGTTGATTTATGGTATGAACTCATCTATAGTTATTTTTGCAGTGATATTAATTGTTGGACGTTTGATTTTTGCACTGTCGTACAGTATTTTTGACAGATTCATCAAATTCAAAGTTTCAAATGCCTGATCACTTGTTCCTTATAGGTCTTAAGCCGTCTGATCAACTCATGCTCGTGTTGTACATAAAAGTACGGATTTTATTTAATAACACAATAAACTATAATAAACCGAAGTAAAAATGTAAGAGACTAGGTTATGACTTGACTATAAACATAAAATGGTCAAACTTATTTTCCCATGTTAAATATGCCTACGCAAGAACCAATCAAATACCTTAAAAATATACGCAATTTTGGCGCGATATTTGAATCACTCCTTCTTATTCTGAGACAAGGTATAGATCCATGACGACTCGCCTTGTATATGTTGCCGGATCTATTTTTATTTCTGTCAGTGACATTTGATATACCTAACCAAAGAATAGTATATTATTCAACAAGCGTGTAATGATAGCTATTACCCACGAAGATGAAATTGCAACACGAGCCGTCAGGCGAGTGTTGTAACATCTGAGTGGGTAATAGCCATTATACGCGAGTTAAATACTATACTTTATCTACAACTTAAATGTTGTTCAAAAAATACGAAAGATAAAGAACAATATTTCTTTCTACAAACGCTGTCAAAAGTTGACATTTTGACATGGCAAACTTCAAAAAAAAATGCGATTTTATGTATACAGCATATTCATTACTATATATGTTTGTTCAAAAATACAAAAGATAAAGAGATAAAGGAACAACATTATTTATTAATAGTGACGTTTTTAATACACACAAAATTAATTTTTATAATAATTATTAATCGTTACATTACAGTTGCTAAAATTCATATATATATAAGTATATTTATCTACTAATGTCAAATAATACATGAAAAAATTATACCGATATTAGACCTCATTATTAAACACTGTGTTTGTAAAGTGTTTTTGATTGGATAAGAAACTGTTGAATAATATTATTCAACACTTCCAGGGACCAATGAAAAAATAGGCGGGAAAATATAACCAATTACATTCAAATAAACACTGGAAAAAAAGCGATTTTTTCTTAGTTGCGTAGGCACTGAATGACATCGAACGTCAAACGTTAAATGTCAAGTAGCGTGCTTATTATTATTCTAATCAAATTATAATCTTAACACTTCTACAGCTTTTTCTGTCTGCTGGAAATGTATAATATTTCGTGTACCGCCAATACATTAGTAGATAAAGCATTATATTCAACTCATTGCGTGGATATTTTATTACACTCGGACGATTACAGCACTCGCTGCGCTCGTGCTGCAAACTTCATCCTCGTGTAATAAAATTATCCACGCAAACTCGTTGAATAATATACTATTATGAAATGTCAAATTTGACACAACGGTGGAGTAATATTATTCCATCGAAGTGTCATTATTATTCAACAGTATTTAGTAATGCATGGCATTACTTGATAGAAATCGCGTATTTAATACATATATTACTTAATAGTTGTGGATAAAAAAATTATTCACAATACAATAACTATAACGTAATATATTTAGTAATTGAAATGCTCTAAGACTTTTCTCAACTTATTTATTATATTGATTTAGATTGTCAAAAAACCTTAAATGTTTCATTACGTATCCATAATATTATTTAAAATAAGCAATACTTACGCTATTCACATTAAATTTAACACATGATTATATAGAAAAGTTTGTAAAAAGCCTCGACTGTTTACAGAAACCTTTCGGCATTTTATTCAATGGACGCAAATAAATAATAAATATACTTCTAAGAAGTACTGTTTTTAAACAATTTATATCAACGTAAAAATAAACATGAAAAATTTGACAGGAAGAATATACACAACGCACGTCTTTTTGACAGATATGATTTATCTGTCAACACCGAATTGAACTATAAGTCTATTAAAAATATGTAATAAAGAAATTTAATATTGAAACAGAAATTATGTGTTTATTTGCCATGAATTATATTACGATCAATTTATAAATCTTCTATTTAAGCTAATGAAATAAATGCCCTCTCAGTATAATTTAACAAGGTAACTTTTTTAGTTTCTCTAATAGATTTATGACAACATGTAAACGTCATCGATGACGTGCAAATATATTACTATTGAAGAACTGAAATATTATTTTCATATAGAGCGTTTAATATTATTATTAACCCAACAAGTTGGGAGATGTAATAAAAGTTAATTTGAAAAATATAGAGAATACCTACTGTGTAATGTAGGTAGGGTCGTGATATTTTAACGATATTTTAACGCAACGTGTCAACTTTTATCCACAAGTATAACAAAAGCAAGTAATATTTGGTATTTTTATGTGTTATATTCAGTAAGTATAAGTGATTTCATACATTTTGGAAGACAGTGAAACCTCATTACTTACATCTCTCCTTATTAAAAATTTTAGATTTCTTCTAGAACGAAAAACAAATTTCGTAACTTCTTCCAATTTTTCTTGTCTTTCTTTCATGTCTCGTTGTACTATGCTTTCAAGCAATTTACATTCTGTTTTTCGATTATCTAAATATTCCGTCGCTAGTTGTCCCAACCTAATAGCATTCAACATGCATTCACCTTGTTTGCTCCGATCTAAACGTAATGATTCCAGAACCACATCGAAATATATTGCGTCCTATAGAAAAATAGGTAAGTATTCTTTCTGCGGAAATTATTCCATCAACGTAAAATAAAACAACAAATTTGTTTACATCTTCACTATATTTACAAAAATGTAAAGAACGCGTTTCGCTAACACTGTAGCTTTGTCAAACAGCGATGGTATAATAATTACTTTACAAGTGAAATACGTGTATGAACTTAAATTTGGTAATTACAAGTATGTAGGTATATATGACTCACAGAAACGATTAACTATCAAGTACAAACAGGGTGGGAAAGACATATTAGGCATTTCATCGCAATAGGCACACGGAAAAACCCTAAACGAATAAGTTTATCAAACAAATGGTTTTCTGATAATAAGTGATTTGAGTAATTAGAATCTAGTTTTTTGTTATCATAACTACGTTTATGTTCTGAAATTCTAGTTTTGAAATTTCTGAACGTTCTCCCAATATAAATTTTGTCACAATTACTACCACATTTTAATTTATATACTCCAGATTTATTAGATTTTGACGGTTTGGATTTACTGTTTTTAATTAACCTAGATAAATTGTTATCTGTTTTAAAGCATATATTTAGGTCTAAAGTTTCTAAAAATGTTTTAATTTTAACTGAGGTTTTACCTATGTATGTTAAACATTTATATCGATTATTTTTATTTTTATCCAACCATAATTCGTGTGGTAGAATGTTGTTTCATATCTCATATTCAGTAGAAAATGCTCACTATCTAGCTCGAGTGTCCGTTTAACCCTTATGTCTTTGACCACCTTCAAGTTTTCAGCCAAAATTTGTATGTTTTTAGTACCTAGATATGAGTACCTACATTATTTTTTCTTCTAGAAACGCCATTAATATATCTGCTAGAATTGGTGACAGAAATAATCTGTACTTATGTAAGAAGCAATAAATTCTTCATAAAGAAAGTTTTGGTTTCAAACTTAATTTGACAGAATCAGTAGAAATTCATAAAGCAAAAAGGGATATTAACCTACTTAATGACCAGTAAGGCTTAAATGATACGATTTACCCGAATCTGTTCAACGTGGTTTCTTAAATGATATAGTAAAACCAATTTAAATATATATAATGAGATTGTAATATTATATTCAATTATATTTAGTTTTAGCCTTCGTACCCTTATGAGTCTATTTGTAAATCTAATCTCTTTGTGGTAATACATGTGTGTATGAAATATTCCGTAATTCGAAAAAACCCTTTATTATCCACACCTATATCGATCAAGTGTCAGTTATAAAATACCTACTAATTTATCCGCAAAAGTAATGAATTTTTCGACTTACGACTAATGCTGTTAAATTAATTTGAACATATATTACCACTGTTTTAGCGCGACATGGACGCGTTTCGACCTATTTGAGCCTCCTCAGCATGCCTCCTACGCTTCGCAATCGCAATTACACAAATGAAAACAAATGGTAATAAGATTATGGAAATACTTATATTTTCAAATTAATGTAACGGCATTAGTCGTGAGTCGAAAAAATCACCACTTTTATAGATAAATTAGTACTTT
This sequence comes from Amphimallon solstitiale, assembly GCA_963170755.1. NCBI lineage: Eukaryota > Metazoa > Arthropoda > Insecta > Coleoptera > Scarabaeidae > Amphimallon > Amphimallon solstitiale. The sequence continues at coordinate 79,120,447 of OY720675.1, forward strand.
ATGATGTGCATTTGTCTATAAAAGAAAAGTGAAACTAGATCAACGTGTGTTTGTATAATTAAGTATTTTTCGAATTACGGAGTATCTCATACACACAGGTATACCTACCAGCTCGATCTTCGTATATATACGATAAATTATGAAATTGCAATTGCGTTTTTCAGGAGACACGCCACTATATTGTTACCACTCTGTCCAACCCTTTCCCTCACAAACATAGAACGACGCTGTTCGACACGATCTCCAGATAAAATTTTTGTCAAAGGGAATCTTGGAGAATGCCTTCTGTCAGTTTCTTCAATCAATGATTGACAGTAGACAGTTGTCAAATGAGATATTTGTCAGTTTTTTTGTGATATATTGAACTGAACTTATTATATGTTATTGAATTTATTTATTAAAGTTCTTAATAAAACGATTGGTAACATATTGGCGCCCAACTTAGTGGCTTTGTGATCGCGTAGTGATCAAGGACCCATTAGCACCTATCAAGATGCCAGGAGGAAAAAGGAACAGGAAGGACCGCCAGAGCAGTGATTTCTTGGTAGTTCCACAGCCGGGAACTCCACAGCATCAACTATCGGAAGTTCCAGATCTGGGAGCTTCACAGCATCAATCATCACCTCAAGCCTCTAACCTAGAAATACAGTTGGCCATTCTCGTTAACGAAATGAAATTGATGAATGAGCGAATACAGGCCATAGAGAAGAACAAAATTGCCAATCCTGATACCATCATCAACGTGGAACATGAGGAAATGCCAAAATCTGCGGACATCCATAAAGCAGATGCAGCTACCATAGCCTTCTGCGAAACCCCCATCAATGATGGACCAGAAACAGTACCTGAGCCAACGATTGCCCAAGCGTTCGTTAACAATTCTAGACAGTCAACCATCAGGGAGGTAGGCCACTGCCATCATCAAGTATGTTATCATGCATGTCAACCAATCCAAACAACTACTTCATCTCCAAAACCGTATGGTGGCCATTTAACAGAGGATCCAGAAGTTTTCCTCACCAGATTATTGACTCATCTGGACGGACACGTCTTGGAGGTACCAACAGACGTCGATGTTGCGGTGCAACCGTTTCTCGTGGACGAAGCCTTAGCCTGGGCAAAGAAAAATGCGGGTGGATTCGACACGTTAGTAGAATTCGCTTACCGTTTTCGCCGAGAATTTTTGAGCCCACCAAGACGAAGGGCTCTGCAGAAAGCATGTGAAATAAAGCAGAAACCAAATGAAGACCCTGCCACATTTATCACAAGGCAGAAACGACTTTGTAAGCGTCTTAATCCACAATGGCCGGAAGATGAGTTGGTGCAACATTTAACAATGCTGCTAACTGAACAATATTGTATACAGATCGCCCAAGCCAATCCAACATCAATGAGAGAGCTACAAGAAGCCGTCGAAAAGTGGTCTAATATTTTCATGAACTTCTCTGATATAACACCGCAGACTAGCCAACGATCATTATCAATTAAGAAAGGGGTTACTAGTCCGACGTCGTTACCTAAGTGCTGGTTTTGTCCTCGTCATCACTACAACAGGGACTGTCCCCATCAGCCTGCAGGTTTTGCGGCACGACACACACCAGTCGCCCGGAATTCGGGGGAAAGGAGAAGGGGCCGTCCCTCAGACAACGCAGGAACGGCCCTAATTACCACAGCATCGCCCGGGAACACCATATCCATAAGATTAAAAATAGGCGACAGCTTCGTTCTAGCCAGAATAGACAGCGCTGCCAGCCGTAATCTCATCAAAACCAAATGGATCACTGGGCCCATTACCATCACACCGAGGGTTGAATTCTCTATGGCATTGGATAACCACACCTTCTCCACGAATCGAAGTGGTATCCTGAAGGCTTCCGCTGGTGAATACCATTTTCAATGTAATGCTTTGTTGGTTGATAACTTACAAACGGATATTATTTTGGGACACCCCTGGCTACAAGAAAATAAAGCCGTAATAGACTACATACGAGGATGCATGCATGTAGGAATCAGACGGCGGGAAACCATTTTTTTTAACAAAGTCCAACCACAACATACCGCCCCTGAAGTGGATATGAAAAGTGTATCCGTTGAAATGGAAGGTTGGAGCCCGACCCAACAAGACGTCTTCCGTAACACCTTGAACGAATTTAGAGTACTGTTCACTGTAGGTGGCCCCATAAACACCACAACCACGACTAAGCATGTTATCAGATTAAAGGATAACATGCCAGTACGAGTACCACCTTATAAGTATACGCCCCAGAAGAAAATAATAATCGCCGAACAAGTAGAAGAAATGTTAGCCACACGGGTGATTAGACCTAGTCATAGTGGTTATAGTTCACCTATCGTTATCGTCACCAAAAAAGACGGTAAGCCAAGGTTCTGCGTGGACTATCGCCGGCTGAACGAACGTACGCGGGATGAGGTTAGTCCACTTCCACCCATTCAAGAATCTTTGAGAGACTTGGGAACTGCGAGGATCTTTACGACTCTAGACCTAAAAAGCGGATATTGGCAAATTGAGTTAGATGAAGACTCTAAACCCTTCACTGCTTTCACCACACCAGACGGGGCGACTTATGAATTTAATGTAATGGCTTTCGGCCTCAAGGGGGCGCCCGCAACGTTTCAAAAACTCATGGCCCAGGATGTGCTGGTGGGATATCTACAACAGTTTACCATGGCCTATTTGGATGATATTATCATATATTCTAACGATATGGAAGAACATCTATACCATATCCGATTAGTGCTCGAACGACTAGAGCAGCATGGACTCCGGTTGAACCTTCAGAAATGTCATTTCGCCAATACCCGTCTCGATTACTTGGGTCACCAAGTGACAGAAGAAGGTAACCAACCCCAGTCGGCCCATGTCAAAGCCATCCAAGAAGCTGAACTTCCAAAGACAAAGAAGTCCCTGCGCCATTTTCTGGGTACCATAAACTGGTTAAGAGACTACATACCGAACGCTTCAAGCATTATGGCCCCGTTGACAGATCTTCTGGCCAAAAATACCACGTTCAGATGGACGGATTCAGCCGCGGAAGCCTTCCAGGTTATCAAGACCGCCGCCTCAAAGCCTTTATTTCTGCATCGACCGAATCTCAAGCAACCATTTGTGTTGCAAACCGATGCCAGTTCCATCGGGGCTTCGGCTGTACTGTATCAGGAGGAGGACGGCAAGCGCAAGATTATCAATTACGCCAGTTTGCGATTTAATAAGACCGAGCAGCGCTACCATGTGAATGAACAGGAGTGTCTGGCTGTGGTTTGGGCTATTAGACGATATCGTCACTATCTGGAAGACCAGCCATTTAAATTACGAACCGACAGTAAGGCCCTCACCTGGCTACATAACTTCAGGGAGGCCAAATCAAAATTAATGCGTTGGTCGCTCCTTCTCCAGGAGTTCACGTACACCGTAGAACATGTGCCAGGCAGACATAACGAACTGCCAGACATCCTTTCCCGACATCCTGGTACGGAAGAAACGTGTCCGACTTTAGAAGAAGCCGACCGATTGGTACTCGATACTGTTACACCATGGCAACACCCGACTCTTGAATACATAAGCCTAACGCAGGAGGAGGAATCAATACTTCATGTAATCCAGGATGCGCAACAGAATGATCCCGACACTCAGGAAGTGGCCCAACGATTACTTCAAGAGTCCCTGGATACGAAACCCCAGGAGTTCGTCCTCGAAAATGGCCTGGTGAGGTATCGAGAGAGACAACATCAGCCAGTATTTGTACCCAAGACCGCCCGACTACAGGTGCTCCATCGGTACCACGACCACTTTACAGCTGGACATCCAGGGACTGAAGAGACGTACCGAGTAATCACTGAAAGGTTCCATTGGCCAGGAATCCGGGCTGAGATCATCGACTACGTCCGGGGTTGTAGATTATGCAACGCTTTCAAAAGAGGACCAATCCAAGAAAAGGCCCCTCTTAGACCTCACACTTCAAGGCAACCATTTGAAATATTATCGGTGGATATAATCGGGCCACTGACGAAAACGCGCTCCGGAAAAAGGTTCGGGGTGGTCATCATGGACCTGCATTCCCGATGGGTAGAGGCCCAGGCAGTCAAAACCATTAACACCAGCGTGGTCACTAGTTGCCTTGAGAATGTGTTCTATCGCTTCGGTTATCCGATGGCCCTTCTGACTGATAATGGCCCTCAGTTTACGTCCAAAACATGGGACGCCGCACTAAAGAAATGGCAGTGCAACCACTGGACGACTCCTATATACCATCCTAGGGGAAATCCAGTGGAACGCCGAAATCAAGAATTGAAGAAGGGTTTGAGGATACAGTTGGAAGGAGAAACTCCGGAGCGGTGGGACGAGAAATTGGGCCAAGTACTATACAATCTCCGCACACGCCAGAATGCAGCCACCGGGTACTCGCCATCGAAGGCTTTGTTTGGTTTTGAACTTCGGAGACCAGGGGAATGGAGAGATCCACCTCGAGGAGAACCAGAATCCAGGGAACAGAGAGAACGGAAGATACTTTCCAATCAATTGCACTACCGGGAACGGCGATATGCACAACCAAATGCACCGATGCCCATACAACCCGCGCCAGGGGATTTGGTAATGGTACGTGCATATGCATCACCAGGACAGCCGTTTGGGCCTAAATGGATGGGTCCCTACCCGGTGAAAGACGTCGTCGGGCCAACAGCTATCTGGGTAGAACGGTCAGGAGGTCAGTGGGCAAAATACCATATCGATCAGGTGCGAATTGCCCAACCAATCAATGCAGCTGGTTCACGGCGTCCGGAGAGCCAGGAATTAGTTCCACTACAGGACCCATCTCAGGAGCCCCAGCCTGGGACCAGCCAACAGTAGGACAGACGCAGCTGAGAATGTTAGACAGAAGGCATTTCCCTAAAAACATCAACGTACCTGGAGCATCAAACGAATCAGCGTCTTTCAAGAAGGGGGGGCGTATGTTACCACTCTGTCCAACCCTTTCCCTCACAAACATAGAACGACGCTGTTCGACACGATCTCCAGATAAAATTTTTGTCAAAGGGAATCTTGGAGAATGCCTTCTGTCAGTTTCTTCAATCAATGATTGACAGTAGACAGTTGTCAAATGAGATATTTGTCAGTTTTTTTGTGATATATTGAACTGAACTTATTATATGTTATTGAATTTATTTATTAAAGTTCTTAATAAAACGATTGGTAACAATATGGCATGCAGCACAGCTTTGGGAAGGTTAAACCAGCGTATGCCGTAGGTAGAAGGGTATAGCTACGAAAGCAGACATAAAGTACATATTGGCCGATCCAAACGTATGCCAGCTCGGCGTCGATTACCATGCCCAGGACAACTTTAGACCGTCTATAGCGAGTACAACACCGCTACCTGCGGGCCGAAAAGCACGCCGGTGGCATTCAGCAGGAACACCCCAAAGGTAAATTTTCTAAAGGAATTTATGAAGAAAATCAATAGAAAGTTCTTCCACCAAAGGGTAAGCTTCGTAGAAAAATGTGCACCAGTGGCGGCTGATGAGTACGTTTTAGTGAAGCAATTACATAGACAAGACGGATTCCTTTATTATCGATGATATGCTCGGCATCTGGGAGTATATCAACGATATTAAATGAATCAGTCTTGTCTATGTAATTGTTTCACCTAAACGAACTCATCAGCCGCGACTGCTGTGCACTAGAGGCTACTACGAAGGACAAACCCAGAGGAAGACACATAACCGTCACGGAGGTAATCAGCCTCCTGTAAACAACGGAAACTCCCCGGAAACGCAATGCGAAACACCCAAACCTTCCCTGGAAAATCCTGTCTAATAATCCGGATTTTCCGTGATCGATTTCGTCGGACAAAATCACAATCTATCGCCCCTAAAATACGGGTATCTCAATAATACACCGCAAACACACATATTACATGACGTAGGAATCCATAGAAGACTATGAAACCTCTTACACATACACAGAAATCCCTAGTAAGACACTCCGAGGAGCATGACGTTAGTACAAAGACGCCCAGAGAGGCCAGCAGTCCGAGCAATTGTAAAAGGTGCGGCATGCTGAGAAGATCCAAATAAGTCGAAGCGCGTCCATGTCTCCCTAAAAAATTACAAAATATTTTCTAATCTCTTTATGGCTTAATATGTTTGCTTGCAATGCTTTTGAGTCTATTTGTAATATCTTTAATATGTACCCATGTATTTGTATCGTTATAAAATGTCCTAAAGTCTTTAATCTGTTACCTGTAATTAAATAACTCCCTACTTAAGTAAAATTCACAAGTTGAGTATATCTTCGTTTCTAATTCAGAGTATATTCATAGTTTCTTTAAAAATGAAAAGGCTCTATATCGAACCTATAGCAATCCTATAGCCACAAGTAGTATAAATATATACATCGTAAACGTAGTGATTACTCGAAGTTGCTACCAGACATAAGTTTAACTATATTTGTAGCAGGTATAGAATTACATTATTATTCGTTCTTGCCATATACTATCTACCAATATTAGATACATCGTCCGTACCATGAGTATCTGAGGATCTCTAGAAAAATTGGCATAATATAATATCATATACGGTCCATTAAGACATATCTAAATGAAAATTTTACTCCATCAAAAGATCCAAAATTAAATTATTCCAAGCTTCAGAAACTGCCACAAACATTAGCTAAACTTGAAATTGATGATCTTGTTCCGATATTTATATCATACGTTTCCCGACAATAATATTCTTTTTATTCCCTTGGTTTTTACAATTTAATTTAAATAAAGAGGCTTATATGAATTTTATGTATGCTACGTAAATAATAACATATTTATGCCTATTTATGTACATTTTGATTTATTTGTTTCAATTAAATAATACAATAATTTTATAGGATTATTAACGCATTTTTTTTGTACAAATTTCACAAAGCGATTGGTATTTATCGTAGTTCAGAGAATTTTATAAATTATACGAAGGTACGATAACAAAAACTCACTTCATCTGCTGTTTTGATATAAATGAAACGACTAAAGACAAAAGGAAAGCAAAACCCGAATAATTTAGAGAATATAATGGGTCTATCAATTACAATTCCCTTAAAGCAAAAAATACATTACCCTTTTACAAACATCTATGATTTTCACATAGGCCTCATTAATGACGATGGCTGCTTCCTTCTTCAAAATTGCATTCTGGACAAGAGCGGTCAACCTCTGACATTCTATTTCTACTGGAAGGCTGCCAGGAGCAACGTAAATAGTTCTATCCTCTAATTCTGCAACGAACAACTACGCAAATTTAAATATAAAAATACTGAAAATAATCGTTTTATCACACAAATGAGCAATTATTTTTTGTTGTGCAAAACATATTTGTTAAATTTGATTTTCCGACTCGAACACTTAATTAAAGCGACTATTAATTAAAATTAAACAAAAGCGGCAAAATAATTGTCGAAAAGCTATCAGACTGTCGAGTTTTTACCTATGAACTACGGATTGAGATAGATAGTGTCTCCTTTCATATCGCATTATATTCACATACATAAATAGAATTTGAATAGAATATATGTTATATACAAAATAAGACAAATACACAAATACCTATATGCAGCTAATGTAGTTTTCGTCGCTTTCGACATCTTAATACTTGATATTTGTTCAATATATTCCTGGCAATATTTTGATATTGTCGATAATTCTTGTTACCAATAAAGACAACATCTACACTACTAGACAAAGATGAGGTGACCAGACGTCCCGATTTTGGCAGGACAGTCCTGATTTTTAACAATTTGTCACGCGTCCCGCGGCATTTTAAAAAAGTCCCGATTTTTGGAGAGAATGCACGGCAAGCTAAGAAACGGCGGGAGAACGGGAAGGGAATATACGGTTTTCGGCGGCCGTGTGGCTATTTCGCCAGGATATGAGTTTTATATTATTTTTGTTAATTTTATAATGTTAGAATGCTTGTGAAAAATTTCATGACTTTTTAAACAACGACAGCCATCTACTACTACCAATCTACTCAAATGAGAAATATGCCAAAGAATAAAATAATACTTTACCTAATTTTTTTAATTTATTATATTTGTAAATTTTACTTATGTTGAAATTTAAAAAAACATATTGCAATACTATTTTTGCGTTCTATGAAAATTTTTTTTATACTTAACTTTACCTGAGAGTAGAATAAACGGCCATAAATGATTCAGAAGTAGCTTTATACACACCACAGTTCTTTTGAAAGAATTGTTAAGTGACTAAATTATAACAGGTATTTGGGCATCCTCACTATTCCTAACTGAAGATTTTAGTTCCGAATTTTACAAACCAAGCATATTTACCTTTAATCCTGCAAGGGTGTTAGACTTTTCCAATTCTTTACAACGCAAAAGATCCAATTGTTTTCTACAAATAAAATTCTCTTGATGAATATGTTCGATAATTTTCTGAAAATAATTCAAATCTGTAATCAGTGGAGTTAATTTGTTAACAATTATTACTTCTGGAGGTAAATCTTGAAAAGCTAATTGAAGTCTCCTATCTCCTGCTAAAGCATTTCTTATATTTTGTCGGTCTCCAAACGTGGCATTGTCCAGGTCAAATCTACTTTGTACAAGTTTCTTTTTTAAGGTAATAACTATATCCTTATCTCTTCTAAGTGCATATTTCTTATCAGCAAATATTATCTTCTTGTCTCGTTCTGCAAATATTTAAATATTCAATTAAAGTCTATGAAATTGTTACCTTTGTTTAAAAGAATTTAGTGAAGTAGCCAGGTGAGCAAAATAAATTACATACTTTTGCTTTGTTGATTGAATATATATATATATATAGTTTTTGAAAGAATGTATTAAAATTATAAACCCAAAATATATTGATATTTATATTAAAATGTGCTAATTTCTCATTCCACCTAATTACTATTCTACCCTTGTTTCTCTCCTAATTCTAAAAATATTTGAATCTAACTTAACTCTGACTATTCGAGGTGGGACCCAAAAAACGAACTGAGAGCGCGCTGCCATTCGTAGACGTAGTAGAGAGTTCTCCCGCTAGATGGGGTTAGTAGAGACCATCGCGAAACAACTGTGCAGACGGCGTCAGTTTGTCAGTTAACGTTTTTAATCCTGGTGTTCTGTCTCTCTTACTTTTATTTTGTTCCACCTGCGAAGTCGTTATGGTAAATTAAAAAAAAAAAAACAAGTGTGTGTGTGAAATTTTGTTTCCTGCTTGAAAAATCGGCAACGGAAACTTACCAAATGTTTTAACAGGCTTTTAAGGAGGATGCTATGAGCCACACACAAGTTTTTGAGTGGTTTGGGCGCTTTAAACGTGGTGAGATGAGTGTTGAAGACCATGCTCGTTCTGGGCGCCCTTCAACATCTCGAAGCGATGAAAACGTTGAAAAAATCCGTCAAAAAATCTACGAGAATCGTCGTTTCACAATCGACGAAATTTCAGAAGAGACAGGCGTGAGTTGGAGCTAGTACCAGCGGATATTTGCAAATAAGACGTGTTTCCCCTAAATTTTTTTCACGCCTTGTCACACAGAATCGAAAAAACATTTGATTGAATTTGAGCCAGGACTTAAAAAAAGAGATTGAAAGTGATCCAAGCTTTTTGACCAAAGTCATTACAGGTGATAAGAGTTGGTGTTACGGATACCCAGAATCCAAGCAAGCGTCAAGCCAGTGGAAGACTCCCAACTCTCCCAGACCAAAAAAAGCAAGACCAGTGAGATCGAATGTGAAGACAATGATCATTGTCTTTTTTGATGCTCGTGGAATATCGGGAGTTTGTTCTCCCTGACATTTCGCAGTACATATAAATGGATGATTTATTGCTTTACGACTTGTTTACCAGTCGCGCCGAATATTTGCCTCTTTTTTTGTAGACTGGTTTCGTTACATTGCCCCCTTCTTAAAAACTGCGTTTCGTCCACAAACACGCTATTCCATGTTCTTGTTGTTGGCGGATGACGGAATCTACATTGGGACCCACGGGTGCACCCAGCTGTCTTGTAAAAATGGCAATCCACCGTCTTAGGTTGTATAACGGGCTGATTGGGTCTATAGCTGCATACGACTATTTTCATACCAGTATGCCGAAACACCACCTACAGCATGTTTCTTGCGATTCTCCATTCCAGACGGTCTAATCCGCAGCCCAGCTTCGGAATTGCCAGCCTCCTTATATTTTGCTCGAGTGCACGTCCTCGTAAATCGACAAGGGATTCCCATAAGTTGGCTCTCTAGGTTTTTCGGTAATTTGTCGCACATCCGCCACTTCACCGCTGTCACGTCCATGGTATGGGGCCAATCGGTTGAAATGCACCACCCTTGACTTACTATGGGGTGATCGTCTTATGCGATAAACCACGTCATTTATTCGCCTTAGTACTTCACATGGTTGTTGGAGGGAGCTTTGGGGACAGGCTTCGGCGACGTTGAGGATTATACAACCAAACAAGGTCCCCTTCTCGATAACCACCTCTCTCGGCTTGCACGTCGTAACGATTCTTCGTCCTGTCGCTGGCATCCTGAGTGTGATGGCGCTCGTGGGCATCCTCCAACCTTCGCCTGGGTCCGCTGACGTAGTCTTCTCCATTTGGGTTCTCCACAACACGCTTGAGTAGGCCTTCCTCCACCTTCAGTGAGTCCCATTGAGCCCAGTAAGATTCCAGTCCCTGTGAACGAGGAGCTACTTCTTGCCAAGCCGGTCCGCGACCAGTACCTTTCCAAACCATCAATGAACCAAGGTCTTCATCAGCTTCTTGATCGATCCGCAAATTGTCAGGTTGCCACTGATCGTCAACCACGGTAGTTCTGAATGTGTTGGCCGATTTTTCTTCTAGTCGGTTGCTATGCTGCAGTCTTCTGGACGTGATCTCCTTGCAATAGCATCAGCGTTTTGGTGTTGAAAGAGATGCAATTCGCGCTATTGATTTTGAGGCTCTACGATACTGGGTCGACGATTGCCTCTTCTCATCGACCCGTTTCAATTTTCGCTGCTCCGCTATGGTTTTCTTGGGCTCCTTCCCGCATTTACTATGGTCATGGCCCATTTCCATTTCCAGTTTCAGCATCGGAGCGTTCTTCTCTTATGTTGCACCTGATTCACTAATCGTCGGACTACCTGTTCCAGCTGTGCATGCCCATACTTCATCTCAAGTCGCTTGATTAATTTAAGGTAGTCTTGACACTCTTCCGGACGTAAGGTCTGCAGAATGTCACTGGCCTCTCCTCTTAACGACACAATCAGAGCAGTAGCTTTCTCCGGTGACGTCCACCCATTTGCTCCTGCAGCGGCTTCGAATTGTTTCCGGTACGTCATCCATGACGTCTTCCCATCGAAGGTGGGAGGTTTTACCTTTGCCTTTGCTGTTCGGGAGATCTCCAGGCTTCCGCTTGAGGTGTCATGGGGACCGCAGTCGTTCATCGCTGGCAACTGAAGCTGAACCCCAAAGTCGTCCCCCATTCCGAACACGCACTCCTCAACTTTCTGTTCTACGGCTTCGATTGCCCCAGAAAACTCCTGTCTCCCATTCGATGAATTCTTTTGAATGTCTTCCTTAAAAGTAGTCTCGAGTTGTTTTGAATTATTTGCCATTTCATCTTTTAGAGTCTCGCATTGTTTTGCAATTTCATCTTTTAGAGTCTTGAATTGTTTTGCAATTTCATCTTTTAGAGTCTCGAATTGTTTTGTCATTTCATCTTTTAGAGTCTCCGTTATTAAGCTTAGATCAGCCTGTACTTGAAACAAATATTTCTCGGGATCCTTACCTTCATTTATTTAAAGGTCACGAAGCCGATCCTGGAGAATTGTTTTTTTCCAGACGTATTTGCCTCCCTTTCTTCCAATTCTGCCCTTAACTCGGAGACCTTTAATTCTTCCAAACGTTTGGTAGCCATTTATTTATTTATTTATTTATTTGCACTTATTTTGTTTATCCCACTTCTGACACCAATTGTAGCGTTTTCGGATTCGCAATAAACAATTCGTGCAATTTATTTATTTAAAACAGTCTGTATATTCACACGCGAAAAATTAATTACAATATAAAAATATAAAACTAATGTATCGCACTTAAAATTATTAGGATTTAAATTAACACAGGTATTTATTTCTATTACTAATATTTATGTCCGTATATTTATGTAACACTACCGTATTTATATCACTTCTATTTATATAACACCACACCACTATATTTATTTTGTACTATTTATATTTATGTTTACTCTTCGGCTACCACTCAAGGAACTAATTATTTATGTTTATTTATCTTCACTGTTCCGCACGAGACTATTGAATCTCTTACTCCGGAATGACTCATCCATCGGTTCAACTGCTTTTATATACGCATACGAAACATCTGGAAATAATCGCGAAAACTCCATCTTTCTCTCGATGTTTGTAGAACATACGACACACATTCTGTCTCTTCGCAGTACATATAAATGGATGATTTATTGCTTTACGACTTGTTTACCAGTCGCGCCGAATATTTGCCTTTCTTCTTTTTGTAGACTGGTTTCGTTACAATGTCAAAGATAAGAAATATAGCTGATATATAAAACGAAAACGTAACAATAGCAAAACTCTTATTAAGACGAAAAGTAAATAATTCTGTAGTACTATAAAATAGAAAAGGAAACAAACTTAAACTCTGAAAGAAAACAATAAATTTGTATGAAACTAAACAAAATGTTTCAGTAAGTATAAACGCAAAAACAAGGAATTTATTAAATGCTCAAATAAGCCTCCTTCTTCCTTGAGCTGAGCAGTAACTCAGCTGATTATAAAAATTTCAACGGACATCTGTTAACATTTTCGGGGTAACATGTTTCGAATATATGTACAATAATTTTGGCGCGTAGTTGTTCTAAATTAGATGGACGAAACGCGATTTAAAAATGTACTAGTCGACTAGAGATCGAGCGTGAACAAAATTCAAATGAAATGCGCAAGTACAGCTGCTATCCTTGTTGCACTGATTAAAAGAGAGTCAGTCTAGCCTCAGCGTAAATGTACTCGAATCCCCTCTTTTCCAACACTACACTCGACCAAAAAGCAGTTTGTATATTGCTTTCTCGTATTAACTCATACAAACTCTCGGTGTCGTCGTTTTATCACACAGTAAATGCATCCCAACTTGCAGACAAGCAATTAGTATACTAGTTTTGATATTGATAGCTCTAGCAGTTTAGCCATTATCGTGCTCGGTGAGGGTGATGGGGGGAGAGGGGGGAAAACACCGATTTTTTAGAATCCACTTTTTAACCATAATGCGCTTTTTATTATCTCAGAACATCTACCGTTTTCCCCTTTAATAATTTAAATGACATCAAACTATGCATGGCACATTATCCGAAAAGAAATCTTATGAGGAATTCATACGTGGATTCGGTTATTCAAGTGAAGATAAGATGTAATATTAGAGTATTTTAGTGAAGATAAATATACTACTAAGCTAGTATATAACGAATCAATAATAACAATGGCAGATAGAAATTTGAAATAAAATTTTGGGAATTTTGAAAGTTTTTTGTCTTAAGGCTTTAACTTTCAGTGGTATAAGAAATACTTTTTACAAGTTAAACGTCTTGACTGTGTTTCTGATAACTTCAAATGGCCCGAGCACAAAATTACAAACTAGAATCTATAAAACAAATAAATATATCGTTTTTAACTTCCGAATTGTTTTCCTAGCTTTTATCGAAAAAATTGTTATGTATAAATATAAAGTAATGCAACACGCTCTAAAATGTAAAATTTGTTGTTTTAAAATTGGCTTGCCGAATTTTAAACCTGTTGTCGGGAATGTGAAAGTTGGTGATATGTCTCAAATTAAGAAGATCGAAGTTTATTACCAACTCTTAATAAACATATGAACACCTTTCTAGGTATGACCCTAATAGATCGTACATCGTGGAGAGAGACGTCTGCATGTCATCTACAGAAGTTAATCATTACTCCGAAACCGATATAAAAAATATAACTTCATAAAAATTATTACCCAACTGAGCTGTTGCTCAACAAATCAATAACTTTGGAAATATAGAAACGGTGTGTATTTTCGATACTGGAATACTAGAATATTGGTCGCACGAGAATAACTTTTACTTTCTTATACGTAGTATAAGGAAGTATTGTGATGATGAAAATTTTCGACCTCGAGATTTTTGCAGATGTCCACGTTTTGAGGTCCCCTGATACCAAAAAAGTGGTTTTTAAAAAAATGTCTGTGTGTGTGTGTGTCTGTCTGTCTGTCTGTGTGTCTGTCTGTGACCACGATAGCGGTCAAACCGCTGGAGATATCAATTCAAAATTTTGTATTTACGTGTACAATCTCCCTCTTGAGATCTGTTTAGTTTTTCAGTAAAATCGGTAGACCGGAAGTAGCAGTTTACTTCAGTGAAAAAATTGAAATTTGCAAATATTTCTTCAATTACTAAGTTTAGACTAATTTATAAAGAATTCATAAGTATTTAGAACTTAATTTCCAATATCTTTTATATAAAAAAAATTTCAAGATTCGGACCGGAAGTATCACTTTTACTCTTACCGAATAACGATTTTTTGCAAATATGTCGTAAATTATGCATTCTATATACATTTATGAAGAGTACAAAAGTATTTAGAGTTAGATTTGGAATATTTTTTGTATAAATGAAATTTCAAAATTCGGACCGGAAGTAACGCTTTCATACGTATAAGAAAGTCGTGTGGTGGCCACACCTCATTTTTTAGTTATGATTTTATGTCAAAAATATTTTATTATGATAGTAATTACATCTAATGAGGTAAAACTTAAACTCTACGTAAATCCTATGATCTTATATATTCTTATACAACTGCACAATTACATATGATACCACTAACATACATAATATCATATTTCGAAAAGTAAACTATTTTCAATATAATTCTATATACATAATATAACAATAGTCTCTTACAAAAATCATCGAAGAGACAGGGATATAATGTTTTCAGTACATCCATAGTGGTAACAGCATAAAGGTCTCTGCCCACTACAACGTATCATACTATCACCGTAATAGGAACGTAACAGGCATGAAAAACAACACGATACGCTCTGCTATGCCCACTGAAACGGATCGACGGCGTTCTGTGTCCGTATACATCCCGTATGATGCCCGTATTCATCCCGTATGATGCCCCTATACATCCCGTATGATGCCCGTATGTAATCCACCAAAATAGATAGGACAACTCGGTTATAACCCGTATGCTCACCGTTTCGCCGCCTGTGCGCATCGGTTTGGCAACATCCCGTGCCGTGCGCGGAGCGTATCGGCACCGGCAAAATATTCTCGCCGACAATTATTAACGCCCCGTGCATAGTACGCGACGGTGCTGGTCGGTGACGAACCGGTCTAATGGGCATAGTCACATACTTTTCAATACAAAGAATATTTTTTTACCCGACACGTTCCTATTACGGTGATAGTATGATACGTTGTAGTGGGCAGAGACCAAGCGGCTATCATTAGTCACCGACCGTCCGATGTTACCCAAGTTTATCTAAATCGAACCAAAGCGAGAGAGTAAAGGTAATGGATCCCACTTACTTGCTTGACCAGCAAACCCTATAGTTAGTTATTTTTTAAGTGAAAACTTCTATGGGCGCGTTGATGCATTGAACGAGACTGAGCCGTCACGCTCGGAATGTAACGCTCGTTCGGGTAAAATCGGCTCGAGTCGAGTCGACTAAGGGAGCGAGAGAGATATATTTAACGCGTCTCTGCCGTTCTCTGCTATACTCGCTCGGCAACTGTTTCACGCTCGGCTTTGTATTATAACACTAACTAGCGGTATTTAATTTCAATTAAATTGAAATTTAGAATAAATACGCGAAATATTGTGTTTTTATTTTCTGAAATTGTCCGCGTACAGATGCGATCCCGAGCCGCTCAGGTATGAGGCCGGCACGTTACCATTAGACCAGCGCGGGTACTCGTATGAGAATTATCATATCGTCTATTTGTATATATACATGCGTACGTATGAAGTTTTGAAGTGAAAACTTGATCAGACCGAGCGAAATGTACTAGAATAATGTATACACAATAATAATAAATATATATTTTTTAAATGTAATATAGAACGAAAATGGAAAATGTAAATGAATATAGAACGAAAAAAAAGTTGTATTTCGTATTATTAACCTCGCCTTGATGAAGTTTTCACTTCTGCCGTGTGGTCTTAAGCACACCCATTTCTTTTTTGTAAATTGAAGATCTTAATAATGCTTACTAATGTTACTTATAAGTTTATGTTAAGTTTTAGTGTTTAGTTAAATATATCTTTAGAAAAGTTTCCTAGCGAAACCATGTTATAAACATAAACTTAGTCCTATTTTCATATATTATAAACAATTATAGCTACTTATCCATATGCAATATTTACTATATAAATTTATAAGTCCTTTGTACTGGATTCTTTTATCTTTGGTAGTCCATCTTGGTTCACTCATTCCATGAAGTTTAATCTTCCTTATTGATAGCATATCAGATTTCATATATATGTCGTATATCATCGTGGAAGTTTTTGTTCACCAAATAAGAGTAAGTCCAAATACAATACCTATAATACTTGTTAGTTAGAGGGGTTAGAGTTTAGGAAACCAAATATTCCACTATTATCATAAATGTCAACCAATTTGTCAGTATGACATTGGTTCATCTATTATTACACTACTACAATCTACAGCAAACTGTGATTGCAATAGATTGTAATAAGGGACCATGGCTGCCAGTTAATGGAACCATCTCGGAAATAACTATGAAAGTGTTAATATTATTGAGGAAAGATACTACCTATTCTTTCTCAATGGTTAATATCGACGTAATTAGTGCCGTTTACATCAGATGAATAACGAAATAAGCAGTGCGCATCTGAAGGAAAAACCAGTGAAATAAATGAAACGTCACTCCATTCCAAAAACTAGCGGTTTGGCTTGCTGTCTTTAGTACACGAATTTTTAATCCGATATTCTTATGTGAAGCGGAAAGATATCGGAACAATTCATCACAACTATTTCTAATTCATTCTCATGACGATGAATTCCATTAGGGATACTTCAAAAGGGGTGGTGCCATATAGTTCCACAGCCCATGAGGCAATGGCATACATTCTTTGGCAGTGACAGTTATTGATCTTATAATAGGAACATGAAGATAAATTGGTATTTGTCCAGTCCGACTCTCGATAGTGACTATTCCTGCGACTATCGAAAATGGATAATTACTATCATGTGAATGATTAGTTTTTTTCTGTTGAAATCAAGAACAACAATTTAGGCACACATCCTCTTTCTTTTATCCTTGTTTTTCCAATCCTTTCTAATTATCACGCGATTTTAGCATATATGAGAAACAGTGGATTTTTTTAACTTCTTGACGTACAAATGTCTGCTTGTAATGTTGCATTGTCAATTTAACCTATTAAACTTTTCATGCACAAGAAATGCACATATTTTACTTTTTTCTGACAATTTTACGATCAAAACGAGGCATTAACACGCACCGATCAACGTCTCGACGAAAACTGCAAAGGCGAATGAGGCAGCCTCACTTAGCAGGTGCTTTTCAATTCCATTATAATTTTTATATCGGGGAAGTACCAAATAGCTCCGCTTGTAATAGACAAAATAACGAATTTTTTGTTAATTATAGATGAGAGTCTATTAAAACCGGGCACATTTCTTATATGCGAGTTCATTATATGTGGATTCCACTGTATTACAAATTTTAAACTATACATATACGAGTGTAAAAGTTAGGGTCTGCTTTACCTTGTAGCACTATCACCGCGACGAACCCATTGAAACTAGTATTGCACATTTGTAGAACTGTACAACTACACTACAACCAGCAGGTGTGTTTTTGTTACCATAACCTCAGTTTCTTTGTTACTGTAAACAACTTATTTATTTAAATTAAGGGTCCTCTATAGTGGATCTGTGAATAATGGAAAAATAATAGCAGATTTTTGATGCAAGATGTTTTTGTTGATTTTAAATTTGGAGAACACCTCACATCAACTTATGAAGAATTTAGTAATCTACCCCGTTGAATAATCGAACTTGGAAAAAAAATTATCTGTTTAAAGAAAATTAATTAAAATGTCAAAATCTTTAAAACAAGTTTTCTCAAAAATCCTTCGGAGGAGATTAGTTTGCTTGCGTTCACATTATAAATTGAATAAAAAGCTACCCCGCTCTGCACTTATTTTTCGTTCAACTATTCTCTACTTTGTTTTAAATTAATATAAAATAAATTAAAATTAGGCAACCCACATTACAATGAATGTTTATTCTGGCAAAAATCTTTCCCACGGTTACAAATGTGTAAATATTTGATCATAAATGAATTTTTATTCACTTAGGTATTGATTATTATTTCAAATATTTATTATATATTCCCTATGTGTAATAGGTACTCGGACATCCTTGGCTCATTAAATTGTGCTATGCAACCAATATTACATTTCCGACCCACTATATAGGACCCTTAACAATTGTACATTAGCTTAGATAATTTATACTGCTATTTTTGGCAAGATTTCTCATTCTTGTCGCAATGGCTTTTAATGGTGTATTGTATTGTATAATAATAAAAGATAAGAACATGTGCGGGCAGTGGCCGTTTCATTAATGCTTGCGTGTTGATGTTGTGACTGCTGCGTGTACCTAGCGTGAGGAACCCATAGGGCATCCTGCAGCATTTACTGCTTTGGGATATCCTGGATTAAGGTGGTGTGTGTGGAAGACACAAATTTAAAAAAATTATATAAAAACAAAAACAAAAATTCTAAATTTTTAGTCGTTACTATATTTGTATTAAAAACTAGACAAGAAAGTAAAACAGAATATAAGAGGAAAAATCAAATATGTACATACAATATTCCTAAATATATATTCTATTTGTAGCTTGATTAGTACACATTAGCTGTTTTCGCTTTCACCCAAACATCTACAAACCAAAAGCGATACAAAAAGCCATATGTTCGGTGGTATGACGTCACGTAGGTCATAGGTGACGTACATATAGACAATAGACATAGTTGGACTGTATCTTGAATATATTCTCAATGGTTGACTGACACGTCAATATATCAAAGGAAAGAAATAATTTCAAAAAACATAAAAAAGCCCGTGCAAATATACCTACATAACAGAAAACAATTACATTTTAAAAAATCATTTATTTTTGCTGTACTATACATAATTAATTTACTGTAGTATAAATGATTACAGTTGTTTTTATTTCATATTAAGGTTCTGAATTCTGAGTAATATAAGTTTCAACAAACTTATCTACGTTCTTAAGTATCGTCAAAATATCTTCGATATTATTTTCTATTTCACTATACCTAGACATGATCAGATCTAGATATTCAGCAGAACTTTCTTGTTTCAGCTGTTCATCAATACTTTTGTCCTTCAAACTTAATCTGAAAATATATTTAAAATTAAAAGACTATTACATATTATTATATAATTTTTTAATTCTTACATTTTAATTAATATAAAAACTACAAGTGACCATCCTGCTGGCTTGAACACAATATTATGTGCTTTCAATTTGAAACTTTTTACCAGTTCTTGAATGCTAGTTAGTACTTTGCTTTTTTCTAGTTTCAATTCTTTAATCAATATCTGCAACCTAAAAATAAAAAAATTAAATCCATATCTAAAATTCTATTGCTTTTTTGGAAAATGTAAGCAGAATCGATACTGCCAACCTCAAATATGTGTAACATTATAGATGCATATGTTACAATAGGTTTGTTCAAACCTCCAGTTCTGAACGGTTCTAGAACTAGTGCGCATGTCATTTAAAAAAAGGCTGTTCGGACCATGCAGTTCTGGAACTACAAATTCTGAGAACTAGTAGTTCAGTGTTCGGTCTTTCAGAACGAGTAATTCAAGAACCGTTCTGAATTACGAGTTCTGAAGAACCGAACATTGAAACTTGTCTTTTTTTAAATGACATGCGCACTAGTTCTAGAACCGTTCAGAACTGGAGGTTTGAACAAACCTAACATCAGTGCAGACAAGTGCACTACTTTCTATAGAAGAAGTATTACTCAATTTACACACAGAGATAGAACTACAAAAAGCTATTGTTCTAAATCTGGAAATCGCTTTTATAATTAGAGAATAGTCTGTAGCTTATCCTTCACTTCAAATTTTCCATGAAGCAAGTTATTTATTATTCTTTTTGTGGCCTTCTCTGTACAACATGCATTCAATAGTATTCGACCTACATTTCATATATGTATACAACTGGGATACTATATCAATTTATTTCTACTTTTATAACAATTTATTTTAGTACAAGGTAGACTAACTCAGTGTACCATAAGATATATCCTATACAGGATTCCAAATAACGTTTTCAGCATGAAGATGTCAGTTATTATAAGAGATATATGTTTGGTTAATTTAAATGAATTACTGTTCAGTTTTGAGGAATAAAATTACAAAATTCTGTGTACATGAGTTATAAGAAAAAAAGAAAACAAATTTAAAATTTCTTTCCTCTAATAAGGAACATATTTATCATAATAGATACATCAACTTTATTTGTTTTGTTTTTTGAGTTTCAATGCCGAAATTAATTTATCTTATGGAATATCAAGTAGGCTTTGGAATAGCTCAATGTGGGTATTCTCCTATTTTTAATAATATAACACGTAATATCTATTTTATAAAATGAAAAACAAAATTGAAAAAAAAATACGCGTATTTTCCAAATCTATCAAATTCAAGATCAAATCAAAACATGCCTATTGCGCAGACGCAATGTACAAACTAAACAAATCATCTGCTTTTGGGTAAGTGCTTGCAGCGGTAACTCCCTTACCGCTTTCTGCTTTATGAGATTTTTGAGTTATTTTACTGCCCCCCCCGGTGGTAAAATATCTCAGAAAATCTCATAAAGCAAAAAGCACATGAAACAGCAATATATTTAGTGTTGTAGTTTCCCAGAGATTTATTTAGCAATGCTGGCAATGAAGGAATGATCTGTAAAGAAAACTTTAAAAGGTTTACCACATAAAATAAAATGGCTAACAATGAATTAATAAAATTATAAAAAATTGTCTACAAAAGCAGTTCAAACAGTCAACCATTACATATATAATTGCACTGTGTATAATACATTGTAAAATACTGTAGTAACGATTCATGAAGATACCCAACATTTTTTATATATTTAAAATAAAACATTTTTTAACATATCTCTTTACAACAATGTACTTAAAGCAGGAGATCTGGGTTGCTATAGTAATATTTATTAATCCATTTAGCCTTGGTATACAAGAATTGAATAGGTCAATTATCTCCACAATTACTCATCCAAGAATTGGGGAACCAGTTGTTAAAATACTCACTAATTAAGTTAAAGTTGCGACAAGAGGCGCCATCATGAAACTAGATGTTGGTAGTTTGAATCAAATCATCAATTATATCTTTTAACTTTGCTTCCTATACATTCGCATACCTTATTTCTTCCTGTATTTGAAAGGTTAAATAATGCCTTCATTATTAGTTGTCAAAATGATTGGTTCTGATTATATTTTTTCTTGAAGATTATTTTATTTACATTATCTTAACATTAAGAGGAGCGTTTACCTATCGAAAACTAAGGCATCGCCGTTTCGCGTTTTTTGAATTTATTTTGTAATTTTAGAATCTCAAATTTGGGTTAGTGATGCAAAAGGCATCAATTTATGTCAAGGTCAGTTTTTGTACTAATTTATTTTCTTAAAAAAAGTTATGTGTCTTAGAAATAACGACAAAAATGCATGAATTTAATTAATGTCTACTAACTAAGGCTGATACACAAAAGAGAAAAAAAACAACCTCCACGCGCCAGCTGCACATTTGATGTACGATATAAAAAAAAACTTCATGTAATTATTTTTGAAGATAAAAAACATTAAATAGTAAACATTGTCACACACTTTTCACACGAGGTTTTTGCAAGCTATTGCGTCGTTTATCCCCACTTTACGGTATCTCTACCGGTCCTAGCGAAGACGAAAATCTATCGGAATCGGTCAGCTATTCCAGACTTAAGTCAGAGTGACAGTTTGTAATTAAAAAGAAATGTCATATATACCTATAATATTCGAGTGTATAATAATATAACAGTTATGGGCAAGCGATAATTGGCTTATTATAAAACATCAACAACATCAACAGTTCCGTAAGTAGGTACTCATTCTTTATACATTATGTTTCCCATCTATAGTATTCCTTTATCTATAACAGAATCTGTGAATAAAACCGAAGCGCTATGGCAGAACCTAATATCGTCTACCTCCACCTACTCACACCCCCTTGCGTCTACCCGTCCCGCGAGTAATATAGGTTGCATAAGGTTCTATTTGTTAGTAAACGCCCCTCTAGTAAAATTTATTATATTATGTAATTGTTTAATATTCAACACGAAAAATAAAATGCAAACAAGAAAACATTAATATATAGACATACTGCCATTTCCTTCAATGACATTATTTAAACGATGGGGCATTGAATTAATTAATTGCCGTACGAAATTTTTATCTGTCGCGAATTTTTCCCACGCATTTTCTATTGTATCGCAAAGATGATTCACGTTTAGAAAACGAATATTTTAGGTATATATTTTCTAAGTTAATAAACGCCATATATTCTAAATAGGGTTCAGATCCGGGCTGTTAGTCTACCGCGTTATTATTACCAAGCCATATTCTAGCAATATTAGCCATGTGCACAGGACAATTGTCATGGTTTCAAGTTCGATTCATGGATTCTTCGACAAGCTGTGTATCGTGAGCCAGGAAAATTTACTGCAATTTTAGCACTTCTAATGGTATCAAAAGGATTTTCCCTTAAATATTGTAGAAGCACGTTTTCTTCGAGCGTGGATATTCGGGGACGAGCAGAACCACATATTCTATATGAAGTTCTTTTCTCCTCCCAGCGTTTCTTAATCTTTAGCACAGTAGATTTATTTATGCCGAATTGCTGTGCTACTGCTCTAATTGACCAGTTATCTTCGATTTAAATATGCGGGCATATTGAATATCTGTGTCTGTCAGTTAAGTATGACAAATTGAATTGACGCTATATGACCAATTGAAAACTAAAATCATATTTACATAATCGTATATTAAGTGTACGTCAGTTTATTAGGTTTATTGCACATAACTGTACAATCGCGAGCAATAAATTTTGGTCGTCAATGCCATACAAAATTTTGTCATTTTTGTCAAACTAGAAATTTCAGCTGATTGTTTGTATTTTTTTGTCAATAATAACCAACAAGCTGTTAAATATAAATTTTATTTTGAGTTGTCAAGAAATTTTCTAGTCATTATGGCACCAATTTCTGACTTTAATAAAGTTGGAGCCATTTCCGTAGTAGAAACAGGATTAACTGAAGCTGCTGTAGCAGGTCATTTAGGGATGGCAAAGAGTTCGGTAAATTTAATTGTTCGGCGGTGGAGAGAGAGAGAGGATAGACAAGTGGGTTTTGGACGACCTGGAGCAACAACTGCGGTAGACGATCTTATATTGGGCCAAAATATTGAAAACAACCCTTTTCTAATAGCAACAGAGGCAATCATTCATCCTAACTTCCTAGCATCCGTTTTGACCGCACGATGTCGTATTCGGAAAGTAATTTTAAAAAATTTCGCTACTGCTAGAAATATTAAACAGCTAGACACAAGGAAGCCAGATTGGGCGTTGCATTACAGTACCTTGCGAATGACAATAACTTTTGAGAATACGTAATTTTTAATGATGAAAAGACCTTCCAACCATCCTCCTTTGGCCATGTTAGAGTATACAGGCCAAGGAGTCGGCGGTATGATGCAAAATATACACAAAAGATTAAAATCAGCCGCCGATTTTCGGTAAATATATGGGCATGGATTTCTGTAAGAAGTCCTGGGGTATTATTGCATTTATAAGAACGTTTCATAAGTGACATTTATATTAGGGTTTTGAAAGATGTGATGTTGCTTTCAGTGATGCAAGTATTTCCAGAAGGCTACTTTATATTTCAACAGGACAATTGTTCAGTCCATACTGCTGATAAGGTAACAATGGTTCCAAAACCACAATATAAATGTGCTTGAGTGGTCGAATTTAAGTCCTGATTTAAACTGTATACATCACATGTGGGAAAAGTTGGTCAAAGAAAACAAGCCAACGTTTTCATTTTCAAAACAGGGAGGAACTTTTGGTCGCTATATGTACAGCTTGGAATGATCTACCACAGGGCTATTACAGAAATTTATGGTTGTCTATGCCCAACAACTTAAATACAATTATTCATGTAAACAGAGAAATGATCAAGTACTGAGATCTTGTTTATGTATTTATCTTTTAGTCTAATAAATTGTGTTGAATTTATTATTTAATGTCTGTATTATATTATTATACCAATATTCATCATATTTGAATGGAAAATAATGACAACGTTTAAAATAATTAATACCAAAACCAGATATACACTAGAGCGGTATCAACTGCATTAGGAATGACATTGACGACCAGAATTTCTTGCTCGCCACTGTACATATCACACCATCCAAACTTACTTGATATCGAACTTCTCTAACAGCGTATGATAACCTCTCACTCGTCAGATCTGCATGTGAGCTTCAGCTTATTTTGGATTATTATATTAAAGTTGTACCAAAAAACTGAATACTATTTTACATTACACTGTGAAACTTTCTACCACTGTCTTGTACAAAATTATAGCATAAAACTTCCAAATAAACAACAATACTCTAAACTCTATCATAAAATACAGTAGCTTTCACAACCGATGTCACCTGTAGTATAATCTTCCAGATTTCGAAGTGTTGTCGTAGTTTCGACATCCCTGAAGAAGTTGGCATTAAGGGCACGTCTAATGAAACTAGGCGTTCATTTAATTCATCAATATTACTTTGAACGAGAATTCAGATTTTATCAAAATCAAATTATGCTAATATTATCGATTACGTTATCACTAATTTTACGTATAATTTTTTTTTTACAATTCAATAATTATGTAACGACTGGCAACACTGGATAGCCATGCTAAAGAACCGATTGTAACTTACAATAATTCCGCATAAGAACTGTTTTGAATTGTGCTATAAAATAGTATCCAGTTTGTGGTACAATTATATGATTAATTTAAAATAGGTAATAGTAATATTTAAAACCAAATTTGGTTTCTAGGGGAATATACGAGGGGTATTCAAATTTAAACGAGAATTGTATACACGCGGTTTCGGAAGCGGAATAATTCGGTTAGATACTGATGGGAGCTGTAGAACGCGGCTACAGGAGGGGAGAATTGTCGCCTGCGCGGTTCTGAAATCGTCGATGTGGCAGTAACGAAGATGAGCGAGCACGAAGTACACCCATCCGTTGCACAACGCATCATTATTAAGTTTTTGGCAAGGGAAGTCCGACCGACTGAAATTTTGCACAAATTACGTCAACAGTTTGGTGTAAACACCCTTCCAAAAGCACGAGTGTTTTATTGGCACAAAACATTTTCTGAAGGACGAGAGAAAGTAGAAAATGAACCTCACGATCGCCGACTCAGAATCAGTCTCACGACAGAACACATTCAAGCGGATCGTGACCTTATTGAACGTGACCGTTTCGCCGTCAATGAAATTGCTTCAGAGGTTAACGTCAGCGTTGGGAGTATCCATTCCATCATCCACGATGAGCTTGGTTTCAGCAAGATTTCGGTTCGTTGGGTACCGCGTCTTCTTACAGAAGAACAGAAAATCGTTCGCTTCGACCTCGAACTGATGGAGACCCTTTTCTTAGCCGCATTGTGACCTGTGACGAGACTTGGGTGCATCATTACACCCCTGAGAGTAAACATGCGAACGAAGAATGTCGGAAACGAGGAGAGGCTGGCCCAGTGAAAGCCAAAACGCGTAAGCTGGAAAGGTTCTCGCGACGGCTTTCTGGGATTCAGAAGGTGATCGTTCTGTTGCTGGACTTTCTTCATAACCAGAGAACGGTCAATGCAGCTTATTATTGCACTCTCTTGGATCAAGTGAAAGCCGCTCACCGGAGCAAGAGGCCAGGTCAACCGATCAGGGAGGTCATTTTGTTACACGAGAATGCCCGGCTGCATACGGCAAACCAAACACGTTTGAAATTAGAGGAAATGATCTGGGAGACCTTTGAACACCCACCATACAGTCTTGACCTGTCGCCGTGCGATTTATATATATGTTCGGACCACTCAAAGAGGCTTTAGGAGGGCAGCGCTTCAAAAATAATGCCGCAGTGGATGTGTTTGTGGGCAATTGGCTCCACACCCGCCCTATTTCTTTTTACAGTGATAGTATACAGAAACTGCCAATTCGGTGGGAAAAATGTGTAAACAAAGGGGGAGACTATGTAGAAAAGTGAGCTATTTTTTGTTAATTTTTGCCTTCGACAATAAAGCTGAAAAAAATCATTCTCGCGTAATAAATCATGAAATACTTCCATATCAAACTGGTTCACGCGATAATACTCTTTGTATTTGATTTCCATGATTACTACCAGTAAAATATACATGCAAGTCGCGCGGTTTTCGAAGAACTATTACAGAAACACGTCAAAAGATTAGATTGGTCAAATATTATAAAAATTAAGACAATGAATATGCTTTACGAACTGATGAGTCCTCGTGTAGAAAGGCGTGAAAATGAAAAACCCAAAACATATGACTGTAATTTATTATTATTAAATAATGCGCACTGGTTATTTGCATTTATTGCAAACATCAAATGCTAGTATCTAAACTTAGATCAAAAATAATATGGTTCTGTTATGGTATACTTACTTGCTGTTATTAACAGATTATTTGACGAAAAGTTTAACATTTAGTTCATCGATATACAAAAATAATAAGGTTCATTGCTATCATTTCATCTTGCTATATTTTCGTATTCTTACCATTTAGCATATTTCAATATTACTTACGTTTTATTAATAGAACAGAGAAGTACTTTTCGCCGTAGAGCATTCTGAGCATTTACATCAACTGGTGGTAAAACAGCAGTTCCACTTTCATTCGCTTCATTTTCTTTAACAGGCTTTGTTGGAAAATTAGTATCAGGGGTTTCATACAAAACTCCTTTATAAAACGACTTCACTTTCAAATCTAGTCCTTGAACTTCTGCCTTCAATTGTTTGAAATCAGGTAGAGGTTTTAATGCATATCCTACAACAGCATTATCGAATTTTGCCTCTGCTAATTCTTGCATATGTAACCTCCTGCATATATTCATATATTTTAATTGTTGCATCCTGTCAAGTTCTGTAATTTTTAATTGATCAAAGTATTCGCCCATTTTATTTTCGTTTAAAACCTGCTTGATCTCATCTTCGCCATAAATATAAATGAAAGTATCTAGTGTTATCCACTCATGAAGACATGCTATAACATTTCTAAGAATCTCATTGTTATTATCACTTAGTGCACTAGTTTGAATTTCTTTCAGGTTACTTTTACTCGATCCAATTTCCTGTATTACGTTATTTGTTGTTTCAGAAGTACTATTTAATTGCTGTTTGGTTGATGCTTTCATTGGCGACGGCTCAACGAGTTTGATTTTTCGTTCGTTATTTATCTTTAGTTTCGATATTAAATACTCTAATTTTTCTTTTTCATTCATAGGTATGGTATCTTGCTTTTTCACACATTCGGTCTTCTTCTTCTTCACATGAACATCTAAGTTACCCTTATTTGCATATTTTTGACATTTTTCGTTTTGCTTGACATTAATATTTCCTTGTTCATTATATTCATTGACATTGTATTTACCAATTTCATCATCACTACTCTCTTCATCTTCAATATCATGATTTTCAAGTTCATTCTCATTATCTGATCCATCATCCTCTTTTATCACATCGAGGGACTGCTTATGAATTTTGTACTTACCATTCTTTTTCCCACTTTCTTCCATTTCTCCAACTTCTTCTAATGAGAATTGTGTAAATTGAGATACTGAAGTGAAGTTAGGTAGTTCAGGGGGTGGTTTTGTTATACCTTGATCAATTTCTTCCCCTGGTGTTCCACTGCAATAAAATGTTATTAAGACATTAATCTAAAATTTCATGTATGTAATATTGTGGAAAAGATGATACCTCTAATTTAGAAAAAACATATAATGAAATATTTAAATGTGAATAGTTGAATTAAATTTAATGTATTCAAACACTTAATTCCTGAAAAACGAAAAAGTAGCGCATAGTCTTGGATAGCCAAGACTTCCAAAATGTGAGGAGCTCACTGTCGATTATATTCAGTTATATTAATGAAATTGGTAGATCATAAAAAATAATTGCATAAACTAAGTAACCGCCCTAAAAGATGCATTGTGCAATATTAAATAAATCTACACTAATATTATATTTATAAAAAGAAAAACTTTGTTTCTTTCATTTTTCTTTTTCTAAACTTTTATAATTATGCTACTAATATTAGTGTAGATTTATTTATTACATCACAATACATCTTTTAAGGCAGATACTTATTGTATACATACCCACAGTCCCACACACACACACATATATATATGTTTTTCGTTTTTTCTATAGGCATGCGCCAGTCAAAGTTTAATATCAAACTAGTTAAAGATTTTGACAGTATGGACTTACTGTTGAGTAAGTTTATTTTGAAATATATGTATATTGTATACATACATATTTTTAATCGGTGAGAATTTTAATTATATTAACAATCCAAATATGGAGTGTTTAGTTGCAAATCATTTTTATAATATTTAAGAGATCATAATATATATTTTAAAAGTTTTAATAGAAGAACTTTTAAAGTACCAACAATAGCATTAAAACTTAGAGGAAATCTGTAAAAATTAATATAAGTACACCTCGGTCGTGAGCAGACGTTTTCTTCTACAGCTGTAAGCGAACTGCTGACTAGACCACTATATGTAATTACCGGATTTTCATCCGACAACAGCCGCCTAGATAAGTGCCGTTCTAGGGCATGGCTTCGGGCGGACCTTCTCAGGACCGCTCCGACGGGGATCCTCAAGCCGGATTGGGTGCGCAAGGTCTGTTGCGCCCACCCCGGTTTATGTATCCGCTCAGCCCCACCGTACAGGCGATCATCGAGCAGGAACAGGCCAACCTGCCGGCAGCTATTACGGGCTCCCTCCCCCCACAGGGAGAGGTGGACGATACCATGTACTGTCCTCCTTCCCATAACCCTCGTGACGACGAGGAACCTCCCAGTCCCGCTTGCAGGATTCCTCCGATCACCTTGGGGGATAAACCGAAGTGGATGCCCATCAGCGCACATTTCCGAACCCTATATGTCAAACTGGACACACGTCCGTAACTGTAAGGAAGGAGTGCGCATCAGCCCTGCATCCATAAAGGATTATAGGGCGATTGTAAACTTTCTGGAAGGAAAGCATGAGTTCTTCACGTTTTCCCTCCAGAAGGACAAGCCACTGAGGGTAGTCATTAGAGGCATTACTCAGGAGATCGAGAAGCGGTATATACGAGAGGACTTGGAGCTCCAGGGCTTCAGGCCTTCTCAGGTATACAGAATGACCAGGAGGGGCAAGATTCCCATGCCTCTCATAATAGTTTCCCTTCCCAAGACCCAAGAGGCCAAGCACCTTTACAACTAAAGACACTCTGCCACATTGACGTAACTGTAGAAACCCCAAACAAGACTGGGGAGGTAGCACAGTGTTACAGGTACCAACGGTACGGGCATACCCAACCCCAGTGCCACTTAACTCCAAGGTGCGTTCGCTGTGGTGTGTGATGGCGACCACCCCTCCTCACAGTGCAAGAAGTCCTAGACGTGGAGGCTACTTGCGCCAACTTCAAAGGTTGTACTTTCAGACCTCGACCCAGGGAAGCGAAAGCTCTCCGGGGGCCCCCAAAACTGGCCATCCCTTCGGCCGACAGCTTTCCTCCACTGATAGTCAAACCTTCCAAGACCATCGAACACACTCCCACAAGCACCAAGCCAAAGATACCTTCTGCCCCAAAGCCTACTTCCAAGGCAACAACAGGCTGAGTCAGCGTCAACCCCCATCATAGCGGTAACAGGACCTTCCAAACCTGCCGCCACCAAATCTAGCCCGGCGCCTCAAGTTAAGCCCAGATCCAAGAGATAAAAGTAGCAACTTCCAGTCCGTCATCCCGGCTTCTTCAGGGCCCACCAAGCCCAAACTAACCGAGACTGGGTCTCAAGCCCAAACACCGAAGCCCATTCTCGGCAACCACCTCTCACAATTGGTGCAAAGTTCACGCAAATTTTTCACTCCACAAAGTCTCACTGCAATCTTGAGCCTAGTGTTCAAAATCGGTTCTGGCATGTCCACTGCCAGATCCAGCGAGGAAGCCCTTCAAGTTATTCTTAGCTTCACCACAGACATTTGCGACCTCTTCAATGTCATCCATGGATCGACAGCTGAGACGGCCGCAGTCACTCAAAGTTTGCGCCTAGAACACAAACTCCCTCCCCAAGAAAGTCCTCTCTCTCACGGACTTTGCTCGTAGGTACTCCCGAAGATGTTTTTCAAGAGCAGGCCCCCACTCGGGTCGTCATGTCATGGCCAGCATTCTCCAAGCATCTCCAAGACTACATCGACCCTATCAAGCCCATCAACTCTCCCGAAGAACTGGAAGCTGGAGTTCAGAACTTCACTTATCTAGCCCTCTATCAGATTTGCCGAAAACCACATTCGACAAGTCAGATCTCCTCAGTCTCTGCCAGAAAACATCAGAGCTCTCATCCAAAGCCGCAACAGAGCACGTCGTCAATATGCTCGCACGTGGGATCCCCTCCTAAAAGCCGAAGCAAACAGACTATCGGTCGCAGTGCGCTATGCACTTTCCGAACATCGCAACTCCATCTGGAGTAGCAGGCTCGAACTTCTAGACGACCATGCCAAGCTTTGGCAGACCAAGAAAACTCTGGATAGACGTCACATTCCCACAGTCCCGCCCATCCATGGGCAAAATGGCACGGTCTACTCTGACCAAGGAAACGCATTTGCCAACCACCTCGAGGACGCATTCACCCCTGTCTACGTTAACACGGACATTGACCATGTGGAGCGTGTGGACCGCTCCGTCCGTCCCAGGTAAAATTCCTCCGGCGTCGCTAGAGGAAATTCAAGCCACTATAAAAACCCTCAAAAACCGGAAAGCCCTCGGTCATGACCGCATCACCAACGCCGCCCTCAAAGCCCTCCCCAGGAAAGGCATCATGTCTCATGTCATGACTCCAAGAACAGGTGGAAGGGCTGAACATCATTCAGCCGGAGCAATATGGCTTTCGCCATTCGCCCTCCACCACCTTTCAACGTCACAGATTTGAAGACCACTGAAAGCTTCAACAGGAAGCACACCACCGGACCCTGTTCCTGGATGTTGCCAAGGCCTTTGACAAGATCTGGCACAACGGACTGCTCCATAAACTCATAACTGCAGGAATTTCACTTCCTATCGTCAAACTTATCCAGTAATTCCTGCGTGGCCGCTACTTCAAAGTTCACCGTAGACAGTCCCTTTCCACCCCAAGACCGTGCGGTTCTATCCCCACTTCTGTACACAATCTTCACCTATAACATACCTAGAACTCCCGACACATTAAATATCCTCTACTTCATAAAACATGATATGCTCTTATCTTAAATGTTACCAAAGAAATATCTTTTGTAAGCAAAACTGTCCAGGTTTGCAAAATTGGAGCAATATTTATTTCCGTGATAATTTTTTATTAAAATTATAATTAACAGTATATTTGATCACATTCATTCCATATTCTTTCAGTGGCGGCTGCTGCAGGGAGGGCAACGGGGCACTGCCCCCCCCCCCCCGTGACAAATTCTTTTAACAGATAAATTAATTATAAATACCTAATTTGTATGTAATTTTTCTGATTTGTTTGATAAAAAATATATGTTTTCGGAAGTAACAGTCCGTCTTTCCAGCGCGTTTACAAATCGCAGTCTGACGTAAGCTCCGGGGCATCTCGCGCGACTGCCCCGTTTGTATTAAGAAATCGAGCGATGAAACTGTCTCGGGTAGCGCGCGTACTATCCGTCCATCGGATCTTTTGAGTCACGTGATTAATTGCGTGCGTTATCAAGGACATCCGCACCTAGAATGTATATATACTCATTTCTTTCCAATCTCAATGACTAGATAAGGATAGAAATTTTAAACTTTAAGGTGGGGTTGTCTTCTCCATAAGAGTAATAAGACAGACAGAGAAAATATACCGCCATGACATGTTACTGCGGTAGTCAATTTATTAAATTTTGACATATGATATAACGTTTTGGCACAGGTTTTGGTTTAATTTCGTTATATTGCTTTTCTAATTATCTTTTCAGAACTAAAAAAAAATGTACCTATTTAATACATTTTCTGTAAGTATTCTAATCACTAAATTTATTGGTTATAGGTTAAGAATTTATATTTATTACACAGATATGCCTGAGAAACGTCTGAATTCACATTCTCAACAACTTGTATTAAATGTCCTGGACTTTTTTGATAGAGAAAAACAAAGTCGTGCACTTCTCATAAATATAAATGCACCTCTTGAGGTAAGAATTATATAATATATTTTTTGAAATCATAATAAAAGTTTGAATATTGCAGAGAACAGCTGCTGCCCATAAAATCTCCGCACAAACTATCAGAAATATAAAACAAAGAAAAGGAAAAGACCCAGTACTTTCTTCACCCAGTAAGAAAAGAGCTCATGTCAAACCCAAAACAGAAGATTTACGAGAATCTTTAAAGATGGAAGTACGAAACACTATTTATAACATGTATAAAGAGAGTATGTTAATAATTCATTTATGTTTCACAATTTTAATATATTTGAAATTATTTCAGAGAAACATGTTAGTCTGCTTACATTGAAAAACGAATTACACACCAAAGCAGTAATCGATATTGGAAAATAAAAGCATGATATAGCCCTTTACCGAAGCACTTTTTTGAGGAAGTATACAGATAATTTAAAGTCATATTCTCCAAGACCGGTGATATTCCTTGATGAAACATGGATATATTCAAAAGATAATTGTGGAAGATCTTGGCATGATACATCTACAAAAAGTGTTCGAAAGCCAGAAGGTTATGATGGCAAAAGGTTTATAGTTTTACATGCCGGAGCTGAATCAGGGTTTATTGAAGGTGCAAGTTTGATATTTGCATCGAAAACCAAAGCAAAAGACTATCATGCTTAAATGAACAGTAAAAAGTTTGAGGAATGGATTAAAATACAATTCATGCCACATTTACCAAACAATTCACTGGCTGTCCAGCAATAATAAGTTTTTCCGGTGAATTCACAAAATATGAATTGTTGGATTTAGTTAGGAGAAACAAACCTGAGGAACTGTATTTAATCCTAATGAAACATCCAGTTCAGATTCAGATTTAGAATCTGAGTGACGTTTTTGTAATATAAAACAATGTGTGTGTTGAGTTTATAAACATGATAATGCAGAGTGTTTACCTGAAGAAGTTCTTATCTGAAAATCCATTTATTAACAACTTCTTTATTTTATGTGGAAATGTACGTGTTTTTGTTTCAGTGAAACATTTATAAGAAGTTAATTTAAAACCAATAGATGTGTAGTGCATTATTATGAAATGTGAATCAATACTTTCGGCTCACTCTACATGCATGGCTGGTAACAGCCGAACATTGTAGTTATGTTGGTGCATTATTATTTCTAGTATACGAAGAAAAAGAAAGCCACTCATGCACTTATTAAGGATTAATTATTTAAACTTGTCTTTAAATTTACAATACCTAACAAAATAATCAGAGGATTGTTTAATAAGATTTATTTATTAAGATAGTTTCACTTAATTATAATAGAAGCAATAGTTAATAAATAGTAATATGAAAATAAGTTTAATCATCATATAGAAATATTATGTGTGAGATTATAACAGTTTATTATAGATATTTAGCATACAATATATAACAGTTTAAAAAAATGTAAATAGATTTCCAATATATTAATAAATAAATTGCACTTATTATTAAAGTTTTGTGTTTTGTCTGTAATGAAATGCCTATTTAAATTCTAAAATAATGGCCACGTTGTACAGGAATAAATTAATATTGTATAGTGCCATAACTAATTATAAATACAAAATTATTTACAACTTACATATGTTAATTACAGCATTAAATACAATCACAATTTTATCTACTGTTTAATTTTTGCATATTCTTACACTTTTTTAACACAGATACTGAAATGAGATACTTTAAGGTGCTAACGAGTTCTTCTTTTAGAATAACTAAAATTCACTTGCAGAATTCCTAGTGCTTCCTTTATTAAAAATGCTGTTTCTCCTAGAACATATCCTGGATTAAGATTGTTGCAAAAATTACTTCTTCCATTCATTTTTCAGATGTAGGTCACCCCGAGCATCACTAATGTAGCACATACTTCACTGAGGAGTTATTGCTATTAAAATTTCTATCGTGCTTATAAATAGAACAGTACTACTGCTGAGCTAAATTATTATCTGGTTTTTCAATGATAATTACTCACAAATTGTAAAAATAACCATAAAACAAAAATTATTTTGAACTGAACTGATTTTCCACAAACTAATTCCATTAAAAAATTGTCACTAGAAAATAGGTAGAGGTGCATTTAAACATTTTATGTGTTCTATATTCAGACTGACATGATTTGTTGTTAAATATTTTGAGATATTATTCCACTATTATGTTTTTTTTTTCATACTAAGGAACTATACATAACCCATATGTTGTAAGATGAATGAATGACAGACCGGCAAATTTTGTTCATAACCCCAACGGTTATTATTGTTTTACACTGTTTTATTAAATTTCATTATGATAGATATAGCTAATTTTAAGCAATGAATAAAACATGGTATAAAATATAAAAAATATTAGATATAAGCATTATGTATAAGTTCTTTATTTTTAAATGTTTAATTCTATTTTGTAAGGAATGAATTTGAGCCAGAAGTGTTGATTTAATTCACACGGATCAAAATTAATCACGTGACTCAAAAGATCCGATGGACGGATAGTATATATGTAGGCGGCGGGGCACTACTCTATGGTGCCGGGTTCAGGTGGCGGTCCAGTATGTAATATTCAGCGGTGAGTGTATGTTGTAATTTCTATCGGTGCAAATGCAACTATGAATTGCGTTAGTAACATTAAGACAGAATTAAAAAATCTAGGTCTCCCTAGGCCAGATTTATTGATTAAACTAGAAGATCACAATTTGAAAAATAATAAAACCGTGACGAGAAAATTCAACAGAAGCTCATACAGTTTATCAGACTGGTTGTGTGGGTGTAATGTGCAAAAGGCTTTTTACTTTCTTATACGTAGTATAAGGAAGTATTGTGATGATGAAAATTTTCGACCTCGAGATTTTTGCAGATGTCCACGTTTCGAAGTCCCCTGATACCAAAAAAGTGGTTTTTAAAAAATGTCTGCGTGTCTGTCTCTGTGTGTGTGACCACGATAGCGGTCAAACCGCTACAGATATCAATTCCAAATTTTGTATTTACGAATATAATCTCCCTCTTGAGAACTGATTAGATTTTGAGCAAAATCAGCAGACCGGAAGTAGTAGTTTACTTCAGTGAAAAAATTGAAATTGTGAACAGTTTTATTAAAAAGGTTTTTCGAAATTCCTACCGGAAGTAGGTCTTTTACTCTTATCGAAAATCAGTTTCTTGCAAATATCTTGCAAGTCATGCTTTTTAGACAGGTACGCTACGAATATAAAAGTATTTAGAACTTAATTTCCAATATCTTTTGTATAAAAAAAATTTCAAAATTCGGACCGGAAGTATCACTTTTACTCTTACCGAATAACGATTTTTTGCAAATATGGAGTAAATTATGCATTCTATGTATATTTATGAAGAGTACCAAAGTATTTAGAGTTGGATTTGGAATATTTTTTGTATAAATGAAATTTCAAAATTCGGACCGGAAGTTACACTTTCATACGTATAAGAAAGTCGTGTGGTGGCAACACCTCATTTTTTCTATTTCGGTGCTATAAAGTTCACTTTACGACATCCGTTTTGGTTGCAAAAGTATTTCTTTATCGCAGGCTAATTTTGTTGTTTTGACGTTGGTAACAAAAAAAAAATGGAACCAAATTATATTTAAATGTCAAAATGTAAGCCTTTAATGTAACAAACATGTGCAATAGAAGTTGTACAAAGAATAAAGAGCACACATGCTAACATTTTATTTACTAATTAACAATATAAATTGTTAAGCAGAGTTGGATAAGTTTTCTGATACTACTATTGTAATTTACTTCCAATGTTGAATAGTACAACTGTTATAAAAGTTTGTTTTTGATAATATGTCGAGACCATGGCGAAAGATTTTGTAAATTGTCTTCTGCTATTTTGCGAATCTCTGGGGGCGTGCAATTATTTATTTCGTCCTTTTTGTTGATAATTTGAAATAATTTATTGCATAAATCAGCCTGAATTTTAATGATAATTACATATAACACCGCCTATATTCAAATATTTAAAATGTTCACGAAGTTGACCGAAGACAAGGCAAAGCCTTCATCGACATTCCGAAGACGTCCGAATACAAACGGAGTTGGCCGAAGACAAGGCAAGACCTTCACCTATATTCTGAAGACGTCCGAACACATACGAAGTTTGCCGAAGCCAAGACAAGGCCTTCACCGACATTCCGAAAACGTCCAAACCCATACGAAGTTGGCCGAAGTCAAAGCAAGGCCACTACTGACATTCCGAAGACGTCCGAACACAAACGAAGTTGGCCGAAGACAAAGCAAGGCCTTGACCGATATTCCGCAGACGTCCGAACTCATAAAAAGTTAGCCGAAGACAAGGCAAGGCCTTCACCGACATTCCGAAGACGTCCGAACCCATATGAAATTGGCCGAAGTCAAAGCAAGGCCACCACTGACATTCCGAAGGCGTCCGAACACGTACGAAGTTACAGTTTCCATAGACGTTTTAATCATAATTACATAAACAACGCATATATTGAAATATTTAAAATGTTCGAACGAAACATGTCTCTCATTTTAAGCTTTTTTGAACTTTTAATAACCAAAATAGAAAAGATCAAGTGAACAGTGTTTTTCTACTTTGAAGAGAATAAAAACATTTTCTAGAAATACCATGCGGGAAAGCAGAGTATGTGCCTTATTAGCAATGTGTTCCATTGAAAAACAATTACTGACATCAACACCAAACTTCAATGAATGAGTTATTAATTATTTTTCTGATCGTAAGGAACGGCGGATGGATTTTATTTTCAAACAAGTTAATTAAATAGCATATTGAGTTTATTTTTTGTCTGTACTTAATTTTTGATATTAAACACTCAGACCCCCGGTGCCCTCCCGTCCCAAAAAATCACGGGCCGCCACTGTATTCTTTACAATGTTGTAAAAGCATTCACGAGCAAAAACTTAGTACTCAAAAATTCAACACATTATTGCTTTCACTTATTGCTTTCACTTCAAGTGAGAAAAGTGCCAGAAGAAGTCAGACATAATAGATAAATGGTATTGTAAATATTGTTGTTACATGAATCATCTCATCTAACAAGAAATATATAAATTAATTTAAATTTACTCTACAAATATCTAATTCTCAATAATGTTGTATAAACTTACAGAACACTTGCAGGCAATAGACTGCAGTCTCTAACATGTTTATGGTTTCGAAGCCACAAAGGACTTACATCAATTTGTTCTTTGACATGCATACTCGCCTTATAACAAAAATTACTGCAAAAATTCTAAAAATAATAATTTTTAAAAAAGTATATATAATATCAATGTACTTACTTTACGTTCACTAATATCATATACTTTATTTGTTTTTGTAGATATAATATACTTTTGCTTAAGTATGTCATTTATTTTTTTACCACATAAAGGATAACCACATAGCTTACTAACTGCTCTTTCTTCAACAACATCTTGATAGTAATCTTGATTTATATACTTAAGCTGCAATAATTTTTAAAAATAACTAAATATTTTCAATACACAATAGGGACATACACATTTTAAAAATATTTCTGGTCGTAATTTTCCATCCAGCAAAAATATAACAATTTTCACTGCATAGGCTTCATATTCCTTCTTTCTTTGCGCAGTAGTGAGGATTTCTTTTCTAAAACAACAAAACATTATTTATAATAAGACAACTAATATTTCTTACCGTGTCACATCTTCATTAACAAAATTATCTTTTATATTTTTAGATATTCGTAAATAATCTTCGATTGAGTCTTCCATGTTTCCCTGATTTATATTTTTATATTATACCTAATTAAATATGTTTTGTGCAATATACAATCCATAACCACAGACTATACAACAATAACTCTAAATTCTAAATTGCAGTAAATTTTGTTTCCAGAGACGGGCTGCATTGATGTCAGATGTTGCAATCAGTTGCAACTTTTTCTACAGATGTACTAAAAATTAAGATGTACAAAAATCATCGTTCTAATTTAACAATTTATGGTCTTCTCCATCATAGATAATATTAATACATGCTGAAACGGATGGAACTTCATGGAACTAGAGATGAGAGCAGATATTGGTCACGGTGATTTTTCACAGTGATTTCCAAATCACTGTTTTCACCGTTTGCAAATTCGTGGAATCACAGTGATTACTTTCGTATTTATTATGATGGAAAGGGTTCTTTTCAATATGGGCCTTGTTTATTAATACATAATTACATAGTATACATAGTCAAAGATATGGGCAAATAAATATCTTTTTCATGTAAAGAAATATTTCTGTCTGGGATTCTAAGATTTACTTAACTTTAAATAATATATTCAATTTGACATAAATATGTTTCACACTAGCTGTATTGTAGTGTTGTAACGTAACAATTATGATATTATTTTCAATGTTACTTGTCGGATAGGCGAAGTCGATTACGTTCTAACAAAGTTAGTTAGTTAATAATATTTATTAATAATGTAGTTTAATAAATTAATAACTAAAAAGTGCTCAAGTAAACTTTATATTTAATAAATATAATATTAGAAGAGAAACTGAAATGTATTTGATAATTGCTATAGGTACTTTAAACTGAACAAAAAAGAAATAAAATATACTTCATTGCTTGGAGTTACTTTTTACTTATTTTCTGTTTTCTAAGTTATATTTAATTTATTATCCATACACATTTTGTAGAAACATTTATGTACATATATGATCATCTATATAACTAAAAAAAATGAGGTGTGGCCACCACACGACTTTCTTATACGTATGAAAGTGTTACTTGCGGTCCGAATTTTGAAATTTCATTTATACAAAAAATATTCCAAATCCAACTCTAAATACTTTTGTACTCTTCATAAATATACATAGAATGCATAATTTACGACATATTTGCAAAAAATCGCTATTCGATAAGAGTAAAAGTGGTACTTCCGGTCTGAATTTTGAAATTTTTTTTATATAAAAGATATTGAAAATTATGTTTTAAATACTTTTATACTCGTAACGTACTTGTCTTAAAAGCATGACTTGCGAAATATTCGCAAAAAACTGATTTTCGATAAGAGTAAAAGATCTACTTCCGGTTGGAATTTCAAAAAACTTTTTTAAGAAAATTTGTTTCAAACTTAATTCTAAGTACATATGAATTCTTTATAAATTTGTTTAAACTTAGTAATTGACGAAATATTTGCAAATTTCGATTTTTTCACTGAAGTAAACTACTACTTCCGGTCTGCCGATTTTGCTCAAAATCTAATCAGTTCTCAAGAGGCAGATTATACACGTAAATACAAAATTTGGAATTGATATCTGCAGCGGTTTGACCGCTATCGTGGTCACACACAGACACACAGACATTTTTTAAAAACCACTTTTTTGGTATCAGGGGACCTCGAAACGTGGACATCTGCAAAAATCTCGAGGTCGAAAATTTTCATCATCACAATACTTCCTTATACTACGTATAAGAAAGTAACAATTCATCATGTTACTTACTATATATTATTAATTTAAATCTTTTTGCACATTCGTGTGTTTTATATACATACTTATAAAACATAAATTAAAAGCAAATACCTACTGATATACCTAATATGCGAATATTAATATTTTATAACCTCGGTAGTTAATCAACAAATCAATAATTTCCATTATATAACGCGAATTTTTGTTATGATATTCATTTTCACTACGCATATAGTTGTTTAAAATCGAACGGCGAAATATGGGCGAAAGCAGTAACCGTTTATTTCCACCGAACCCAAACATCTCGGAGAACGGTGATTAAAATAGCTGTTTTAAATAAAGCGAACGGCGAAAGCAAGAACCGTTTATTTTCACAGTTTGTTTTCGCCGTTTGTTTTCACCGCTCACGGTAAACAGCTCGGAGGAACTCTTTACCATGCGCGGTGAAAATAAACGGTGAAAACAAACTGTGAAAATAAACGGTTCTTGCTTTCGCCGTTCGCTTTATTTAAAACAGCTATTTTAATCACCGTTCTCCGAGATGTTTGGGTTCGGTGGAAATAAACGGTTACTGCTTTCGCCCATATTTCGCCGTTCGATTTTAAACAACTATATGCGTAGTGAAAATGAATATCATAACAAAAATTCGCGTTATATAATGGAAATTATTGATTTGTTGATTAACTACCGAGGTTATAAAATATTAATATTCTCATATTAGGTATATCAGTAGGTATTTGCTTTTAATTTATGTTTTATAAGTATGTGTATAAAACACACGTATGTGCAAAAAGATTTAAATTAATAATATATAGTAAGTAACATGATGAATAGTTTTTAGTTATATAGATGATCATGTATGTACATAAATATTTCTACAAAATGTGTATGGATAATAAATTAAATATAACTTACAAAACAGAAAATAAGTAAAAAGTAACTCCAAGCAATGAAATATATTTTATTTATTTATTTGTTCAGTTTAAAGTACCTATATGCAATAATTAAATACATTTCAGTTTCTCTTCTAATATTATATTTATTAAATATAAAGTTTACTTGGGCACTTTTTAATTATTTTTATAAACTACATTATTAATCATTATTAATTATTATGAAAAAAGTTTACTAACTTTGTTAGAACGTAATCGACTTCGACTTACTACGTTACAGCTGTTAAATTGATATATTATTTAAAGTTTAGTAAATCTTAGAATCGCAGACAGAAATCTTTCTTTACATGAAAAAGACATTTTTTTGCCCCTATTGAAAAGAACCCTTTCCATCATAATAAATACGAAAGTAATCACTGTGATTCCACGAATTTCCAAACGGTGAAAACAGTGATTAGAAAATCACTGTGACCAATATCTGCTCTCATCTCTACTGCGCACTCATTTCCCTCGACCCTCGAGAGAAAGTTTTCTATTACGTAGTTATAGGTATACTTTAGCTAGTTTTTTTATTTTTCATATGTGACAAATGATTTCTCTTTGATTTTTGGTAATTACTTGTTTGTTAAGAAATCAAAATTATTAGGTGCACAGCTGAAGTAATGGAAAACAAAGTTTAATACCGATATACTCAAGATACTTATTCTCAAGATTTGAATATACAAACTGAACCACTACAACATAACCTATACGAATTACCATAATATATCTATTATTCTGAAATCTTCCCAAAATGGATAATTCAGAGAATAGGAGAATGCTAAAAGGTAGAAGCAGAAGTAAAAATATTGTTAAAGTACATCCCAACCTAAAGAAAAGCACTGCACAATCCAGACTTCATGTTAATGAAAGTAAACACAACTTCAAATTATTGAATGATAATCAATTAAACGAAGGCGAATCAACATCTAGTCGCATTAAAACGAATATTTCTACTGTGCCAATATTCTCTACCGACAATAAAAGTACAAATGAAGCTGGACGTAATAATTTTTTAATGAGCAATGTAAATGCTTCGACTAAATTTTCTGCTAATGATCGCTTGAAAAAGTATAGAGTGTCTTTGAATGAGCGAAAAAATGAAATTGTTCCTGTTCACCAAGCCTTAAATAAACCACTAAGTAAACCTGAAAACAAAATCAATTTAAGTCAGTCGATATATTCAAGTATACAAGAAAATAAGCTATTAAGAAAACGACCTTTACCAAATGAAACTGATAAATCTGTACAATCTATTGATCATGAAATTAAAAAACAAAAAATATGTAATAAAATAGAAATGGTGAATACTAATGACAGTCGTAGTAACATTTTTAAAGGGACAGAAAATGTGAAAAAAGGCACTGACAGAAGTATAAATCTCAGTATTTCCAGTGATATTACTCAAATGGATTGGAGTCCTATTAATGAAAAGGAAATAGTTTCTAATGTAAGACATAGAACAGAATGTCTCAATTATCTTTTTTATATGAGCAGTTTTTAATGTGTAAGTTTGAAATAGCACTAAAATATATTTTTTTTTAAACAGATACAGAAATTCAGAGAAAGTCTGGGAGACAAACTTAATTTATTGCCAGAGGCTTGTTCTTTTATTTCAACTATTGACACAACTTGTGAACATTCAAAGATCGATACATTGTATATAGTGGTTGATACAAATATTTTCATTTCACATCTACATGTAATTCAAAATATTTTATCAGAAGAACATGATAACATTGTATATGTCCCATGGATGGTTATACAAGAATTGGATTACTTTAAAGATGGTAGATCAGGTTCTTCTGTAATGCAAAATACAGCTACACGAGCTGTTAAATTTATAAATGAATATTTAAGGAAGAAACATAAACATTTTAAAGGTAATGTATAGATACAAAAAAATTTGAGAAACATACTATTTTAATTTTAGGGCAAACAGTGCAAGAAGCATTGTCTCAAAAAGAATCTATTTCTAATGCAGACGATAATATATTATTCTGTTGTATAAATTTGGCAGAAGCTTCGCAAAATGTGGTTAGTATTTTTAGATCTTTAATATGATATACTCAGATTTAAGTGGAAAGTAGAGGTTACTTATTTACAGAAAAGTCATGATTTCAATGTGCAAATATACAAATAGATGTGTAGTGTAAATACCCATTTAGTGAGTTGCATAGGTTTTTATTACATACTGGGTTTTCTCTAAATGAATTGCCTGTACTATAAGGTGACCAGACATCCCAATTTTTAACAATTTGTCCCGTGTCCCGCGCGTTTTAAAAATGTCCCGTTTTTCGGAAAGAATTAATGCACGGCAAGCTAGGGAACGGCGGGAGAACGCGAAGGGAATATACGGTTTTTGACGGCCATGTGGCTATTTCACCAGGATATGAGTTTTATATTATTTTTGTTAATTTTATAATGTTAAACTTTAATAATAGCAAATAATTGTTGAGAACTGGTTATCGAAAACTGCTTATCAAAATTCGCATTATTGATCAGTTGTTAAAATTTGACAACCATTGTTTGGACTTAGAGCCAGTTTTACAATCATGGAATAAGGACGGAATATCTCTATTCTTAGTATAAATTTGTTCGTGCCGTTTTACAAGTAGAGAATAAGGAACGTATAGAATAAGTTCTGGAATAAGGCAGGTATAAATTATCTAGCGTTGAGGGACCGAGATAATCTTATACTTGGCTTATTCTTCGCTGTGATTGGTCGCATACATAGTAGCTGACCTTGTTATACTGTCATTTTTTTTTAACCTACAGTTGCTTTTATGTTTTGCGTTTTGCGGTATATTTTATGATTTTCTACTTGCTTTTACAAATTTCAAATAAATTTTTTCGAATTTTAAAATGAACGTAGTTGATGTACGTTTGTTTGAGTCCAGCGACGACGAAGATGTGCAAGAGCGTGTGAGAAGACCTAAACGATTTCGTAATAGGTAATTACGATCTTACAATACATATTTATTCAATGCCTGAATAATGCTTGTCTTCTTTACAGTATAAATTATTTCGAAGAATTGGACGAAATAGAATTCTTTACCAGATTTGGGTTGAAGAAAAACACATGCCAGAATTTATTGGGTGATATTCAACATGCTATAAGATCGACCACAGATAGAAATAACGCTCTAACACCTACAACTAAACTTTTACTGACCCTTAGATTTTATGCAACAGGATCAATGTTAATTGTTGCAGGTGATTTTTTGGGTGTCAGTAAAAGTGCTGCTTATGTAACAGTATTGTTACAGAAGCTATTGCCCGTCTGAGCAATAGATGGATTAATTTTCGAAGAACTGCAGAAGAAAGAGAAAATCAGAAGATTAGATTTTATAATATTGCTAGATTTCCATGTATATTGGGGTGTATTGATTGTACACATGTTCGTATACAATCTCCGGGAGGTGATGATGCAGAGGAATACAGAAACCGAAAAGGGTATTTTTCTTGAAATGTGCAGGTTATTGCAGATGATAAGTTACGTATTCAAGACATTGTAGCAAGGTGGCCAGGCAGATCACATGATCAGACAATATACGATAATAGCAGGATTAAAGCATGGTTTGAAAATGGTGAATTTGGAAATGCTGTACTTTTGGGAGACAGTGGCTATGGCATCACAAATTATTTAATGACGCCACTATTAAATCCAAATACTCCTGCTGAGCAGCTGTACAAT
Organism: Amphimallon solstitiale; assembly: GCA_963170755.1. NCBI lineage: Eukaryota > Metazoa > Arthropoda > Insecta > Coleoptera > Scarabaeidae > Amphimallon > Amphimallon solstitiale. Next base: position 79,165,176 of record OY720675.1, read on the forward strand.
GAAGCCCACATAAGAAGTCGCAATGTTGTTGAAAGGATATTTGGAATATGGAAAAGAAGATTTCCTATATTATCTTCTGGTATGAAGGTATCACCAGCACGGAGTAGAGCAATTATTGTTGCTACTGCTGTTTTACATAATATAGTAGTTAATGAAGGTGAAGATGTGCCATTAGCAGATAAATAACGAAAATAATGGAATTAATGGAGTAAATGGTAGGCGATTAATATTAATCACACAACATTTTGCAAATTTAATGTAAAATTTATTTAACAATTATTTGTAAAATAAATGATTTTTATAAAATTGAATAACATTATTTTTTACTAAGTGATATTTCATTGTTACAAGGTATAATGAGAATAAATTTTCACTCGTAGCACTTTCTTCAATTTCCTAGTACATCCATTACAGTCCAATTATGAAACTGCTAGTTTTGATGCCTTTTATTTAAATTTCATGGTGAATAAAATAATATGCGTAAAACTGTAATGCTAACTTAAACAAAAAGTTAAATATTATAACAAAAAAGGAAAGCAGAATTGTATATCAAATTATAGGTCATTTGAAGTCTATCGATTCTAAGTTCAATTTCCAGACCATGGTCAAAATTGATACAAAGTTGGATGTTTACATCAGTCAATTTTAAATTAAATTAATTCACAACTGTAAAATAAGCTTAAAAACTAACAATATCTAAAGACAAAATAAAACATAGGTGGTAAATGTACAGTGGCCATCTAAATACAATAATATGCATTAAATTTCTATGTTACTTATAAATTAAATAAAATAAAAAAAGATAAATATTACAAAAAAACAATAAGATACTTAATAGAATTTAAATAAACCTAAGAATTAAACATTATAAAAATTAAAAATTAGTCTATACTACAAACCTAGAAAATATACAATGAGCTGAAAATTACAAAGACTTTGGGTCATTTGTAATAATGTATTTAACAAAATACTACCTGTTTACGTTTTAGTTTACATTTTTTAATTGCTGCTGGAGGATTTTCATTTTTAATTCGTGTTCCTCCTTATGTGTTTTTATTTGTAGTTCCAGCAGCTCAATTTTTTTGGATATTAATTTTTGTTGTGCTTCATTGCATTTGCACTTCTGCTTGTGCTGCTTTTTAACAAGAACACAGATAAATTGAAATATGCCATAAATTAGTACTTACTTTTAGGACTATTACTATTTCCTGCACTTTTATAGACTGAAATTTTCTGGGTGCTGCTTGTAGTTGAATCTTGATTTGTGGTAGCATTTGTAGCATCAGCGATTCCCTCTATAAAATAATACAAATATTATACCATGCATTACAGTAAGAAATTTGTACCTTCTAATGAAAAAACGACACATTCTGATGTGTTAAGTTCTGTACTACTACTCGTACCTACAAATGCAACAATGTAGTGACATATAACAACATATTCATTATTAGTAATTACTTGTTTGTGCTATAACATCTTCTTGCGACATCTTCAATTTTTTATGGACAGGGGTCCTCAGCATTTGGGGATTCCACTTTGACCACTATATAAGTAAAAAAATATAGTTGTTTGTATGACATAATTTGAAAAAATACCTTTTCTTCGAACTGAATAATTATTTCCTCATCGTTCTTCACTGATGATTCGGATACATCTACAAATCAAAATATCTGTATCATCTATTTCCTACCTACCATATTTTTAACATAAATAATACTAACCAATGCGGTCAGAGTCAAAATCATTCTCTCTGCCTGTAGCACTAATGCCTACAATTTCCAGCACCTTTTCTAACAATACATTCAGTTTTAAATATATACCACCACCTGTCTTGTATTGGCTGTTTTTTAATTTTGAATACTCTTTTCTACAAAGCTTTTTTAGGGAATCCTACTTACTGCGTAACATTTTTGATGTCCTACCTGTTGCACATAACGCATTAAACTCATTTGCGAGCACCTCCCAAATACGATCTTTCTCCTGGTTACTCACAACATCTGTTATTTTACATTCTGTCATAGATATCATTTGTAATTAGTGTACTCTACCCATACGTTTTGCGTAATGCATTACATACCTATCACATTCCTATACTTTCTCACTAGATTTATTAACATTTCTGTCTCCTCGGCAGAAAAGTTATTGCATCTCATCCGTTTTTCAGCTTTGCTTCCTTCCATTTCAAAAAAGAGTCGATTGATTGGAAAAAAAATACCGTAACGTGCCGTAACCAAAGTTGGAAAAAATGCACATGTAAAACTTTAAATTGGCGGTAAAAGTATTATTGCTTCGCGCAGGCGTGTTTATTTTTTATGTTACCAACATGAACGATTCAGCTCACTTGACCAAGTATAGTTATTCCGCGGAATAAAGAGTTGGTAAAACGTATAAATCTTTATACTAGGGATAAATGTTTTACTAGGAATATCTTATCCTCCGACTTATACCGTGATTGTAAAACTGGCCCTTAATGAACAACGGCATTTTTTGGCATTGCCCCCCCCCCCCCCCGTCAATAGTGTCCCACTTAACCAATGATAAAATCTGGTCACCTTATATTGTACTAATCACAATAACAAATGTGTTATCAACATAAAATTGTATTCCAATTATTATATTACTATTACTGTTTCTTTAAATAGTAAGTATATTTATTAGAGAATTACCAGGCATAGGTATTTAAATAATGGACAATGTATTGCAATATTAATAATATCCATACCAATGTCAAATTTTATTATTTAATATATTCTTTATTTTAGATATTATTATCAAACGATATGAATTTACGCAATAAAGCATTAATTAACAATGTAACAGCTCATGGTCCTAAGGATATTCTTGAAAAGATCAAGAAAAGCAAGAACTATGAACAAAATAAAATTAAAATAAAGAAAATAGATGCTGTACTTATAAACACATGTACAGAAATTATTTTAGCTGAAATGGAAGATGCATATGGTTCTGTTCTGTTCAATCTAATTACAAAACCTCCCTGGGATTTCACACAATGTCTTGTTTATATTAAACGATTCTGGGTTCCTGTCTTTTCCATAGCAATTTCTCAAAAGCAGTGTTTAAAAGTAATAGAAGATCTGTTAGTATTTATACAAACTCACAATGGTATGCTAATATAATTAATATAGAACTAGAAATATGTTTGCATTTACATACTTTACTTTGTAGACTTGGCAGCAGAGGAGAATATGGAAGACTTCGTTAAATTATGTTTATCTTTATGTGTATATTTCAAGAATTGCCTGACTAAGTATCATCAATTAGTTAAAGCATGTATAGAGAATATACAACAAATTTTAAGTTGATTATTAAAGTGTATGTTTATAATATGTAAATGATGTGAATAAATTTATATTTATTTAGTTTCCTATAAAATGTTATGTTTTTATATGCAAATCAAAATTATTAAATTAAAAAGTGTATAATAATCTTATGCATCATGTGACATAAATGTATATATAAAATCCGATATACATAGCATTCTTGTCCATCTGCAACCTGGTACATTGTCGACATTTGTTTAAATCTGTATATTGCAATGGGAGTATTTGTAAGATTTGTAAGAACACTAGTTTTATAATCATTGTTAATTGAAAAAATATAGAATGATCGTTTATTGAATCTGTTGCTTGTGTATGAAATAATTTTCGACAGATAATGCTCCAAATTGCAGTTATTCTGAATTATAGTCGTAATATTTATAATTGCATCATGGACATATATAAAGGAGATGGGTTTAGGGGTTCAACTCCCCTCCCCTAACCAAACCGTCCATTCATACAAAAAAGGATAGAATTAAGATCACTATCATTCTTCTTATATTTAATTATTATTAGATGTAAGAACTAAACTTAAAATAAATACTCTGAATTTCGGTGTACTTATGTAGCAGTGCCCGCTGTGCCATAGTAGACACAATCTTATTTTGCGGACGACAGGAGTTGCTTTGAGGGGAAATCAATTAAGAATCTGTTGAAATAGGCATTAGAGATCGTCTACTTTATGGAAATTATTGTGTACTACATTTTCATGCGATATTTGGTGATGAAGTTCTTAAAAATTACCCAGAGTAGTCATACTCTGGCTATGTGCACATCCTCCATCATTCAAAATGAAATATTTTAATTGTGTGGAAGTTATATTCAAGAGCAACTAATAAATGTTTCAGGTTTCTTTGCTGTACTTGCCGACGAAACTCAAGACGTATCGCGTCATGAACAGCTATTACTTTGCCTTCGTTATGTCGACTTTTCTTCTACAAAGGCTTTTATTCGAGAAGACTTCCTTGATTTGTCTACAAGGCGGATGTTACAGCATCAGCTTTAGTTTCGATGAACACGCAAAGATTTAAGTTGTTTGGATTAGATGTAGAGAATCTATTTGGTCAATCACAGTTTTAAGAAAAATTTTCTCGTATACCTACATCAATCTTAAACCGAACCCTGCAAAAAGTCAATGTAGATTTAACTAACACTTGGAGTTAAGAACATAGAAACAATAAAAAACATAATTATGTGTTTTATTATACTTTAATGTTGATGCACAATGTTATAGAGCTGGTGTCTTAACTACTACTGATTTGTGTAATGCTATAAGCGGGGATGGTAGATGTCACGCAGGCGCAATACAACAAATACATTATGCTGCTTCAAACGCATATACAACACCTCCCTTCCTTACCAATTTTAATGTTACTTAAAATTAACACACATAATCTTTCAAATAGGTTGGTGGTTTACGATTACGCTTATAATTCTGTAATTCGTTTTGATTTGATTCTGGTTGAATGACATTTTCACTGTTATTAGTCAAATCGTGGGATACCATATTCGTTTCTTCGTTGGTCGATTGGATCTGATTTATGTTTATGTATTCTAACACTTCGTCAAATAAGTCATGATTTCTCTTATTAAATTCTTCGTTTTTAAACGTTTTAATGAATTTTCTATTTCTTCTCACTTCTTTAGTATTATCATCATAACGTATTCTGTAAGATCTCGGTTTGTCTTTTTCTTCAGTTATTACTCTTCCTGTTGTCCATGTCTTTTCATCTGTTCTTATCATAATTCTTTCTCCTTTCTTCAGTTTCTTTAAATCCTTGGTATGTCGGTTGTAGTACTTCTTTTGTGTCTCTTGGTGTTTTTATTAAAACATTTTTATACTGTTGCGTATCCTTTGGTTCTAATAGCTCGTTCATAATTGGGTTTTTATTTTTCTATTGAATAGGATTTCTGCTGGCGATGGTAATTTTGAACTGGTCGGTGTAGCTCTATATATTCCATCAGGACTAAGTACATGTCTTTTTCTTCTTCTAAGGCCTTCTTTAAGAGTTTCTTAATAGTCTGTACGTGTCAATAAAACCATTGGACTGTGGATAGTGTGGTGAACTAGTTTTGTGTAGGATTTCCCAATCCTTAAGAAAGTTTGCAACCTTCGCACTAACAAATTGTAGGCCATTGTCAGTGTATAACTTGTCTGGTTTACCATATCTTGCGAAAACAGCTTTGAAGTTTTGTATTATATTATTGCTAGTCGTATCACTCTTTAAACAGATTACTTCAGGGTATTTCGAATACATATCTACTACTCAATACACTCCCAACGTCTACATGGTAATTCTCTATCTATTATTGTTTCCTTCTGATTTGTGTTTTGAAATTTCGCACATGTGAAACACGTCTGTACGACATCTGTTATTTGTTGTGTCATGTATGGCCAATATACTACTTCTTTCGCTTTTAGAATAGTCTTGTTAATTCCCATGTGACCATAATGCAATTTATCAATTATTGATTTTCTTAAATTTTTTGGAATGACGTTTTGGTTACCCTTGATTAGTGGACCGTTGGATTCATAGATCTCTTCTCTTGAGCTCCAGTATGGTTTAACTATATTTGCTAAGTTTGTCTTCGAAACAGACCATCCTTCCTTAATGACTGTTAGGAGTTGGCTCAATTCCGGGTCTTTCGCAGTTTCTTCTTTAATTTCTATAGATCTCTGTGGACTAATACTAACATAATTTATTAGGCTAACCTGAAGGTCAATATCATTTTCAAGAATTTCAAATTCTTTATCATCATTTTTACTTCTGGATAATGCATCCGCAAAATAAAGTAATTTACCAGGCTTATACTTTATTTCAAAATCATATTGTTGTAGATAAATCCTTAGTCTTTGAATTCTTAACGGACATTTTTCTTAAATATGGCATCAAGTGGTTTGTGATCCGTCTCTAGTATGAATGGCTTCCCATATAAATATTGGTGAAATCTCTGACAACCAAATAACATTGCAAGAGCTTCTTTTTCTATTTGAGCATAATTAACTTGAGAGTTATTCAAAGATTTGGAAGCATATGCCAATGGCTTATCTTTTTGGAGTATCACTGCCCCCAGTGAGTTCTTTGAACTATCTACTGGAGGTGTTATAGGCTCATTTTCATCAAAATATGCCAACAGTACAGGTTATTTCGTTAATATGTTCTTAAGGATAATTCTTTGGTGAAGATTTGACCAATTCCACATTATCTCTTTTTTCATTAGTTGTCTTAATTCAAATGTTAATTTTGAAACATTAGGAATAAATTTCGCAACATAGGTTACCATACCCAAAAATCTGCTCAGTTCTTTTTTATCTTGAGGGGGTTGCATATCCCTCAAAGCTTTTATTTTAGTGTCATCGTGTTTAATTCCATCTGAGGTACGTTTATGTCCTATAAAATTTACTTTCTCAATAGCAAATCTACATTTTTATTTGTTGAATCTAATTCGCCTTTCCCTAGCTCTTTCTAAGAGATTTACTAAAATTTTATTGTGATCCTCTATATTTTTCGCATGTATTATTAGATCATCAAAGTAAATACCACTTCCCTTTATTCCTGCAAATGCCTCACTAAATGTTTTTTGAAAAATTTCAGTCGCGCATGCCAAACCAAATGGTAGCCTCAAAAATTTAAATCTACCAAAAGGCGTTGCAAACGTAGTTAACTGTGATGCCTCCTCGGTCAAACGAATCTGTCAAAATCCCTTATTTGCATCTAGACTTTGAAATATTTTGATCCACCCAAATTTGTAAGTTCATCAAATGTGGGGATTTTGTAGTGCTCCCTTTGTATGGCCTATCGTTTAGATGTTTGGGATTCAAACAAATTCTGATTTTATTGTTTGGCTTTTTTACTAGGACGATTGGGTTTACGAATTGTGTGGCTTCTGTAATTGGTTCTATGATTTTATCTTTGATCATTGCGTCTAATTCTTCTTGTAATTGCTTATTTAATTAAAATGGAATCTGTTTACTTGCGGCTATGTGCGGCCTATAATCCGGTTTAAGTTTAAACTCATACGGCTTAATTTTAATGTGTCCTATTCCCCCTAATAAATCTTTATTTTCACTAATGATCTCCGACCAATTTTTGTTTATTTTAACCTCCCCCAAACTTAAAATTTTCAAATCATTTACCGTGGTTATTCCAATAACCGGTACTGTACTATAATCTGTTTCTATAATACAGTCTTTTTCTTTTGGTTTTCCCCTTTTGTCAATTTTGTTTCACAATTTGTCAAATGACTTTCCCAATTCCTGTCATATTGACATATATGTCAAATTAATTTCTTTTTTTGTCAAATCTCTTTCACTTTATATCAATTACTTTTCCCATGTATGTAAATTATACAGCAAGAGCGCGAGGCAGTGGCGGCTGGCGCATAAGCGCTGCAGTGCTGCAGAGCTCCCAAAAAATTGGGCGGGCGAACCTGTATTAGTTATAACTAGTTTTCTTTTACATAATTTTTCCGACATTTCTGATGTTTATAAAAGCGTAACATATTGTTGTGAAAATTCTCCCCCTGTATATCAAAAAATTTGCATATTTTTCTACATCATCCTGTAGAAGACATCAAACCCTACAATTTGACATCTGACTCATCAAAATCCGATCAGTAGAAGCCGAGATATTCGCTTCGGAAATTCCAACATAAAATGTAAGCAAAAACTGATATACTTTATAATAATATTCAATAGGCGGCCAGTGGAATAACCAATCTAATTCGCGCGATCGCTCACTTGTTCCTTATCTGGTCCACACGAACGTGCGCTCAGAGCCCATACAGACACCCGCGCGCCACCCCGCTACCACCGCGGCTGTCTAAAACTAATGCCTGATTTTACCAGACAAATTCGCTGCATTGAGTGCAGCGAGAACGGCCATATGATTCGGTTTATTTAATTTTTTCGCGACTTTTGTTACGGTGCGGCGTGTTTAACATAAAAACAAATATTAGAGTGCGCGTGCTTCTGTTTTTGTGTATTGTTGACAATTTATATAAACTCTGTGTATTATGGAGGTGGTCTTTAATTTAATTAATGTGAAGAGATTCTTTAAATATTCATACGAAGAAAAGTTAGAATTAAAAGCAAGAGGCAGGCCATTAGTAGATATCACTATTGAAAAAACTGGTGTAAGTAGAGGGAAAAATTATACACGTAAATTTAGTAGCGATATTTATTCAAAAAACGAATGGATTTGTGGATGCAACAAAAAAAATGCTTTATATTGTTTTCCCTGTTTACTTTTTGGTGGTGATAAAGCTTGGACTGAAATAGGGGTCACGGATCTAGAGCACTTGAGTTTGAAAATAAAAAGACATGAGAATTCTAAAAGCCATCTTCATAATTCTATGGAATTTGCGTTACTAGGGTCAACTAATATTATGGCTCAACTAGATTCTGCTTATTGGGTAAATATACAGAGACATAATGAAAATGTGTCAAAGAATCGTTATATTTTATCAAAAATTATTAATTGTATAAAATTTTGTGGAGCTTTTGAATTGGCCCTTCGGGGACATGATGAGAGCGATACTTCCGAGAATCCGGGGATATTTCGTGGACTTATTAATTTTTCGGCTGAATTAGATGCAACTCTAAGTGAGCACCTAAAAAATTGTTCGGTATTTAAAGGCACTTCCAAAGAAATACAGAATGATCTGTTACAGTGCATACTTGAAGTCTGTCAAGAACAAATAATTGAGGAAATTAATAATTCTCCGTTTTTGGCGATCATGGCGGACGAAACAACGGATGTTGCTGCAAAAACTCAAATGGTAGTTATTTTTAGATATGTTCGTGATGGTGAGCCAATTGAACGTTTTTGGAACTACGTCATTCCTGAAAAATGTGATGCAGAAACACTTAGCAAAACAATTTTAAGTGTTATAGATCCTTTAATTCAAAATTCACCTAACAAACTGATTGCACAGAGTTACGATGGAGCAGCGGTGATGAGCGGACAACACGCAGGCGTTCAAGCATTGATTAAAAAAAAGTACCCTTTTGCGCACTATGTACATTGCTATGCCCATCAATTAAATTTAATTATGTCTAAAGCTGCTTCTGCAAATTCGCAAGTACGTGTATTTTTTGGAAATCTACAAGACATTCCCGGCTTTTTTAATAATTCACCCCAACGAGTAGAAGTGTTAAACAAGATTGTAAACAGAAGGATCCCCCACGGCGCTACAACCCGTTGGAATTTTAATATCAGGACCATTAATGTTGTGTACGAAAATAGGGCCTCTCTCATTGAGTGTATGGAAGAAATAGAAGAACAATTCTCCAACAACACAGTCTGTAGTGCAGCCGCCTCTATTCGCCGTACATTAAATGATCCGATCTTCAATTTTTGGCTGACTTTTTACCATCATGTAATGCCCCATGTAGATATCCTGTTTAATCAATTGCAGCAAAGAAAAATTGAACCCACTCTAGTAAAAGACGCTATCGAAAATTTTGAACGCGGTATAGGCCAAGTTCGAAATAATATTGACAACATCATAAGTGAAGCATCAGATTTAATAAGCGATGAGCCACCACCAGAAAAACGCAAACGTCCAAATAACAGCAGATTTAATCATCGAATTTCGGCTTTAGAGGTGTGTGATGTTATTCTAAATTGTGCAAAAGATCGATTTCATTTTAAAGAGCATCTAGTAGTGGCATCACTTTTTTTTTCGGAATGCTTTGGAGAGTATTGCAGTAAATTTCCTGAGGACAAACTCACTTCCGCATGCTCCTATTATCCCACCCTTGATAAAGAAAGATTACGAACTGACTTGTCTGTTATTTACTCAAGAACTGATTGTAGATCTTTAAAAGGCGCACTACCTCTTCTAAAATTTTTAATAAAAAACAATCTGGGAGATACGTTGAAAGAGACTAGAAAATTATTAGAAATTGTAATAACAACTCCCATGACAACATCAGAGGCCGAACGATGCTTTTCAACACTAAATCGAATTAAGACGTTTCTCAGAAATTCAATGACCGAAGATCGTTTAACATCTCTTTCCATGCTATCTATCGAAAAAAAGTTTATCTCCGAAATAGACAATTTTAATGACAAAGTGATAACAAAATTTGCAAATCGAAAAGAACGTAGAATAGATTTAATTTATAAGAAATAATTTGTTAGTAAAGTAGTGCTTAGTGACTCTTATTTTTTTCTGTGACAATTGACAATCGTTCCAGAAATCCATTACTTCAGTGCGGAAGGCGAAGAAAGCACGATAAGATCGATGGGAGACAACCTCTTACTGCCCGTGCAAGGTAATTTTTTTTGTAAAACTTGCAGAACACCTTAAAATTTTTAGCACGAGCCGCCACTGGCGCGAGGTATGATCACCCGATGGTATACGTAAACTCGCATCTAAACGTGGTCCGATAATACATATTAGAGTTACGGCACAACATACTAGCATTGCCTGCTCATATTCGAACTCAGTGATCTGATTATTTTTTCGCAGATTGACAAAAAGAACAAATTAAATTTTCTCTTTAAGTGATGACGATTGCTTAGATAACTAAGTCGATAATAATGCGAAGATTGTAATACTTATAACGTAATTATGATTATCCTTATGAAATTAAATAATAATGTAGTTGTGTAAAAAGTTATAGCAGTACAACTGGATTTTAGAATGAAATAAAAACAACCCGCCTGAAACATCTGCAGAATAAACTAAGATGTCTAGAGAAAAATAAATAAATAGAAATTTCATGGTAAAAAAAAAACTATAAATAAGTATAACAGAAATACCATAAAATAACATAAAAACGACCCTTGAAATAGAAATTAAAATTAGAAATTCCAGCCAGCACGCAACTGATGTAAATATCTATATCTGGCGAATACAGCTGGCGGAGATCGTTTTTCCGAATATACGTCCGAAGAATATCGACTGGCATCGGGTGATCATACCCCGCGCGCTCAAGCTGTATGTTTTGCTTAATAACTACTTACCAAGCTGTGCATCATTTTCATTTAGTTATTGACGTACCCTTGAAAATAAAGTATACATTTGAAATTTTAAGTAATCTAATTTATTCTTATGTAATGTACATAGAAATTGATACATAAAAAATACATGTATGCAAAACATTTTCAAATATCACAAATATGCACAGTACAAACTATCGAAATATATAAATGAAGAAACAATTAATTTAATATTTCATTTTGTTCTAAACAATCACGCAGATATGTTTCCATATGCTGAATATAATGAAGACAATTATCTGCAGTTATTTGTTCAGAAGCATTGTGTATTGCTGCATATAATTCATCCTCATTTGTCGGCTGAGTTCTCTTTATTATGTGTTTCCATTGATTAAATAATTCCTCTATAGGATTTAAAAATGGACTGTAAGCAGGTAAAAAAACTTCAAAATGCTCATGACTTCTAATGAGATTGATAACTTCTTCATTTGTATGAAATCTAACATTATCCATAACAAAAAAGGCGCCTTGTATGTTATCATTATGTAAATGATTAGAGTTGTAATAAATTCACAGAAATGAACTGTATTGAATGGTCTATCTTGGATTTGGAACAAATATAGTGAATTTATATTCATTGCTGCAGCCACAGAATAATTACGCCCTCTTAGTTGAGCTTTTATTTTCGTTGCTCGAGTATTTTTAACTGATCTTCCATATGAAGTTCGAGAATTAACTTGAATTCCATATTCATCAATGAAAAAAATCTTTTCCCTTTCGAACATGATTCTATTGTACCGGATAGCATATTCAAAGCGAGTCTGTATGATTTGTGGTGTATTTCTTCTTTCGGGAACGAAAGAGATTCTCTTAAACGAATAATGGAAAGTTTTAAGTGCTCTGTTAATCGTCGATAGCGATATTTGATGAAATGGCCACTGCGTCAAACATCTTTCTAACTGACGAAGTGATAAACTGCAATCTTCATCAATCCAATTGCAAATTTCATTTATCTGTAAAACAGATAATTTTTTTAGTCGGTGACCAGCACTTCTTTTATGAATATTAGCGGTTCTCCGGTATGTAGAATAAATCTTTCTTACTGTATTGGATAAAATTCCAAATTGCTCTCCAATATTATTTGCCGTGGGCTCGTTGTTCACAGAACGAATTATTAAAGCTCTTAAATCATTACTTATTTTACTATTAATTCGACGATTCTCCATAATAGATGAATATAAAATGATTAACACGCTTCGTGAAAGTCAATTGACATATAGTGAAACACATTTGACAAATAAGGAAATTATTTAACGCATCGCCGCCATATTATAATTAATGGGAAAGTCATTTGACAAATTGTGAAACACAATTGACAAAAGGGGAAAACCAAAAGAAAAAGACTGTAATAAAATTAATTCCATATACTTCATTTTTGATTGTACAATTTAAAATACATTCGCCCACTACTCGTAATTGTGAACCACCATAATTAGAAATTTTCACATTAGTTTGTCTTAAATAATTGTTTACATTTGATTTCTTAAAAATATATTCTGGAATAACATTGGCCTGTGCTCCTGTATCTGTTTTACATCTAATATTTTTATTACAATCGACAATATTAATCTCTATCCAAAGTCCATCCTGAGGGGTTACAACTTATTAATGCTACCTATTAAATGATTTTCATCATTTTGTTTTGTTATTACATTTACTTTTCTATTTAAACAATTTGCTGCAAAATGATTTTTTTTTGTTACAAATCACATTTTTTCCCGTAAGCTGGACACGTTCGGTCCATGAAAAAAATTACAACGCATACACTATTTCTCCAGACAATTTTTTGTTACCTGCATGCCGTCTTATGTTGTCGCTTGTTGACGTACCTGCTCCATCTCGGCTCCACTCTTGTCTCTCCGATATCTTCTTTCTCGCTCCACTTGTCGAATGATTTTCTCTTGCCTGTGTGTTATTATATTTACATGTGTATTTGCATGGCAATTCCTAGCTTCGTTATATTTTCTGGAATTCTTTCGTATTACGCCTACTTCAAGGTCGTTATTATTATTTTGTGAAAATTCTTTTAAATGTTTGTTTGCAATTTCAGCTGATTTACATATTAAAATTGCTTTATCCAAGTTTAAATTCGTTTCTTGTAACAATCTATTTTTCACTTTGTTATCATTAATACCACAAACTATTCTGTCAGTTAATAGGTCGTCTTTCATTGTACCAAATTCGCAGTTTTTCGACAAATTTCTCAAATCTCCTAAAAATGAGTCGAAATCTTCCTTACTTGATTGTTGTCGGTTATTAAATTGATGTCTTGCGATGCTTTTATTTGCTTTCGGTATAAAATAAGTGTCAAATTTCTCAATAATTTGTTGTGGATTTTTTTTCTCAATGTCAGATATTTCTAGGTTTGATAAAATTTCACGCGTTTCTTTACCTGCACAATGGAGTAGGTAATGTAGCAGCTTGGATTTCCTTCGTTTTCTCAGCACATCCTGTTGCGACGGAGTAGAGTTCCTAGTCTTCTTTAAATTGCATCCAATTCTTGGAGATATCACCTTTCATTTTCATTTGTTCAGGCTGTTGTAGATATTCCATTTTTGTTTTCTTTTTAACACTAATTATTCTTTTCACTGATTAGTGTCTCTTTGACTAATCTTTTTTTTCACTGCTTTTCACCGTTTTTTCACTATTCGCTTTTCTGACTGCGCCATGTTATGTTGGGTAATTCAAAATGCCATATGTGGTGTCTTAACTACTACTGATTTGTGTAATGCTATAAGCGGGGATGGTAGATGTCGCGCAGGCGCAATACAACAAATACATTATGCTGCTCCAAACGCATATACAACAGATATGTGTTCCTAAAGTGGAAGACAAATGAACTGCAGTAATGTACTAAGGGACACAGCTGAAGTTTAGTATAGGTGAAATGCATTTTACCCATTTATCGAACATGTAGTCACTGAGCTTGATGCGAAAAAAGACTGGAAGTGCAAAGAAATGTAGAGCAACAAGAGGTGACATTTTTGTTAGTGAAGTTGAGAAAAAACTTTGGTAAACGAGTATGAGCCTTGGCATAACTAAAGATTTAATCAGGAAAAGCCCTTTATTGTATGCAGAAAGTAGAAGCTATACATCGATGTGATGAATTTTTTTTCCAGCGATTTTTTAAGCTTCTTCAAATCTTAGCAACACTTCCAGTAATCACTGCCACGCCTGAACGTACTTTTTCCACATTTAAACGGCTAAACAGTAAACACGTATCTAAGAAATAGAATGAGAGACGAAATGCTTACATGCTTCGCTCTCATGAGTATTCATCGGAATGTGGTAATATGTAAAACTAGATGACACAGAAATTGTAAATATGTTAACCGAAAAAAAATCGAAGATGCATATAAGTGAAGGTGCACAGGATATTGATAGCAATTACAATAAATAAATAAAATAGTCTCTCAATTTTTCACTGGGGACTGTAAATCTAATGAAAATCCAGTTTATAAAAGATTTTTATACTAGAAATAAAATAGAAAATAATTTTATTTTGAACGCATTTATTACACGCAGTAGTATTTTATAAGTTTATGATCCATATCCATACTGCTTTGCAATATAATAACAATAATGAAGCACGGATAATGAAGAAAGACATGGGAGACAACGATAATATTCAAAAATTAATTCGTGGGGTAGTGTATCAACAATTCAAAAGCTGGCGCTCGCATAGACAATCTGTTCCTTCCAGTGCTGCCAATTGCGGGTATTTTAATCAGACTGTCGGGTAAAATTGTGAAGCGGGTAAAATCGGGTATTTTCACATAAATCAATTAAAATTTCCTTTTCTTAACTCGATTTAGTCAACATCAGATATCAATATGTATTTTATTGTCTATTAAATCTAAACGCTACAGAAAGATTGTTGATGCATTTATGCAGCACTTTTATCAATTTCAGTGACTTGAAAGAGAAGTTTTAGCTGTTGACCACACAAATATTCGCTTATTTGTTCCATTTCTGTCTGTTAAAAGAACAAAAGCTACCTGTGTTGTTAAGGAAAGTTTAGGATTGTACACTTCGCAAAAATCTGTTTGAAATATTGACGGAACCTGGATGTTTTTTTCCTTAGTCATGGACGAGACGGCGATATATACTACATATTCAAAAACAAATGATGTCAAAGTAACTTTTTTGATATGGTTAAAACTGCATCTGGAAAAGCCAATGGTTTGTTCCAACTCTTTGAAAAAATTGAGGAAAATTTATTTAGAATTTATGTCATAGGTATACATTGGGACTTGTAAAAGATTTTAACCTTATATTTCAATCAGAATCGCCACTTATTCATAAATTGAAACCTGAAACACAAAGATTGTTGATGCATTTATGCAGCAATTTAATTATCAATGTGAGTGACTTGAAAGGGAAAAATGTTTTTGCTGTTGACCACACAAATATTCGCTTGTTTGTGCGACTTTGCAAAATTTATTTAGGTATATCTGCCACTGAATCTTTTGAAATGTTGAAAAATTATGCATCCCAAACTGAAATTGACCAGTTTCTCAAAAGTTGTTTAAATTTTTATGTAGAGCCTGTCCCTGACATTAAAACGCGATTTGATTTTTCTGATCCAATTTTTAACATTTTAAGAATTCTTGAACCAAAAACGGTCCAATCCTATGAAATAAAATCGCTGCAAAAAATTGTACAAAGATTTCCAATAAATAAAGAATTTACAAATC
This sequence comes from Amphimallon solstitiale, assembly GCA_963170755.1. Taxonomy (NCBI): domain Eukaryota; kingdom Metazoa; phylum Arthropoda; class Insecta; order Coleoptera; family Scarabaeidae; genus Amphimallon; species Amphimallon solstitiale. Next base: position 79,181,223 of record OY720675.1, read on the forward strand.
TTCTAATTTTGGACATAGAATGCAAGCAGCATGGTTTTTTTTTAATCATATGGAGTATGGTTTAGATTGTGAACTAAGTTGTGAAGTTTATTGGAAAAAGGTATTTGAATTGAAAAATGCTGGAGATGTTCTTCTTTTCTCCAATATGAAAGTAGTGCTTTCCTTACTTTTTATTCTGCCTTTTTCAAACGCATTTGTTCAAAGAATGTTCAATGATTTGAAAAATATCGAGACAGACCACAGAAATGCGTTAGGCACCGCAACGCTAACGTCTTTAATGGCGACAAAAAGAGGCATTAAAGATATGGGAGGTTGAAGATCTTACTTACCTTCGAATTATTTTAGACCACTTTTAAATTTGGCGCTTTCTATTTGAAATGTCGGGTAAAAGCGGGTATTTTTCATTCGCTTATGCCAGAGATATAGAGAGGGGAGAATGCTCTTACAAATGCGCGGAAGATAGAATGATTGCAAATGATGATGTGCGCCATTTTGACCCAGGGTTGTCAAGGAGCACCAATCATAGGCATTCTTGAAACAACGAATTTTGAAACAAAAGATGAGAAAGGAATGTGGAAAGAAACGTTCACAGATCACTATACTAGAAGATAGTATAACTTAATAGTAAAAAGTTTAGACAATGTTTAGCGCCGCCTGCCAACTGCAGGCAGTACTAAAATGGATCAAACCGATGAACCGGGAAATTTAAATATTATATATTTCTATTCCATTTTGTATTTACCTTAATAGTTTTTATTCTTCACTTTAAATGTTCGGAAGTAAAATAGTGGATGTATTTTAAAATAAAATATACTACACATATTGCTATAATAACTTAGTAATAAATTAGGAACATCTCTTTTTAGTAACGCTTTATTTTTATATGAAAATTGATTTCTATTTCAAAATATTAAGGAGAAAGCATTCTAAATTATTCTTACATTCGAACTTATTTATTCCTTAAATGGAAATCGTCGATCTTCTCTTATGACATTGAATAAATTAGGATCTCATGTAGCTTGCTACCACTCATGAAAACGAATTGATTTTGGATGCGGGAAACTTTTACATTTTGGTCACAATTTGACACGTAATATTTTCTTGTCGGCATAATTACTAGGAAGTCTAGAAAAAAGTGCGAATAAATAAATAAATTACTCGAATTATGCAGAATAAATACTTACGCACATACAATTTTAAGAAATAAGTTAATATTTTATAACTCTGATTAATAATTAGCATATATTTATAAATATTAATTAGAAACTGTCAACAAAAATATTTGAAAACTATGCCACATGTAGTTGCCATAGTTACCAAACACAGTCAACAGCCTACAAGCAGCTAAGCCCTGAAGTATCACATGTGATCCTAAAATTTCGTCAACACATGCGCCACCTACCAACTGCAGGCAGAAGTAAAACGATGTCTACGCAATCTCAATTTAACATTTCACCCAATGATCTATTACTATTATACTACTAGATGGAGTGTACGCTATGTCTTGCTGATTAGGAAGTGACCCACACCATAAGAGAAAGAAGGAAAATATACGAGCGTCGAAAGTTTGACAAGGATGAACGCAATTGACCGTTTTATGTGGGCTAGATTCAAATATGTTGCAATAGCTTGTAATGGCTTATAATGTTTAAAAGTATTATTTTGTTAAAAATATGCTATATTAAGAGGAAAGTAAAGGTATTGCAACTTTAATAATCATAAAGATATATAATTAAATATATATTATTAATATGGAATTAAATATATTCTGTTTAATAACATTTTAAAGGTAGCTTTGCTAGTTGCTATTCTTCAATAATTAAAAAGGAAAGAAAGTTAAATAAATATGATTTTTAATGACTGTGAGATAACTATATGATTTTGTTCTTCTAATTATACCTATTTTAGCATGTTTGATGATCATTCAGTTTTTATTTAAAACAGTAGTATTAGAAAAAATCACTACAGATATCAGATGGAAATTTTGAATTGACCACTAGAATTTTTCAAAATATTACGTTCTGAAAAAAGAAATATAGAAACTGACAGCTTTTCTTAGGTGTTCCTTACAACTTCTGATATATTCAAAATAAAAGACAATTAATGCTTAATTTTTTATTAAAATATATGTACATATAATTAATATGGATTAACAAATACGTAAATGGTAAATATGTGATCAAAGTAAAATGGAGAAAGAAATATTAAAAATACATAAAGCTAGAATAACAACTTGTATTATTTCGTGAGGTGTTTTTTCTGTGACTAATTCAAATACTTCAACATTAGTTACATTTGGGGATTCTGAGCTATAAGGTAAATAGAACATTAAAAATATCTAGGTAGAATAATAACTACAAATAGAAATCTTACTTTAACAGTTCTTTGCTTGGTGCATCAGTAATTTTTAATCGTTGAGATCTGCTATTACAGGGAATTTTTCTCAAGTGAGCAGGAAAATTGAAAATACTTTGAATTGCATTTTGGGGCAAATATTTTCTTCCATAACTTATAACAAAATCTTCAGGAACAAAATGCTCTGAACACAATCTTGAATATTTTGATGGCTTAAAATCCTTTCGTTTAGTACAAATTATCCACTGCTTGCATAGTACTCGATTAGATTGAAAACTAAAATTTTTTATATCAAATTTACAAATCATGTATTTTATTAAGAATAGTTAACCTGTGAAATGATACGTTCATTCCCTTTTCTGCCCTATTAGTACAACCATACGCTGCACATGACATTACCATTGTGTCTTAAATATGTGACTCCAAGCACTGCAAAGCTGGTATATATAATATTCAACAATTTAAAATATTTGTTTCTAATTTTGTTACTGATAATAGCACTTTTAACCAAATATATATGACACTAAATCCATGAGAACAACACTGTTAAATTATAAGCTGAAGTTAACAATTGCCAATATTCTTGATGATTCTCAATTTATATACATTACCTATATGCCTATATCAAATAAAAATGAAATTCCTAAAATGTATCTAATTACAATCACAATTTTATAAATAAAAATAGTTGATTCAATCATCATGAATCCACAGTTGTCTTTATGCTCGTATTTCTTTAAATAAAAATAAAGTCCGTGGTGTATGAAATAAAATCAATACTAGAAGAAATCTACTAATAAAATATATAATCCAAGTTACCAAAAACACAAATAAATATGTATAAATCAACAAAATTCCGAAAGTTTATATACACAACCATACGTTTGCCGCCTTGTTTTACCCACAACTAACGGTTTTGTATATCTGTCTCCTTTGTATGTAGAGGTCAATTCTTCTCTCTCTACAGTCCATCTAGTAGTTCTATATTATTAGTGCTGCGTTAAGTATACGGTCGGACTAGTTCATTTCGTTAAGTATGAGGGCAGACCAGACAAATTCCCGATCAGCTGTTTGGGAAAACCGGTCATGTTATAAATCACGCCCGCTGGCTGCCTGAGTTGGGCGAAATCGTTAAGTGTGTTGTTTACCTGCAATACCAACTTCGATTTGTTTACAATTTAAAAACATAACCTCTTGTCTCTTCTAAAACATTTTAGTTTGTTTCATCACACAATCGTTAACATTAATTATGGAAGCATCTACTTCAAATACTAAAAAAGTTACATTAAAACATCAGAATGGAATGCGTTTTATTTGTTTTTTACAGATTATGAATTGGATTAAGCTACCACAGGTATGGAATAAATACACTTATGTAGAATAGTTTCTGTATAGATTAATTTTATTTAGATGGGTATTTTAAGAACAAATGAATAGAGAAATATAAATTACATACCAATGGAATAAATATGGTCAAAAATCAAATGCAAGTGAGATAAACAATTCTATTACTTCCTGTTCATTTCCTTATAGAGGCAGTGAAGCGAATAAAGAAAACAATAAAGGTATGTAATTAATGTCTTGTTTATATTTTGGTTTTATATGCAATAAAATTGAATATTTCAGATTCTGATCGATATTTATGGCCACGATCAGCTGTGCTACTCTTACTAGAGGAACTATTTAAACTAAAGGATGTATTGCTATTGCCTCACAAAAAAAGAAAAGTGTTCAATGTTATATGTCTAATTTTATTAATCCATGGATATAATGTCAGGTGGGAAACATGCGAAAGAAAATGGCGTGGCCTCCAGGCAATGTATAAAAAAATTAAACAAGACAGAAATTGGAGTGGTAATGCAGCAGTGACATGCGAATTTTTCGATAAAGTTGATAATATTTTAGCAAGAGATCCTGCATATAATCCAGCCACTACAGCTCCCTTTGGCATTTTGGAAGAGGTAATATCTAATGATGAACAAGAACTAAATCCAAAAAAAAAAGGAAAAGAGAAGAATGGGAGTGGTTTGAAACTCACTTTAAAGACATAAACAAAAACTTATCTGAAGTAAAAGAAACAATGGCTGAATTTGTTAATATCCAAAGGAAAAGAAACAGTATTTTTAATAGAGTTGCAGCTAGCCTCGAAAAATTAGCAAACAAATAGTAGCCTAGTCAGAGCATGTGGAAGGCCATACTAGTGAATGTTATGTTGAAAATTCAGAAATTCTATATTTATTTTGTTTTATTCTTAAATATATAAATATGTTAAGGGGTTTTATTTGAAAATTTAGAAATTCTATATTTAGTTTGTTTTATTCTTAAATCTTACTTATTTAATAAATAAAGCTGTTAAGTGCTTTTATTGTTTTATTTGATATAAATATAAAAAATTATATACATCACACATTATTTTCAAATCACTTCAAATATAAATAGGAAATAATAGGAATGTGCTCAACAGTTATAACGATACCAACATAACTGACAGAATATGTAAAATGCCACAAATAAACACCAATCAGGTGATTGGTCAGAATGAATCCGTTAAAATTCATGTTGACCAATGTGGTCAAACGAGATTGGGCGAACCGTATACTTAACGCACCCTAGATCATTGATTTCACCCCCTGGCAGTGTTGCCAATGCTGATGATTTATCACCAGTTCTGGTTATTTTTCTTAATTTTAAATTACCTGGTGATTATTTTTTAAATTATTATAATATCTGGTGATTTTTTTGGATACTATTAATTTTTTTCTTGGTTACCAAGAATATAAAACATTAAGCACCTAAAAGGAGATAATTAGATACCGTTGCTTCCACAGTTGCGACGTGCGCATGAGCGCATGCAGTAATGCAGTGCAATGTGCAGTCGTTGTTTACAAACAGCAGAGAGGTATGTAATTTATATCTATAAGTTAAATTATACATGTATTTAAATTATTATTATTATATTATAGAATTAAAATGAGTTCGTCTACTGAAGAAGACAAAACTTCACCAAGAAACAGGAAGAAATTAAATTATAAAAACAAATACAATAAAGCTTGGGAAAAACAATTTAAGTGGATTGGTGCAAGTAACCTCAGCATTAATCATTTCTATTGCAAATCATGTGCAATTAATTTAAGTGGAGGTATAATAGCAATAAAAAAACATGAAGGTACTAAGAAACATATAAAACTAAACAAAGCTGTTAACATGCAGCAATCAGTCGTTAATATGTCGAATTTTTCGAGTGCTGTATCTAAACTAAAAAAAGTAAAAGAGTTAGAGATTCGTGTGGCATCTTTTATTGTAGATCACAATATTTCATTCAACACCGTTGATCATCTCGAAGGATTGTTAAAAGAATTTGCAAAAGAACCAGAAGCAGCTAGAGCAATTTCTATTAGAAGAACTAAATGTACAGCAATCGTGAAGAATGTTATTGGCCAATATTCATTTAATAGTTTAATCGAAACTATTCAGAAAACTCAATTTTCCATTCTAGTAGATGAATCAACAGATCACTCGTCTACAAAGCATTTAGCCATAATTGTAAGATTTGTTGAACATTTAACAGTGCATGATGAGTTTTTAACTTTGTTACCTGTGGCAGATGCATCTGCAAATAGTATGTATAATTTGATTGTAAATTTTTTTATTAAACATAATGTAGATTACAAGACATTATTAGTGGGTTTAGGAGCCGATGGTGCTCATGCTATGATGGGTTCTAAACATTCGTTACAAGTTCTGTTAAAAAAGGATGTTCCAAATTTAATTGAAATAAAATGTGTATGCCATTCTCTAGCATTATGCGCATCGAAAGCATGCTTAAAATTACCTACCACACCAGAGGACCTACTACGAAATATTTACACATATTTTCAATAGGTACTCTTATAAAAGACAAGAGAATTATAAACAATTTCAAAGTTTTTCCGAAGTGAAACCCCATAAAATTTTACAGAATTGTCAAACAAGATGGCTCTCGTTGTTATCTGTGACTAAAAGAGTTATTGAACAATATAATTCATTAATTTTATTTTTTCAGTCTGAATATATGATTGACAAAATTTAAGCATCGGAAATAATTTTGAATAGATTACATAATCCAATCAATTTATGTTATCTAGAGTTTATGGAATTTATATTACCATATATTAATGATATAAATAAGGAATTTCAGTCCGAGTCTCCAAAATTGTTTTTATTAAGTATATAAAAGAATAAAAACCTTGATACTAACAATTTTAGAGTTTTACGTAGATCCTGCTTATCTTAAAGAAGAACTCGTTCATAAAATTGAATACAAAAATCCGAGATTATTTTTAAAGCTAGAAAAAATTTATCTGGGGCCCAAAATAGAAGCTAAATTTAAATCCACAGATTTAAACAAAAGCCAAAAAAAATGATTTTACAAAAAGATGTCTGGATTTCTATATAGAATTATTATCTCAGATATTTTTAAGATTTCCATTGGAATCAGATTTTGCACAGGGATTAAAATTACTAAATTTTATGGAGCCGAAAAACATTACTGATATTAATTCACTTGGTCCGCTGATTAACTCAAATATGTTTAAATATGCTATTGATGATGTTAATATATTAGATCAGGAATGGAGAACCTTACGTAGTCTTTATCGTTCGTCGAAACAAATATCAGACCTAAATAGTTGTGATTTCTGGAATGAGATTAAGTGTATGAAAAAAGGTGATGACAGTCCGGCATTTCCGTGCCTAATAAAATTAATAACATACATTTACACCCTTCCCCACAGTAGTGCTGCAGTAGAGAGATTATTTAGCCAGATAAATGCAAATAAAACAAAAACTAGAAATAGACTGAATACAGATACTCTAACAGGTATTTTACATTCCAAACGTATTATATCATGTGATAAAAATAAAAAGTGTTACAATTACAAAATGGATGATGAAATGATACGTTCTCATAATTTAGACATGTACAATGTAGATACCACAAATTTGACCGATAATGATAATTAGTATGTAAGAAGTTATTAATGTATAGAATATACTTTGTTTTTATTGTTATATATTTTATATTTTTTTACATAATAAATTTATTTATGATATATGGTAAATGTTTAATTTTTTTCTTTTAACTTGACTAAATTTAAATTCTGGTGATTTCTGGTGATTTTTTAATCAAGAATCTGGTGATATAAAATTTCATAGGTTGGCAACGCTGCCCCCTGGAAACGTTCGGGTGATTGGTTTATGCATTTAAACCGCAAAGTAATTGCGTTTTGCTTATTTTGTCAAACTTTTATTTATTGTATTTTACATAGTTTATTATCAACATTCTTAAAAAATAGTCCTTTTTAGAAGGCGCAAGTAAAATATTCCCTTTATGAAGGTATTTTGTCACTTTCATTAACTTTCTTTTTGTAATCGCTAATATTTTATAGTATGGTGGTAGCGCTTTACTGGTTCCTTCAAAAAATCGTAAAGGGAAATGAAGGGAAACGTATAACGTTTGGACAAAGGCAAATGACTTATAATGTGTATTTAAAACATAAATATATAGTATTAAAACAACTACTGTCAATCAAACAGCAGGCAAAGTGGGTAGTAGTAAGAATATTAAAGAAAAACAATAACTTGGATGAAGCATAAGAAAATCATTTGGACGACATGTGCTTTTATTTTTCTTGAGGAATGAGTTATCAAATTGTAGAAAAATGTGAGTTAATATATATGTACATATTCTGTGAGTTATCGTATAAATTATATATGAGTATTTTGATTCTAAGTTATTAATACCAATAGTGGCTTATGGCCAATAAAACGAACATGTCAAAGGAAAGGTTGAATAACATTTACCACGAAGAATTTTTGCTGATAGCAGTATACTAAAATCTGAATGACTGGAGCTTGCAAAAAAACAACCTCTCATTTACCTTTATATGGTGTTAATGAAATAGCATGAAAAAAAGGTTGTTCTGCTTTGCGTTTACCTCCATATCACCTCATCGAACTTGTATGGGTTCAAGTTAAACATCATGTCACTGCCAATAAGAATTCAATTAAATTAGACACCGAGTCCAGAATTTGTTGTTAGGATTAAACATGGTTGATGCTGATTTTATCATGTCATGATGGAAGAAGGAAAAGTGTATGGTACTGAAATATTGTTGACAATATCCGATCTTGAAAACATGTAATTTTAATGATCAACATTCATGTTTTGACATTATGTTGGTGCAAATAACAGTAGTGTAAAATTGCAAGAGTTAATTTTAGTGTTTTTTTAACTTATTGTAATAACAATTGAAGACTCTGCTGCAACAAGGAGGTATCTGTAAATTTTGCCCAAAATGAGTTATGTGTGTTGTTGGGTGCAAAAAAATTCAGCGCGTCGTTTGGTGCAACAAGGAGTTTGCTGTGGGAATGTGTTTAAATGGGGGAACAAAGTTACACATACCTCCTCTTTCATTTGCCGCAAGAAGGGTGTATCTGTAACACATACATTGTTGTTGCACCAAACGCCTGAGACACATCGATGCACGACACGGTAGATGCACCTAACTTAACATATTACCGGTGCACTTCTTGAAATATTACTGCTACAAAATGGGAGATAAAAGTGATTTGGAAAGTGAAGTGGAGCCATTTAGTGGTGGTTCCAGCGACAATTACGAGCCATCGTCTTCAGAAGGCGAGGTGAGTGATACTGATAGTGATAACAATGGGGTCAATATTCCGAAGAAAAGGAAAAAACGAAACGAAGAAAAGTGGAAGAGAAATATTAGAAAACGATTACTAGCTGAAGGAAAGAAACACATGAACTCAAGAAATAAGCTTCGTCCTTTAAGAACTGCGGGAAACGACTGCCACTGTAAATACAAGTGCTTCGAAAAAGTCCCAGGCGAGACACGTGCACTTATATCAGTGGTTCCCAAACTTATTTTGCCTACTGCCCACTTTGAGAATAAATTATTTTTTAGCGCCCCCATTTTTTCACCTACTCAAAAACCACTATAACTTCAAATTAAATTAATTATTGTGAGCTATATTAGCGGAGATTAAACATTCATTCTAAACGAGACTTTTACTATGGGTTATAGTTAGGCTTGCCAGATTTCTGAAATGTTCAACCGGGACACCGGAATGCCCCCCAGCGTCGTGGGTATTCAATGGCGGTTTTTTAGAGTGTTTTAGAGGGTAGTTTATTCTTAATGCTATGAGGCAAATAATAAATGACAAGCATATAAATTTAAATATTTGATTTCTTACATGTTAATATTTATTTACTTATTTACTTAATGTTTTGGTTTTAATCTTGTAAAAATATTCACAAGCTAATCCGATATTAATTTTACATGTCATCAAGCCTTTAACCGTAGATTCCTTCATCAAACCCCTATCATCAGTCTATGCGTTATTCATCAAAGACAATTGTCTTTGATGAACAACTGCATGGTGCCGATGTCCCAGGTAAGCAGAAGGCATACTCAACCATCTTGATCAGATTGGGGGCTGCTATGTGATTCTCCTTGAAGTGACCAAACAGCCTGCGCCATTTTTCGTCACTTGAAATAATCACATCTCTGGTAATCTCTTCTTGCTTCCACTGTTCCCAATTTGACTGCAAATACTCCCTAGCAAGCACAACTTCGTTAAATAGCTGATCATTGTTTATTTTTATATTGGGTACATCAAGAAGACTGCTATTAATAATTTCAGCAGAAATTTCGGCGTTTTCCCAATCAACAGCATTTATTTTGGTCAGATTGACCCATGAAAACTGTTCAGCGTTTCCAAAACTATCCTCACAGAAGTCCAAGCATGCAATGCATCTTTCATAAATGCCATCAAATTCTTCTTTCACACTGGTACGGACTTGCTCATCTAGATTCCTATAGAAGTTCTTTGCGCCCATAACGATAAAGTTTGAAGCCTTTCTTTCTGTCACGTTTCTTTTGAGAGCTTTATGAGCTTCACCAACCTTAAAAGCTGTAGTGTTATATTTTTCCATTACCAGGATGGTCTTGTTAAACAGTGCAAGCTATCCGTGGACAAACCACAAGTAGAGCTCGCCCGTTAAATCAGTAAACAAGTTTTTTATTGTTGATGGGCACATTTCTTGGACTAAAAAAAAACGCTTTCAGACATTCAAAAATCTGTAAAATTCTAATAATCCTTTACAGTTAATGATTTTTATACTTTTTTGGTCATCTATAAAATCGAATTTTAATTTTTACCGGGACGTGAAGTAAACCGGCCGGGACACCGGGATTTTGTCTGAAAACCGGGACTGTCCCGGTCAAACCGGGACGTCTGGCAAGCCTAGTTATAGTAAAAGTCTCGTTTAGAATGAATGAGTTAACTTGAGACCTGAGCGTAGTAGGTAGTACACAACGGCGCTCAGGTCTCAAGTTAACTTTTACGGGCTACACCTGCCAATGAGAATGATTATTGAAACGCAACTTTATAGTATTCAGACAAAGTATCTTTTATTCAAAATTCAAAATAAAACAAACATAATCGATTCTAATATAAAAACTAATGTGAAGGATGAATCTGATGCTGTTTAATAAGTTTGTTGATATCAGGTTCCAATTTACTCAAGAACAGCCGCAAGTCACCACGTTCGGTAACATGCAAACGATTTCTCTTTTTAGTAAGCAGCGTTGCTACAGCACTAAATCCACGTTCACACAAATATGACGATGGGAATGCTATCAAGAATCGTTGAATGATTGACCACAATCCAGGGTACAATTGCGGGATCGGTTTTTGTAGCCAAAATTCTTGGTAGCCATTTTTGAACTTGATTTTTATTTCCTCGTTCGTTGTCAATTCTATAAGTTCTTCTTCCAGATGTGGTGATATTGCTGTGTTGACATTTGAAAACGGATCCAACACCCAGTCTGGTATTTCCAAGTTCAAAATATCCTGGTATCGTTCGGTGAAGTCAATGTGGAGCTTTTCCAAATGTTGGTAGTAGGCAAACAAGTCGTCGTTACTGCAGGATACTGATAAATTCGGAAAATTATGAAACTCACGTCTGCCCATATTCTTTTTGTGTAGAAGCAGTTTGGCTGCGAAAGCAGCAACGACATTTTTTGTTTTAATTAAATTTAGTTCATCGCCTTGCAGTTGGAGATTCATGTTGTTGAACAATTTATACAGGTCTGTCATGTAAGCTATATCATTTTTTGATGTAATGAGCTTGTTGCGCAATTCTGTATCTTTAGTTTCCAAAAACTCTATCACAGAGTCAAACAGGTTGTAAAATCGAGTCAGACAATTGCCTCTTGATAGCCAACGAACTTCGGTATGAAACAACAAACGGTTGAAATCTTCGTCATTAGTAACACAAAGCTGATGAAATAATCTATCATTCAAAGAGCAGTTACGGATTTTATTGACTGCTTTGATGACATATTGCAGTGATTGAAATAGTCGTTCACTTAAACTTCTAGCAACCAAATGTTGTCTATGAATAACGCAATGTACAGCAAGGACATCTGGAATTTTATTTTTTACGTACGCTATGAAGCCTTTATGGCACCCTGTCATAGCCGGAGCGCCATCCGTAGCAACTGATATAATATTTTTCAAGGGAATCTCTTTCTCATCACAAAACTTTTCCAATGTATTGAATATGGTTTCGCCTTTTGTATCGGTCTCTAAATTTCTAGCAAGCAATAGTTCTTCACATATTTTCTCATCTTTAATAAACCTCACGTAAGACAGCAACAATGCTTCATTAGTTGGTAAAGTGGACTCATCGAGCTGAATTGAGAATTGACTAGTCCTCAGATGATTGCACAATGATTCTTCTATGTTTCCCGCCATTTCATCAATTCGTCTTTGCACAGAATTATTACTCAAAGGAATTTTTCCGATAATATCTGCGGCCGGTTTATGAAGCACAGTAGTTATTACTTCCTTTATTGCTGGCAAAATTAACACTTCTCCGATGTTGTGTGGTTTGCCTTTTTGAGCAATTAACAAAGAGATGTTGTACGAAGCTCGAAGTCCGTCGTCATCTTGCTTAGCAGCCGCCGAAAAGAGTTTTGCTACACTTGGCCGAGTATTATGCTTCTTCTCTAGGTCTTGAAAATATGCTACATTCTTGTCTTTCTTATCTGGATGCATTTTATTCAAATGATCTTGAAGTCTTGAAGGCTTCATTGCTTCATTCGAAAATGTTTTTAGGCATAGAAGGCACAAAGGCGACGATGGGTTTGTAGGATTTTCAATGAATCCGAATTTAATATATTCCGCACAGTATTGCCGTCTCTTCTTTTTTACTTCCGACATTGTTTTGTTTTGAGAAATACGTAAGTATAAGTGTTGAACTTAAGTACTGCTTATCTATTACGCGCGAAACCGCAAATGAAAATAAAATAAATATTACGTTGTTTATATAGGATTGCATAAGCAGCACGCACCGACAGGAATAAGACAAACATGCATAAACTCGTTTATCTCATTCGACGCTCAATCGTACTCAACAAGTAAGAACAAGTATTCTATGAACTAGCCGATTGATACAGTTGCCTTTTTATTTGTTTGTTTGTGTCTCTTTTCGTTTCGAAACGGAGCGACCGATTGATATGTTTTTTATTTTATTTATTCAATAAAACAGGACAGATATATGAACTACTCGGAGAGAAATATCGAACCGAGTTGGTTTGAGCAATCTCTTAATTAATATTAGTTGATGTTCACAAGCTGTAGTCGAGAGTAGGGGTGGGACATCGGTGGGTAAACATCGATATCAAACATCGATGTTAACATCGTTGATCAACATCGATGGTTGCAAAATATCGACTACCAAACATCGATGTTTTTAAACATCGATAATTATATTTATAGATTTATTTTTTGGCAGTTTAACAAAAACTTTATTATAACTTAATTAATTTACGTCCTTAACAAAATGATATAAAAGATATCACTATTCAAAAAAAATAATAAAAGAAATATATACATTTATAATATGTAGTTAACTTTAGAAACTACTCAAAAAAAACTATATAAAAAAACAATATTATGCAATTACGCATGAAACAACCACATGACTTAAATCGTCTGATACTTAAAAAATATATACATTTACGTGTATCAAAGCTTTTTAAGAGAACGATTTTTATTTGGGATTTTATAGTCTTGCATTTTTTTTTGACTACGCTGGCAAATACCGAGATACATATGGATATGGTTTTATATTTCTGATGTGTCATCTTGCATTTAATACGTGTATCGTCGTGTATGATTGTACGCACTAGGGAATTTCCCGAAGAAGTATACATCGGTAATGTCTATCTCCCTTCTTTTTCTATGAAAATACGTTTACCTCCTTCACTTATTCTGCATGCATACATAATTTAACTTTTATTCTGCACATTAAAAGTACTATAAATTTATGTATTTAATTATATATTATTTAAATATTTATACTGAGTAATATTTAAAAGAGCCTAAAATGAAATATTCGAATTTATATGATATAGCACTGTGAAATTTAAATACTTCTTTTATTCGTAGATAATTTTACATCCTCGTAGCCTGTATGTGAGCTGTTAATTTGGAAACATTTTTGTATTTGTCAACAGAGGACGCTGTTTTATTTTGTGATTAGTGCAAATACATTTTGTCAAGCTTAAAAGTTCGATGTTCACTATATTTCTTCTAACATCGATAGTTTATCGATAAATCTAAATTGCAAACATCGATGCAAAAACATCGAACATCGATCCTAAAATATCGATGTTCAATGAACATCGATGTTTATCGCCCATCCCTAGTCGAGAGTCGAGAGCTCAGTCGGTGTCTAAGAGTCCTCCTAGATTCTAGATGAAATTACAAATCGCCCCCTAAGCCTTTACACAACGCCCCCATTTTTTTTCTGGGTCTCTTACCGCCCCCCTTTAGACCTGCAGCGCCCACAAGGGGGCGTTATCGCCCACTTTGGGAACCTATGACTTATATTAAACAAATTTAACGAATTGGGTGATAAGTTTCAACAAGATATTTATCTTACTGGCCTAATTACCCAAAAGCCGGTAAATCTAAATAGAAGTTCAGGCAGCCGAAAAAAGTGTTCTAATATATATATGGTAAGAAGTGTTGGCTTTTTGTTATCTAAATAAACTAAAGTGGCACCTTTTGTAGGTTCGAATGGGTTCTTTCCAACAGAAGGTCTGCAAGAAGGGATTCTGTGCCATCCATGGAATTTCGACTAAGAGAGTTGAAAGGCTTTCTTCGAATATTAGGGTCAATAATGCAACCACCGCTCCTCGCGATTTGAGAGGTAAACATAACAACAGACCCAACAGTATTGCATCAGAAATAACGGAGCAAATTGACAATCATATTAAAAGTTTTCCACGGAGGACCTCCCATTATAGCAGACAACGAAATTTAAAGAAGTACTACTTATCGCCTGAGCTTAATGTTAAAAGAATGCATGAGCTCTACCTAGAGTTATACGAGCCAGATGTTTACAAATATTGGTATACAGAGGAAAGAAAAGAGCACAAACCCAAAGTTACATATGATTTTTATTTTCGCTATTTCAAAGCTAACTTTAATATAAGTTTTGGACATCCTAGGTCAGATACGTGTCAAGTGTGTGATAGAATAGAGAATCAGTTGAAAGATAAAGATCGTCTCTCAGAAGATGAAATTAAAAAGTTAGAAACTGAAAAAAAACTTCATCAAACTAAAGCACAAGTGTTTTTCGATGACCTAAAAGAGAAAACAAAGATAGCTCAAGAGAATCCACATATAGAAACTCTTTGTTTTGATCACGAACAAAATGCTCCCTTGCCAAAGGTTCCTGCAGGCGACGCATTTTATTTACGACAGTTGTGGATGTACAACTTTTGTATACACTCGTCAAAACATGGCAAAGCCCACTTCTATATGTACGATGAAGTAACGGGGAAGAAGACACCTAACGAGACTGTCAGCTTCTTAGATCACTATTTTGAAAACATTATTGACAAAGAAGTAAAGATTCTCTACTTATTTTCAGATAATTGCGGTGCTCAGAACAAAAATAGCACTTTAGTCCAATATTTGTATACTCTCGTGAGAAAAGGTCGATTTGAGAAAATTATACATAGATTTCCTGAACCCGGGCATAGTTTTCTCCCGTGTGACAGATGTTTTGGAGTAGTCGAAAAGCACGTTCGCAAAATAGACAGAATTTTTTTACCGTCAGAATATATCAAGTATTATAAAAATAGTAGCCCTAAAAATTTCGTTGTGATTCCTGTTACACAAGATATGATTTTTAACTTTGTCGGTACCCTTGGTACATATTTTAAGAAGAGTATCCAAAATAAAGAAAAAGAAAAATTCAAAATTTCGCAGTATAAGATCTTTGAATACACTAGTGACCATGATACAAAAATAAGATGCAGTGTGGCAAGTAAGTTTACAGTTTTTTCCGATTTTATTATTCAAAAAAAACCTAATCAGTGCCCTGATATTGAGAAGCAAATATTATATGATCGTCCTCTAGCACTTAAAAAGGCTAAATATGATAATGTGATGCAGCTTGCCGAAAAATACGTGCCCAAAGCAGATATTGCCTATTACACTTCACTGATATCTGATCAAGATGGTCAAACAACAGCTGATCAGGATTCTGACGTTACTCATGATGGCGAATTTTCCGATGCTGAATGATTTTATGTTTATATGTTAAGATATTTGTAACAAATTTGGTCAATAGATCCATTTATTTTGCTAATAATAAATTTCAAAAAACATTGGCGTGTATTTTTTAGTTCGTTGGGGCCAAAAGGGAGGTACCTGCAAATTGTTTATAATATAGACATTACTATAAAAACTTGGATTGAGTTCTTACTGTCCATAAATCATTCATTACATCTCTTGAACATTTTCACAAAAAAGTAGACACTGTTCTCTCATAATCAAAAAGTTATTTATATTTTATCGTCTCCTGTAAAATTTAAAAAATTACAGATACCTCCTTGTTGCAGCAGAGTCTTCTATTAGAAATGTACTTTTTATTCTCTTCATGCTTTCTGTTATTCAGTGTAATGTTTTGTGAAATAAAAATACTTGTTCATGTTTACAAGTTTTTATTAATAAAAATATGAAATGATGCTTATTGCTCTTATTATAGATATTATATTTATTAAAGATATTTCTTTTGAGGTATTAAACACTTCATCTTTACACTGCAATTAAATACTTCTTGCATATATTCATATCCAATAGCTGCAATAATCTAAAATAAAATAAGAAACTACAAAATATTAATTGCAACACAGGTACCTAAGAGTTTTGATTTTTCATAGTTCGTGTTGTGCCATACAGCTTCTTTCTTGATTGTGCTTGACTTCTTTTCCAAGCTTCATATTTTCTTTTATATTTACCAGGAGATATCATAAAAATAAATTGATTTTGTTTTACATAATATTTCTTAAATACAATATAAAAACTTGCAAAATTATGAAAAGCCTTTGTCAACTTTGCCTTTTTTTCCTGCAGCTCGTGTCAGAGCAAGTCTCATAACCAGAAAACATTCTGAGAAAAGTGTGCTATTATATACTTAATCTGATAATCATTTTAATTAATTTATTACATTTTAGTGCTCTCAATTTTCTATCTAATCTTGGTCTAATGGGATCATCCGATCAAGTTCTCTCCTTTTCCGAACTTAATGAAGGCACTTCATGTGTTCCTACTAACCATTCATCAGTGAGATTTTGTCCACTAACACCAGCAAAACTAATACTTGAAACTTCATCTACAGCAGATGTTTCCAATATTATTTTCAGAGAAGCTACAGCATTGTTACACAATCGAAATCGCTGGTGTCCATTGGCACATAATCTTCATCTCTGAAATGTTCTAAACAAACATATTTATTCTCTGACCAATCAGTTGCTATATTCAAAGCTTTCAACTATATCTGTAACAAGGCACCTTCTGAAAATCTGAAACAATTTCGATATTTCAACAAATTTAAAATGATCTTGCCATCAAACCTGTGAAAACTTTATCCTTCAGGTTTAAACCTCTTAATATTGGGAAAGCTTTTAGCACAGCACGAAATGTTTATATGGATATTTATGTATTTAATATATAAAAGATGTATACAATAATGAAACCACACACTTGAGCACATGAAACAAATATTGCTTCCACAGCTACTTTTTCCGCACGATTCATCAGAAACAAGTATGTCTGAGAACTACATTTGAAAGTCAAAAACAAAAACACAATAATTTCGTAAAACACCACAAACATAACCTAGATGAACATAAACAAAACCACTCATGACATACCTGGGTCAAAATGGCGGCGATCATTGCGTCGCATAAAAATTAGATGCGCAGTGGTTCAAGAGCATTCTCCCCTCTCTATATCTCTGGCTTATGCGGGTAAGGCAGACGCAGGGTTGCCAGATTGGCGGAATTCCGCCATTTGGGCTACATTTAAAGTGACTTTGGCGATGGAAAATTATTTTTGGCGGTTGGCGTTACAATTGGGCTACTTTCTTTGAATCAAGTTTGATTCGCCTAATAAAACGTCGCTGACCAATCATGATTCTTACTTTCCGAGTTTCCGGTTAAATTTTGACAGAAACTTGATTAGTGACAAGTAATGAAGATTTGTGCCACTGCTATCCTTATTGTCAGCGATGTCGCCTGAGGCACGCAACCAATCAAAATTCGAATCTACTTCGAACCCCATAGGCCCATAAGAGCGCATGTGCGCCCGCAGTTTTCTGTTTTGTTTCATTTTCGCTTAACTTCCGGTTTTTACGCTTTGTAAATGTTGATTTATGTAGCTAGTTGATTCTATTATATCTACGATTGAAAAGTTTAAATTTGGAATAATGGGCAAATGGGCAAAGTATTCAAGGAAGTACAGAAAACAATGGGAAGAGGAAAGTTGGGCCAAAGGTAGGTTATGTTTATATTTGTGAAGTTATTATTCTTTCCAAATTAGTTCTGTTTATTAAAAGTTTTTCTCTACCTCTATTTTCAATTAATTTTAGGTTGGTTGGCCCCCAATAATGGACAAATTCCCAATTCAACCAATGACGCGTACTGTAAAATTTGCAAAGTTGCAATACGAAGTCATATCACTGATTTAAAAAAACACGGCAAAACTGTAAGCCATGTTAAGAAGATGAAGCAAATTAATCCTACTGGAAATAGGCAGAAAACTCTTGAAACTGTTGTGCTGATAACCAATAAGGAAAAAGAACGTGACATAAAGTTGTCAGCATACATAGCAGTTCACTGCTCAATAAGAAGCATTGATCACCTAACTGAACTTTTGAATGATCTTGGTCTTGGATTAGGAGATAGTTCCGGATTTGTTAAAGTTAAGCTCCACAGGACAAAGTGTGCGGGAATCATCAAAAATGTAATAGCTCCCAGTCTCTTTGACAGTTTGATTGATGATATTGGAGATTCTGGATATTCTTTAATTGTAGATGAGTCAACCGACATAGCTGTAGTAAAGTATTTATGTTTGTGTGTTAAATACTATTCAAAAAGGAGAAACAAGCATATCACTGAATTTCTGGGTTTAATCATAATTGAAAATGGGACTGCAAGTGTTCTGTATGAAGTTACAAAGCAGTATTTGCAGAAGTGTAGTTTAAAATTAATAAACTTACTAGGCCTTGGCACTGATGGTGCCAATAGTCTATGCGGTTCTAATCATTCTCTTTTCACTCTTTTAAAAGAAGATTTACCTAAACTTAAACTAGTCAGATGTGTGTGTCATTCCTTAAATAATGCTTGTTCCAAAGCAACAGATGAATTGCCTGCACACGTAGAATTTGTATGTAGGGAAATTTACACATGGTTTGCACACAGTTCCAATAGAAAAATTGAATATGAAAAGATATTTGACCTAATTAACAATCAATATCGAAAAATAAAGAAACTACACTGTTTTGTGCAGCCATCAAATACAAGGTGGCTTTCACGGTATTATTCAGTACAAGTAATATCAGAAAATTGGTTAGAACTTAAAACTCATTTTAATTTGCTTAACAAAAAAGAAAAAGATTATACAGCAAGACTTATTAGTGAAATGTTAAACGACGATCAAAATTATTTATATCTGAAATTTTTAAAACCATTACTTTTTGAAATGAACCAAATAAATTTAAATTTTCAAAAAAGTAATATGGATGTTTCACATGGTTATGATAGTTTAGAAAAGTTATTTTTGCTATTATGTAGAAAAATATATAAGGCACCATTTGTACAGGCAGGGATTGAGACCCTTGTAAGAGAAGTGAGCAATGACTTAGCTTTAGTAAAAGTTGAAAATGCTGATTTTGGCATTGATTATTATCAGAGTTTATCGAAATGCAATATTACACATGAGAAAAAAAGTTCTTTAAGATTACCCCAGAGTCTTCAGCATTTTAAAAAATAAAAAGTCTAACACCTAAACTGTGTTTAAGCCAAATACGACCTAAACTTAACGATTTACCTTTTGTAAATGATTTTATAAGTTCTGAAAATTTAGGACTGGCCGAGTTAGAGTATTCAAAATTATTAGATATAGTTTGGCCAACATATACTAATTGTGATAGTGCGTATGAATTCTGGTGTTGTGTTTCACAATTTAAAGACGCTGGTGATAACTTGGTTTTTAAGCATCTTGGTCAGTATGCAATAAATGTGCTGTCTTTACCGTCAAGCAATGCAGTGGTAGAAAGGGTTTTTTCGGTAATGAACATCGTGAAATCTAAGAGTCGCAATAGACTCATGCTTGAAACTCTGGAAGCTATATTGCGGATACGAATCACCTTGTACAACACAGGACACTGTTGCAAAAACTTTTCAGTTACCAAAAATATGATTACACGTTTTAAGTCTGATAATATGTATAGAGTTAATATAAATAATGAGACTGATAGGGCTGTTGACGATGCAATAGAAGTATTTATTGAATGTGATAACAGTAACGAAGTATAATTATTATTATATTGTTTACTCCTTCGCTCATGAATTTTTAAATTTTTCAAAAGCACTCAGTCTGATGTGCATGAGCGAAAGAGACCTAGATACTACATACATATATATATATATATATCTATATCTATATTATTTAGAATGAGCTGTTTTGTATTTTTTAATTTTTTAAATAAAATGTTTATTATTATTTCTTATTTCATTTCATTCAGTTATTGATGAATGACGACTGCCTGCCAGCCGTTGGCGACTTTGCGTTTTTAAGATGGCGACATTGCATGAATAAAATCTGGCAACCCTGGGCAGACGTATGGCTCCGGCAGCACTGGTTCCTTCAATGTTGGCCATCATGAAATTTGAACTGTCAATTTTATTTTGTGTAAGTTTATTTGTCAAATTTGTGAGTCACGTCAAATAAAATCGATTCTAACTTTATTTTAATTTTTATAATAAGTATTTATACATGATTTAAGTGGGTAAGTATATAAAAGTTTAATTCTGATAATGGTATATTCTGTTAAAGAATATGTTCTTATTTACGATTTAACTATGCTGATAACATTATAGTGGAATGTAGTCCATAACATTAATCTAATTTATAGATTATAAATATAAAATGGAAAGTTTTTCATCGTATCATAATGGTAATCAAAATAGAGAGCAAGATTTCCAAAAACTTGCACAAACCATTGGATCAAGTATACAAAAAATTTCTCAAAATGGTATGTTAAAATGCCTAAAACATAAAACATTAAATTTAATTCTATTTGCCTAACAGTTTCTTCCATGCAAAGAATGGTAAATCAAATTGGCACAGCTCAGGACTCTCCTGAACTCAAGAAACAACTACATTCTATTCAACATTATACCCAGCAATTGGTAAAAGATACTCGTGGCTATATTAAAGATTTACATGAATTACCAGCACCAATAAATCAATCTGAAGTACGCCAGAGAAGAATGCAAAGAGAAAGGTTACAAGATGAATTCACTTCAACATTAAATATTTTTCAAGCAGCTCAAAGAAGTGCCGCATATAAAGAAAAGGAGCAAGTTCGGAAAGCAAAAGAACAAGTTTATGCTGAAGCAATATCAGGTACAATTATATTAATATGAAAGATATTCCTTATTTTACATATTTTGTATTTAGGTTTATAGATAAGGAATTTAATTATATCCTAGTGATAAAATGTTGTGATAACATTTTGCTGTAATATTTTATACATGGTAATTTGATAATACCTTTGTTATCCTAGGAAAAATATTAACGTCGTTTCTTATTTTTAATGCTGATTTTATATTCCGCATCAATATAGACACACTTGAACCATATATAATTAGACTTAAAGCAATTTTATATTCCCATCTGAAATATGTACTTGAAACAGACAATTTAAATACCTTAGGAATTTTATGCATGGGTATCTGCCTAGTGTGTCGATCTTTAGTCTCCTAAACTGCTTAAAACAAATAATATGTGTAGACAAAAAAATACTTGTATCTATTATCACTACAAGTTCAAAATATGTTTATGTGTTCGGTTTTTTCAGAATAATGTAATATTAGATTCAACTAGAATATTATTGCATGTTCACATTCTTCAATATATTTTAAGTCAACTTTGTATGTATAAGGAAATATTTTTATTTATGCAGTTATTTTTGAATTAATGAGAGATTCAAATTACAAATTATTTATACCACCTTATTAAGATATAGCACAATTTAGATATGTATTTTTAAAGTAATGTTCTAGATTTATTCATTAGTAAATGTCTACTAATATACTTTTTAACACAGATTGATCATAATAGGACACATGCATTACATTCTGTTTATTGCTGTACTACTCTGTAAAGTATAATAAAAGGAATTTTGACCTCTTGTTATCAGATAAATCACTTTTAGTCTATTAGTATTTAAAATTGGAAGGGTAGCTTTATGGAATGAAAGCCTCTGTTAAGAGGCAGTACACACTAAGTTGTTATAATACAGTATTTTACATATCAATATTCTTCAAAACACTTGTAAAAAGACATGTCTAATGTTTGTCATGTATTGTTGAAACACTCTATGTTTGCATTTAAGAAAAATGGCATTGGTTCATTAACAAATATGTGACACTCAAAATCTGATTAGATTATTAGTGTGATCAGTAGACCGAAAGGAGTGGTTTACTTCAGTGAAAATGTTACCAATATTTCATCAACTACCAAGACATCAGAATTTTCCCACCTATATCAGGTATGGAGCAATGTACAACACAACATAGCAAGTTTGGACATTGGACCACTGACTTGGGTGTTTGTAATGCGTTCAGAAATAATATTTACGAGTTGCAAGGATTTGCTTTTCTTTTTCCTTTCAGTAGATGCAGAGAATTCTTAATCTGCATTCAGGCTACATTGCAATTCTAATAAAATAAGAAAATAACCCTAATAAAATAGAGAAAAATGGATTCTGAAAATAATAATAAACTATACAAGGGGCTCAAAAACTCCTCTCTGCACAGTAAGACATTGCCCTAGGCGGTCGTAAAAATTTACTCTTACGTTTGCTAACATGTGGGCAGTTACCGCACCCAGTATCCTCGGGTGCGATGTGCAAAATGCCGGAGTTGATTTTCCGTAGCCCAATATCGAAGAACAGAGGGATTGTGCTTTCAGTGCAATGGAAAAGTTGACTCATCGGTGAAGCAAATACTTCTAATAAAATTGCCGTCTCGTTGTATCTTATCCATAACGGATTGATAAAACTCCATTCGTCGAAAATGGCCCTCCGGAAATATTTCTTGAGTTTTCAAATACTTAAAACATTTCAATCCATTAGGTTTCCAAATACGTGAAACATTTTTGTTACTTATAACCAAATCCTCGGCAGCACTTCTAGTTGATATCGTGTTGTCAATTTCCACAATACTACAAACTAATACATCCCGCCGTTCACTTTCCAAAATTTTTTGTGGGGATATCTCTCTTAGTTTGCATTTCTTGCAGTTATTAAGCAAGAAACAAGTTTCAAATTAATTAATAATGTTATAAATTGTTTGTCTGCAAGGTACAGGACGGTCTGCAAAAGTCAGCGCAAACATATTTACACACTTCATTGCACAGTTACTGCCATAAAACCATTTTACTATCTGAAGCTTTTCAGCGGGTGTATACAGACCGATTATAAATTACTTTTATTGAACGCTTTTATTGCACACCGCATCGTGTCGACAGCTAAACATTGAATGTAAAGTAAAATCTGGCTCGAGACAATCGGGATCGAAGAAAATCGTTGTGGTATCGGTCGTCGCCGGCATTGGGGACGGACAGTAGGTACCGCGTTGGCACGTATTACATACATACTGCTGTGACCCTTGCACGTTAATGATACAAGATATATTCTTAAAAATATGAAGGTTCACGCATATATCTCAGGAAATTAGCCTTATGCTAATTTGAGATTTTATCACTTCTGCAAAAATGTGGGTTAGGCAATGTCGCACTTCACTACCTCAGATAATAGGATCACTAATAATATCTCATCTAAGGGGGCAGAAATATTCTTTCTCCACAAAATCATTTATTGTACACACACAAAAAATTAACAAAGAAAAACTAATTAATCTAAAATTATTTATCCATATACAACTTAAAATTAAGCAATGACTATATACATAATAAAAAAAAGATGTAAATAGATATAACGTACTCGCACGTGTTGAGTTCAATGCTTCAAATACAAAGTAAAATCAAGAAATTTAATACAGGTGATGAATTATATCAGATATTGTTATAATAAGCAAAAAGAAAAATTTATTATAATGTACACATTTTGATATTAATCCTACCCAAATGCATTTTCTCACTTCTGGATAACATTCCCAAAGCAAATTCACGCTAATGAATCAATCAAGGTTCCATCCTATGAAAGAATGAACGAAAAATTATTCTGAAATTAAATTGGAAACTTTTACTAAAAGTGTTTATATATGCATTAAAACGCCGACTCTGTGTTGATATTAAGCTCATTTAAATGCATTTTCTCATTTCTGTATAAACACAAAATTATATAAAATAATTATAAACTCTAAACAAAAGTACTAACCTTGTTAACTATCTATATAAATCACCAAACAAAACATAAACACTGTAATCGTATGAGAGGAAGAGAAAAGTATTTATATGAAATACCTGACCTCTTCGTATAACACTTCAAAGTCTTCCCTATTCATTTTTATTCTACAACACTTTTTAATCTACAATGAATTATAAGATATAATAAAATTATATTAAATTATATAACTAAATAAAAAAAGAAACATAACGTGTATGTATCCTTATTTAAACTTGTGATAAATTATTAGATGTCCTTATTCTAAATTAATTACAAACTCCAGAATCATTGCCATCATGTCTTAAAATAAATTCTTCCGGCCCTTAATTAAAATAATGATATCTCCTAAACATAAATCAAATGTACTTATTTGTCCCACAAAATATTTTTTGTAAAATTAAAGTTCATTTTTGAAATTTTATTTCAAAAATTATTCAAAGTTAATTAATTGAGAAATTATTCCAAGTCCCGTAAATAATTATTTAATTTTAATACAGACACCGTGTGTTTATTTGTATTCTAAAGCGGTTTTCACCTGCATTTAGAATTCCTCGAAAATTATCGTGCAATCCCTTTTATAAACATTTTTCTCAATAAAAAGTTTTAAGCATGCCCGGTGAGTGTTTTATTCCCACTCTTAAATATATATTACCAACATCATGTTGTCAAAATCACCGCTAACGGCGTGAAAATACATTACTGCTTGAAAACGTAAGCAAACAGATGTATCATTAAATTGATGTGATTGTATTAATTTAATATACAAAAATTAAAGAAAATTTCAGCGTAAAGGTATGAGAATGTGTAAATTAGTACTTCTTTCTCATAGGAAACAAAGGAAATACATCTGTAATCCTTGGAATGCGTTTTCCTAGGAAAAATGATTCATGCGTTGTGTGAACAGCCTCGGGTAAGAAACATTATTTACTTCGGCCCTATCATGAGATTCCACTCATCGAATAGTTTCAGGCGACTCATCTTTTTACACTAAAGTTACAGATAAACAAGTAGTTATCAATATTTACTTGTTATACAGGGACCATTCAAATATTAATTTATAAATAACAATTTTAACATGATTACTTTGTTTTATTAAAGATATTACTAATTATTTAAGCAAAAATAAATTTACTGGAATCATAATCTAAGACTATGCTAAAAAAAAGAGGTAAAATTAAATTAAATTAACTTAAATCTAGTTGTGGTCATGAGAATATTATATACAGCTTAATTCTAATAATCGAGACCATAACAATACGTATATATCGTACGTATACATTGATGCCTAATGAAATATGGCACATGCGGTATATTAAGAAGTACATGAAAGATACGTTGTAAATGAAGAATTATAATACTGTAAACTCATTAAAATTTAAAATTATTCCAACAATCGGTTTTGTGTATTTTAATATTTTCACACGTATTAAAGAAGTAATATTACCCACTCTTCTTTCAATATAAATACGTTTTCTCAGTATTCTTGTTGGTTGTTTATCGCTAAAATACGACGAGACGAACGTATCGCTTTTCGTTCGTGACCTTCACATCATCGAAATAATAATATTAAGAATTAGTTTAGGTATTAAAAAGGAAAACTAATTTTATTTTAAAAATCGCTTATTTAAAAAATTAGGGCATTAGTTAAAAACAGATACATGAAAGTACAATAGGTTGCCAACATTTAAGGGCAATGCTATTATCAAAATGTATACGTTATTGGTATATACTTAGTTAAATAAGTATAAACATTAGGCATAAGACGGGCACAAGATAGATAGATGCACTTTGTATTTTGTGTAAGGGACACGTGGGTGCTACATGAATGTAAACAAAACAAGACGTGCTCGAGAAAAATGATGCAGTCTTGAGAGAAATAAATTGAACAAAATAAATATAAATTTAAAATATGAATAATGGTACCAAATCATAAGAAAGATTTTAATAATAAAACTTAAAATATAGCAAATACCTGTGGCTTATATAAAAAAAAGGATATAAATCAAAAACATTTCCAATGGGAAATGTCAGATCGTAAATAAGAATATTTTGTGTAAATAATAACAATATGAATTAATAATACACTTGTTAGTTCTTGTATGTATAACTCAAGGGTTTCAAAGACAATGGAAATGGTCATGTATGATTTAAAAACGTGCAAAAGAAAAATGCAATGTTTATGTTGTTTATAGCACTCGACAGATACCCGAAGAGAGAGAATGGTTAGAAATCAGTAAGGGTGTGAAGGAGATGGCCGTTCTTTGTAGTGCGAGCTCCGTAAGTAAAATCCCAGTTGTCTATAACGTCTTTCCTGTACTACCAGAACGAAGAATTTCTAAAAGAAAAATCAGAATAACATTAGTAAATGGTAAAAGGAAATATGTAACAAACGATGAAAAGGGTAATGAATTTATATACAAATATAATGAAGATTTATACTGAAAAAGGAAGAGAAGAAAGATATACTTACCAAAGACGAGTTGCAACAAATTTGCGAAGAACTTTAATAACAAACGATTTAAGGTGTCGTCGTTTGTGTGTGTAGCTGTCGAGATGATCGACGTGCATTGGTACGAGAGTGACAACTTGAAGAAAACAAATAAGAAAATTTTAGCACGAACGTTTTTGAAAAAGATGCCAACCTAAAATGTAATTAGACGAGAGAAGCGCTAAAAATTGTCGATAGGCATTTGTTTTTTTTTATACTACGTGATCATTTTGAACTGTCCTGAGTTTACCATACTGATTTTAATTTGGGAACACAGTGTAATTGGCAAGCCTTTTTTATTTATTTTTGTGGTTAGGTTTACTATTTAAAATTTGATAAATGTGAATGAAATAGGGTTAGTTTTAAGTTGAATTATATGAAAGAATTTTTGTAGAAATATAGTAATTGCACTTTATTTTTTATCATAGACAATAATAAATATGTTACAATTTTATTACTCTTCTTCTTTTTAATAGGACTATGTCCTGTTTTTCCAACTTTTATTCAATGTCCTGTGACGATGAGGTCCAGGACTCAGCCCATCTTTTTGGTGGTCTTCCTAAGGGTCTGGTCGTGTTCGGTTTTTCCTTGTATGCGGCCTTGGCGAGTCTATCGTTTCCCATCCTGTCGACATGCTCTCTCCATTCTCTTCTTCTTCCTTGTGACCATCCAACAACATCTGGCATCCTATCGCACTGTTCCCGGATCCCATTACTTCGCTGCCTGTCCCTCAGTGTGACGCCTGCGATCGCTCGCAGGGCCCTCATTTCGGCCGTTCGTAGTGCTCTCTTCGTCCGGTTGGTGTCTGCTCTCGTTTCCGCTGCGTAGGTGAGGATGGGTCTCACTGCTGTTCTGTAGATCCTAGCCTTGCTGGTTATCGACATGTGTTTGTTTTTCCAAATAGTATTATGCAGACAGCCAGACACTCTTGCTGCTTTATTTACTTGGGCTTTCACCTCGTTGTATGTATTTCGACTGCTCTAGGCTATTATCCCCAGGTATTCAAAGCTCATCACTTGTTCTATTGGTTGGTCGTTTAGTGCCAGCTTGCATCGTATCGGTTCCTTGCTTATCGTCATGGATTTGGTTTTCGGTATCGAGATGCTCATGATATATTTCTTTGCGGCCCGGTTTAGCCAATACCACCTAGAGTAGAAGGCCTCAGTGCTTACAATGTGACGTCATCGTAGGTAGGCCGACGCGACAGGAAGAATATGCGGATTGTGTATTGTGTACTGTGTCTCTTAAATTATAAACTATACACACACAGAGATATATATATGTGTGTGTGTGTGTGTGTGATAGAAATAGAAAATAACAATCTAAAATAAAGAATTTAGTAGGTGTATGTATGTAAATTCCTAAATACCTATAAATTGAAAAGCAAATAAACAAAACAATGTACATGACAAGATATAATATGATATTGTTATATAGAACAAACAATTATATACTACATTTACGTTCTAAGTGGTACAATAATCTTAGAAAATAAAACAATATATTTTTTTCATAATTAAGTAAATTACACAATTAAATATATTATTTACTTTCCAAGGTTTGCAGTTTTCTACATTTCAACTTTTTATTACTTAACTTATCATTCCTCTTACCACAGTAATTTTTTATTAATGTGTTCGTTGTGCAATTAATTATCGTATTTATTATACTGACTTCATTATGACCAGTACAGTGATGTACTAGATAAAATTCTTCTTGTACCAAATAATCATTGACTAATTGATTTACAAAGTGTCGCTTATTATGTATATTTAAAAAATCTTCTTCAAAATTTGTAATTAACTTATTATATAATATATAGGTCTCTAAAA